>JAJHSJ010000004.1:112230489-112781059 GCA_021015155.1 Magnolia officinalis
GGGCCCACATTGATGAATGTGTTGTATATCCACACCGTCCATAAGTTTTTTCACCTCATTTTAAAATGTTATCCCAAAAATAAATGGATAAAAATTTATAGGAACCACACAACTTGAAAAAGTGGTAAATGACCATATAAAACTATTTGTAAACCACAGAAGTTTTGGATGAAGCTGATCTTTATATTTTCTCTTCATCCAGGTCTAGTTGACCTTATCAACGGGTTGGATGGAATATAAACAGCACGGATATTCTTACAGTTGGCCCTGGGATGTTTTTAATGGTGGACGGTTCAATCTCCCCTGTTTCCCGTGATATCGTCAGATATGCTTAATTTTCTGAATAAAGTCCTAAAATGGGCTTAAAATTCGGATGGACGGCGTGGATATTCAACACGTCATCCAGGTGGTGTTAACCGGGTAACACCTAATCCGCTCTCCACCTTGCCGGTCTCATTAGTACAACACCAGTTGACACGTGGCGAGTTGAGGGACCGGACCACGTACCAACGAGAAAAACCTGGATATGTCAGAGGATGATGCTTCGTACACGTGGCGTGATGTGAGTGGGTAAAACTTGTGACCCACTTTACAAAAGCAGTGAACTAAGAAAATCTCGATCTGAACCGTTGGAGGCCATCCAGTGACTAGTCAACGGCGTGGATTCAAGTGTCTTTTCCATGATTTTAACTCTTTAGTTAGAGCTGCATGTTTGCCACGTGTACGATTGCTGAGTGTGCACCAAAGCACCGTTATTGAGTACCGTGACTCATTTCAACGGTGACAGTTTACCAGCGGCTATCCATCCACCCTCTGGAATATCTATACCGTTCATATTGTTGGCCACGTAATAAATGGAGGTAGTCCAAAAGCTACACTAATCAGTGTTCTTTCGTATAACAGTGACCCGCTTGATGATTGAACACTGCCGGGTCTGGCCCGAATACACGGCCTATATTTCAAGCCTAACCAAGACTCCGGCCCAAGATTAGTAGTCCAAGCCCACGGTTTAATAGGACCCGTTTAGTTTATTCGGGTAACCCTAAAAAATATTAAGATGCACCTCACAACAAAGCAAGCTGGTCCTTGATAGTAGAAAGGAGTTTCAGCACTGGGTGACCGTCCTATAAGTCATTGATGGGGTGGGCCATAAGCACTTGAATGAAGCTTGCCCTACAGCCATCAGAGCCCTTCTTACCAACTGCGCAGCCCATCTTCATCTCAGCCATTCAAATTTTGATCTTTTAAGAGAATTATCGTTGCATCCGAGGAAATCAGGCCCACGGGCTGATGTCAGTCTTAATTTTCGGCCCAGACGTGTATATTGGGCCAAGAGAGAATGTAGACTAGTTTATGACTGATTTGGACTGGGCTCGGAATGACGTTGGACTTGCACGAGCCCACATATTGATGTGGTTTTTATGATTTTGTTAGCAAATGGACCCAGCCTGACTGGGCCATATCATATACAAATCCAGGCCATAAGACAAGGATCTTAGTCCAGCTTGTACCTGGTCTAGAAGCTAAGAAATTGGGCTGTGGCATGGCCGGGCCCATACCAACAACTATAAATTAGTGGGTCATGCTAGGTTTTGATTGTTAGTCTTATAGATGGGTGTAAGTTCATGTTCATTTCAATTAGTTATTGGGCCTAAAAATCATGCAAGGATCACATGAGCCTCAAGGTTTAGTGCGGACCGTGGACCATCATGGCCCATTTGTGGCGTTTATTGGATCATTTCAGGATGAGGCCCACTTAAGTAGAATTCAGAAATTCAGCATGATGGTTGCAACTGGGTTTAGCCATATCATTTTCAAGATCCAATCAATGAGTTTTGGACCCTAGTCCAAGGCCAGCCCAGTCTCGGAGCGAGGCAAGACTCATCAATTCCTTCAGTGATAATCAAACCCAGGCCCAGCCCAGTCGACACTGTTAACGTTGTATTTCATGGTAATGAGAGAGATTTCCAATTGCCAAAGGACCTGAACGGAGACGCCGCTACGAACCAAGCTTTAATCCTGCCCCTCCAACGGTTATAACCTGTTTAGATGATGGCATGGCTCATTTTTCGTGTGACTTGCCCAATAATTCTCTATAAATATCCTCCATTTTTAGTGTAAAAATCCATCAAAAATCAGAAAAAGGACTGTCCTTCTGCTGGATCGAAGATACAAGCCGTGTGCAACTCTTCAAGTTGAAACCCAAAAACAAAATTTACACAGCTGGAATTTTGTGTAATTGATTTCTGTAAATGAGTTGTATTAGAAATCATAAGAAGAATCGAATCTAGATACACTTGCTGGTCGTTCTATATACGCATAGTCCCACATACAAAAGCATCTGAATTGTGGGTCCTACTTGTTCAGCAGTTTGGATCTTTCACACAAGTGGGGCCACACTTGAACTTGAAGTGCTCTCTATATAAAGAAACAAATAAGTTATTAAACATGGTTAGTGTGGCAGAGTACATCCAATCCATCCATCATGTAATGCTTTTCTATGGTCCAAAAACAAAAAAAGTTTGGATGATCATTAAATGGACCACATGAGAGAGAAGAATAAGACGTCCACCATTAAATACTTTCATATTAGATTTGGAGTCCACTGTGATGAAGGGAGGAAATCCAATCCATTCAGTGTGTGCATGCTTTGATGCTACTCCTAAAGCCCAAAAAAATAAAGTCCTTTTGGAATGATTTGTTAATTATAGCACGTGCCTCGAGCTCTATCACATGTGATGAATACCTACTTTATAAGTTAGCTAAATAGAATAGGACGTAAACAATTTACACGTTAAAGTGAACTTTTCAGCATCCAAACTATCCTCTACATGTAAAAGGGAAAAATCTAGTAAGCTATTTGCATTAAAAAATAAAAATCAAAAATCAAAAGATAAAATTAAAATCTAAGCCGTTGTAAGTTTTTGTGGGTCAGATCTGAACATTACACCAGACAATATCTATAGTTTTCAATTTTCAAAATATCCACAACTTTTTTCTAAAATGAATTCTCATGTCTAGAGTTGTACACGAACCGAGTTAGCTCGGTTAGCTCGCTCAAATCGACTTGGAAAAGCTCAACTCGACTAGGATTGAAACTGTGTTCAAGCCGAGCCGAGTCGAGCCAATTTTATTGAGCTCGAAAAATTTCAAGTTGAGTCCGAGCTGGACCGAGCTCGAACCGGACTCGGTTTGGCTTGATTCGGTCGACTCGATTTTTTGACTAGGGTATATATATTTCAAAACAATAAAATTAAAATAAAAATAAAAACCCTAACCTTCTCGAGTCTCGGCCGTTCTCCAGCGCCCGACCCTAAAAACCCTAACTCACTCCAGCCGTCCAACGACAACGCCCGACCCAGACCTCATCAATCTCTCTCCTCTCATCTCTTTCTCTTGCCGTTCTCCAACGCCCGAATGGCGATCAACGACTACTCTCCTATACTCTCTCTCTATTCTCTAGCGTCCGCCTGGACGACCGGCAACTGAAAGGTACTCTCCATACTCCTCTCCTCATCTCTCTATTCTCTAGCGTCCGTCTGATTAGCGGACCTCACCCGACCACTCACCTAGTGGCTATGGCCCAATTGGATAGTCGGATCCCACCCGAAACTCAAACTCAAACTCGGCTTGAACTGGACCGAGTTGCTGACTGAGCCGAGCCAAGCAAGCTGCCAATCCAGGCTCGATGACCGAGTTGAGCTAAGTTCGAGCTGAGGTATCTTGCTGGCCGAGTCGAGCCGAGCTAGGAAAAGCTCGACTCAGATCGAGTCGTGTACTCCTCTACTCATGTCCTTTTAATTTAAAAAGTTTTCCATCCCATAAAACTAACTGCAAGGGTAAAAGCTAATCCCATTATATCATTATATATTTAGTATATAGATATTATTTTATGTTCCCACGAGCTTGTGCATTTAATGTGGGCCCTTGGTCAATTGAAACTAACCATCCATTCTTATTGGGAATGTGTGTCCTTTGTACTTTTGGAAATTATATTCCAAGTAGAATTTATAGAAATAGCAAAAGGGGTCTTAAGGGTTGTTTTAAATGGAGCCGCTCTTTTGTATTGTGTTGGAAAGAAAGGGCTCTCATATCCCCATTAGCTTTCCTGATTTTTGGAAATTTTATTTGGGGTGAGGTAGATGTATTCAGCCACATCATTTTCCAGTTTGCGAATGTGAGTGATGTCTCCTCCACAACGGGTCCCACCCAAGTGGACCATGGACACCAAAAGGCAGGCCTCCACGGTGTGAAGTTTTGACGCAGGGATGAACGTGATAAGATGGAACATCGTCTTCCTCAAGGATAACTACTCCGAATCCACGGAGCTTCTCTGGACTTTTCACAGAGATTTCTCGAATCCACAAGAAGAGAAACCAAGAAAATAGAAATAAATTTTAATAAATTCGTAAATTGATTGATGAATGAATTAAACGAGTTCACAACCCTTTAAATAGGAATACCAAGCAATGGGAGAGAAATCAGAATCAAACTACAAATAAAACTGCTAGAATTCGCAACTTACTATTTATAGACGATCGTGATGTCTACTAGTGTGCAAGGTTTTCGGCCAAAAATAGTATCCTATTTGGCTTCACCAAGCTATTCTCCTAATTATTATAAGCACTTTTCGTTGGGCGCAACTCCTAAAGCCCAGCGGATGAAGTGTTATAATCAAACTAAGACTTATTATTTATAGTAAAAATGGTATTAAAATAGGGAAATGAACATCAATTTGGTGGTATTTTGCAAATCCGGCTTGCGTAACCCGGCATAGCAGGGTTGGGTGGCTAAAGTAGCTCGTTCTACCCCAAGATCATATATATTACGTCTGATAACTCATTTTGGATTGCGAGATACGCCCGATTTAAGGTCCAACGGTCCGGATCACTTCTGTCATTGACCGGGCCTTTTCTGATCCATCTTGGCCACGAAACTGTCCGCGACCTGCTCTACATCAAGTTTTCTTGGGACGGTTGGAACCATTGATCTAGCTTTAAAAATGTGGCGATTAGAGTATCTTAGCCATACGTTACTACTCTCAAAATGCATGGTTAGGGAGCAAAATAATAGCCTACTGTCCATATTCAATTGACAGAAGTTGCGCCCTTCCGAGGGTTTCTCAGATCACCGTAGATCAACGATTCTGATTCCTCTACTTGCCATGTGTGTGGTGGTGATGACGGAGCCCTCCTCCAAGGATGCTTGTGATCCCCATCCAGACCATTCAAATTGCAGGGTCCACTGGGTGCAGAACATAGCCTGAAAATCGAATAGATCAAATGGTCATAACAATTTGGTTTAGCCCATCTTTTTAAATATTCAATTCAATGATTTGAATGGATAGATCATCCGATAAGTTCGACCTTTGGGACCCACAACTTAGTCGATCTGCATTGATGAGCATACTCGGCTTGTGGTCCACTCTCCTTCTCCTTTTCTTGTTGGGTCGAAAGGAATGCATTTGAAAAAAATCTCATCCACTCATTCCTTTGAAGTGGAACCATATCTATGGCTTATACCATCAAAAGAGAGAGATGTTATCTACTGCAATCCTTAGTGGTTGGACTCATGCCTTGGAAGGGATTTCCTTCACCAACATTCCATGTGTGTCCATGTGTACACTTGTCATATATAGCTTGTTCTTTGTAAATGGCCGTCTTCCTTTGCATGTTTTATCTTTGTTGGTGGTGCCATGCATAGATCCCATCTTCGGTATCTCTCTTTTATCCATCTTGTCTATGCTCAATCAACACAACATAGTCCAAATCATGGGGCCCCATAGGGATTAGTCATCACATGAAAAATATACTCAATGATGATCCTGTCTTATTGGGTATGTTCTAATGTATGGTAATGATGCAGGACATGACACATATATTCCTGGCATGGCTGGATGAAAAGAAGGCCAAATGAAGATATATTCCTGGCATGGCTGGAGGAAAAGAAGGCCAAATGAAAAAGGAAGTAGTCCATGAGATTCGGCACGTCCCGTTTAAAGAAATTCAATTTAAATAGGGAGTGTTGGGGCCTTGCACAAAACCTTAGGATCTAGCCTCCCGAAACAAACTAGAATTATGGAATAATAAAGCAATGAAGTAAATCAAATCATAAACCACACACCACACAAGAGTTTTTTACGTGGAAAACCCTCAAAGAGGTAAAAACCACGGGACCTCGTCCAGATCAACAATCCACTATGAAGTAGAACGTTACAGCTATTTTCACTCACGCAGGAGTGGATAAACAATGAGAGAATAAAAAGAAAAAATGGAGAGATCTCACCGATTACGAGGACGTAGAAGCGCTGAGATATAAATTGCACAGTAGATAACCTCCACGAGCATAACCTCCCTTTTAGAAGCTTCCTCTCTCTCTTTCTCTCTATCTCACACCTTTGATAGCCCTCTTATATTTTTCACATCTCTAGAAAAATCCTAGGAACCCCTATTTATAGTTTTAGGAAACTCCTTTTCGCATCCTAGTTGTGAAAGGACATAGATTTCCGCAATTTGCAAAATCGCGGAACGAATCTGCGTAACCACGACCGGTCGAGCACCACCCTCGACTGGTCGAGCACCTCAAAGAAAAAATATCCCAAAGTCGCTGGACTTTGAGTCAAGTCAGGACTCAACTCCACGACTGGTCGTGCACCAGCCCTCGACCGGTCGTGTAAGGCTCACGACCGGTCGAGCATGGGGAAAAAACCTCATCAAATATCTCCCTTTTTGATCCAGAAGGGATTTACCTTCTTCAAGCCAGCCTAATTTCTACAACCTCAAACTTGCCCTTGAATAAAGCCTTGGTCATCATGTTTGACCCATTATCGTTCATGTGGACCTTCTCAAGCTGTAACACCTTCTGTTCTAAAGTATCCCTGATCCAATGATATTGTATCTTTATGTGCTTGGACTTGAAATGCTGACTTGGATTCTTGCTCAAGTGTATAACACTCTGACTATCGCAATAGACCACGCGCTCCTCCTGCTTCAGGCTAAGTTCCTGTAAGAACCTCTTCATCCAAAGCATCTCTTTACATGCCTCTATGACTGCAATGTACTCTGCCTCTGTCGTCGATAATGCTACGACCTTCTGTAGCTTGCTCTGCCAGGAGACCGCTCCCCTGCAAACGTGAACATGAACCCCGATGTAGACTTCTTGGAGTCTATGTCACCTGCCATATCTACATCTATGTAGCCCTCTTACACAGGTTTACCATCACCATAGCATAGGCTCAACTTAGATGAGCCTCTTAGATACCGCAGTATCCATTTCACCACTGCCCAATACTCTTTGCTAGGATTGGCAAGATACCGGCTGACAACACCAACCGCATATGCTATATCTGGGCGCGTACACACCATAACATACATCAAACTTCCTACTGCTGACACGTAGGGTATCTTCTTCATCTCATTCACCTCTGCCTTCGTCCTGGGACACTGTTTGTTGCTCAATCTGAAGTGACCATCCAGTGGAGTACTGACCTGCTTCGCTGCATTCATATTGAACCGCTCTAAGACCTTCTCAATATATCGCTCTTGTGACAGCCAGAGCTTCCTGCTTCTTCTGTCACGGGTTATCTCCATTCCTAGGATCTGTTTAGCCAGGCCCAAGTCTTTCATCGCAAACGACTTGCCCAACTCCTGTTTCAGCCTGTCAATCTTCTTAATGTCTTTTCCCATGATGAGCATGTTATCAACGTATAACAGCAAAACTAAGAAATCACCATCTGAGAACTTACGCGTGAACACATAGTGGTCCGACTCCGTTCTGTCATACCCATGTTGTAACATGAACGAGTCGAACTTCTTGTACCATTGCCGTAGAGCTTGTTTAAGCCCATACAGGCTCTTCCTCAGCCTACACACCATATGCTCTTTGTCCTTGACTTCGAACCCCTCTGGTTGGTGCATGTATATCTCTTCCCCCAGGTCACCATGAAGGAAGGCAGTTTTAAAATCTAACTGCTTTATCTCCAAATCCATGCTAGCCGCCAACCCAAGCAACACCCGTATGGATGTCATCTTCACCACTGGTGAGAATATCTCCTCGAAGTTTACGCCTTTCCTCTGACCAAACTCTTTCACCACAAGTCTGGCCTTGAACCTTGTCTGTGAATTCTTCTGCTTGACCTTCTTTTTGAACATCCACTTGTTGCTCAGAGCTTTCTTGCCCTTAGGCGGTTTCACCATATCATAGGTGTGGTTCTTATGCAAGGATTTCATCTCCTCTTGCATAGCTTTCAACCACTCCCACTTATACTCGTCGGCTAAGGCCTCAGAATAATCTTCTGACTCCCCCCATCAGTCAGCATAATGTACTCATGTAGCGAGTACCTCTTAGACGGCTGTCTGTCCCTAGATGACCTCCTCCCTGTGGCTCAACAGTTGAATCAAGTGGGGGCTGCTCCCTTGGTCCATCTTCTGAAGGAACTACCTCGTCCTTTGCACCTTGCCGTACTCCCCCATCATCAGGCACTATAGGAGGAATAATAGGATCCATGTCCTCTAGCTCACCTGAACTAGGTTGGTTCTTCTCTGTCTTACCAATGTCTTCTATACACTGATCTTCAAAGAAAACCATATCTCTGCTCCTGACGAGCTTCTTCTCGGTCGGATCTCACAATTTGTAACCGAACTTTTCATCACCGTACCCCAAGAGAACACACTGCCTGAACTTCACATGGAGCTTGGACCTCTCGTCCTTTGGTACGTGAACAGATGCCCTGCATCCAAATACCCTGAGATGACTGTACGATGGATCCAAGTGGGGGCTGCTGCCTTGGTCCATCTTCTGAAGGAACTCCCTTGTCCTCTGCACCTTGCCGTACTCCCCCATCATCAGGCACTATAGGAGGAATAATAAGATCCATGTCCTCTAGCTCACCTGAACTAGGTTGGTTCTTCTCTGTCTTACCAATATCTTTTATACACTGATCTTCAAAGAAAACCATATCTCTGCTCCTGACGAGCTTCTTCTCGGTCAGATCTCACAATTTGTAACCGAACTTTTCATCACTGTACTCCAAGAACACACACTGCCTGAACTTCACATGGAGCTTGGACCTCTCGTCCTTTGGTACGTGAACAGATGCCCTGCATCCAAATACCTTGAGATGACTGTACGATGGATCTTGTCCAGTCCACACCTTCTCAGGTACTTCTCCATTCAATGGGCTGATGGAGACCTGTTTATCAATAGACCGCTGTGTGCATTGCTTCTCCCCAAAACGTCTTGGACAATTTTGCATAGGATAACATGCATCTGATTCTCTGTACAATGGTGTGATTCATTCGCTCAGCCACACCATTATACTGAGGGGTCTTGGGAACCGTCTTTTCATGCTGTATACCCAGGGACTTGAAAGTCGCCAATGTATTCACCACCATTGTCAGTGCGGATGCACTTCAATGATCTACCTATCTCTCTCTCGACCATAGCATGAAACAATTTAAATACACTAAAGACCTCGTCCTTGGATTTCAAAGCTGTAACGTCTTAAAAATTCCGTACAAAGACCCGAGTACCACCTCAGGCAGAAATCACTCAGGATCAAATCTTTTAGGAATTAGACAAAAGTAACTAAGTGCTAAACTAGATTAACTACGAAATCCGCTTGATCCACTTTAAATACGATCTACAAGACCCAAAACTTGTAGAATCATTGACGCTAGGTTACCTGAAATCTATGATCAATCTCATTACCTAGTTGCTCTCGGGAGTACATTAAAACTCTGTATCGGATCTGGACCGCACATCGAAAGTTCCAATAATACGAAGTTATATAATTAGGACCGCCTTGCTGGGCTTAACAACCATCTCGGAAATCAAATCCAGATAGTGTCCCGAGGCTATTCGCTTGAGCCCGGAGTGAAGTGTGTAAGAAAACGTGGTTTTCTTTAGAAATTAAATCTAATTTAAGTAATCTGAGACTTGTCGTTGCGGGCCTGATATAAGCAACCAGACCGTCAGAATCTGACCCAAATATACCCTCGGATCAGGAGAAATTTCATACACATGGCAGTGTACTTGTAACCCTGATCGAGTTCTGGTGACCGTTGAACTGAAACTGGTCCGCCACGTGTGATCTAGGACCCGACTGGAATGAAAACTTAACTTTACCTAGATCCATAGTCAGGGAGCTTAAGTCCGACCTTTGGCTCAAGGAGGTGCTCCGAAAATGCCCCGTTGAGTCGAAACAGGCTGGTTTTGGTTTATACCTAAGTATACCTTGGCCCTGGGCCTATTTCCGGCAATTCTGGGCCTATGTAAGGACCTTAAACCCTCTCTCATTCACTCCATACGAATTTGAGAAAACCCTAGGAGAGAGAAGAGAGTAAAGAGAGAAAGTGTGAGAGAAGTGAGAGGCAATTCCTGTTGCTCTATCCTATTATTCTACGTGCCTATCCATTACTACTGTATCGCTTTTCCGGTGATTCTGATTCCGTTTTCGAGTAAGAAAACCTAACCCTAATCAGTTCTAGAGATTCAACTAGTATAAGTGATGAAATAGCTAACCTACTTCATGCCATAGGTTGCCGTTCTACCGTTGATAAAGACTTGGTGTTTAACTGAGTCCGTTACTCGCTTCTAAGGCATAAGGTGTGGATTATACATGCTTAGGTTATGGTTTTCAACGCTTTCAATGACGGATAATGATAGATTCATGATCTGGGTGTTATTTCACATGCAAAATGTGATGTTCGTTTTGCGATTCAGTTATGTATGCAATTTATGGCGTATAATGTATTATGTATATTTGTAGAAAATACTGTATACGTACAAAATATGAAAGTGTGTTTGCCATGATCAATTACTATGTATACATGCTAGATATATGTGTAATAACTACTCGGTGAAAGGATTCGCCCTAATACATGTTTTAGCCAATATGCGTTATGTATGTTAATAAGTATATTCTAAGTGTTAGTGAAAATGTTTGTATGAGTAAAGTACTTAGATGATAGTGCTTAGGGTAGGTGTTGAGATAGGAGTCTCAACTACCTTAGAGATGTGTATGATTTCCTCCATGCAAGTTATTTAATTTAATCGCTTACTTATGAAATGTATGTGTTTTTATTTCTTGCTTACATTGTGCTTTATAACATGCTTGTTAACATGTCTGAATTACTTTGTTAATTCTGCTTTGACTACTCCACATGTTTTCTGGGTAAGGATTGAATGTGATTGGGGCTATGTTATAGTTCAGGCAATCGGTAACAGGCTTGAAGTTGTGGTTGAGATTCTTTTGCCACGTAGGACGTATTTGACAAACCCGAGTCGTACTAAAGTTGTCGGCAGTGGTTAGGCCATATGGAGAGCTTACGCATTTCATGTCGATCAACTTTGGGTGCGCTCGTGCTAGTCTAGCTCGTCAAGTAACCCGATCTGCCGATTTATGTTCACCATGTAAGGACGCTACTGACTTGACTACCTCTGCTTGAAGGTACTAAACTCTAACTCACTCACCGGTGGAATCCCGTTAACCTTGGTACCTCGATCCACTAAGACTCATGAGCCGGACATGGTGGTATGGGACACTGTGGTCGAGCTGTCGGCCTACGCTAGGGCGACGAGCCTCCCGTAGTGACCAGTGAGCAACCCAGACTTGTCGGCATATACTGTTTTGGTGACAAAGCCGTGATGGGTGATGGGGGAGTGGTGTAACGATTCCATGTAACAGCCCTAGACGAGCCCTTTGTAGTGACCTCGAGCATACTCTGATTCTACGTGGAGGCGACAACCCTTCTTTAGCATCTAGAGTATACACTAGGCCTGTACTGATTTGGCGACGAGCCTTTTGCAGCGACCTAGAATCGCATCATCGTATGAGATTTACTAGGACTGACGACCCTAGAATGGATCCTTGTTTGGGAATGATATAAGGGACGTACCTTAGTTTCTCAATCCTGCTGTATGAAAAAGACTAATAAGAACTTGGTAATCATATACATGCATTGCATTACGTGTGCGTTCAGGCGTAACAGGTCAAGCACTGAGGCAGTGTTGTTCACGCGCGAACGTGAGATGAAGTCGCTGAGGGAGCGTAGGCGAGGACATGCATCATACATTCATATCATTCCTGTATTAACAAGAGTACTTAGGGATGTGTGATTTACTGCTTTATCATTATTGTTTGATTGACTTGATAACATGTTAACCTTTACTCGATGATTCTACTGAGTTGATCACTCACTCCCACGTTACGGGACGGTGTTTTAAACACCAACCAGACTCTGTCTTGATTTCAGATGACGGCATGACTCCTAAGGAGGAGCTTGACTACTACGATGACCAGGAAAAGTTCTCTTATATGCAGTTCTCCGGTAGCTTCGCTTAGGCTATCCAGATTGATGGGGCTACAGGGATTATCATTATAGTTGTATCATTTTGACATCTTAATTTTTGAGACTATGACATGTACAGTGACTCAGTGTGGTATCCATACTCTAGAAACAATCGTGATCTTTTGACTTATATACGTGTATTTATGTCTTTCAGTCTTCCGCTTGCGTTTTACAACTTGATCTGGAGTATGAATTACTGATTTGGTATAATCCCACTCATGATTAATGCACTAACACAGACAACATTGAATCATAAGCATATATGTTGCATAAGTGATGTTTTGGAACTCGGGAGTTGAGTTGCTACTCGACCCCCGATTTTCAGGGCATTACAAAAGCATAAACCCAGACCCTCCTAGATACATCATCTAGAAAAATGACAAAATACAATGCTCCACCCAAGGTTTTTGTCCTCATAGGACCACAAACATCAAAATAAACCAAATCCAATGCATGCACTTTATTAACATGAGAAGCAGATTTTAAAAATTAAACTCTATGTTGTTTCTCTGATAAACAATCAAGACAGGTTTTGAGAGGTGTACCTGTCACGTTTGGAAGGAGCCACTTCCTCGCTAGTAGCTGAAGCCCTTTTTCACTCATGTGGCCTAGACACCTGTGCCATATGTCAATAGCTGAATCTTCTGCTGCGTTCAACCCACCCTTGCACACACTGACACTTGCCTTGTAAAGGGTGCAACACTTCTTTCCTCTGTCTGCGATCAACGAACCCTTGATGAGCTTCCAGCGCTCACCAGCAAACTAGCTTTCATAGCCATCATCATTCAACATTCCCGTCGACATCAAGTTGAGGCGAAGGTCTGGGATATGCCTCACATCCCTGAGAACTAATGTGCAGCCCACATCGGTCTTCACATAAATATCACCGACTCCTACGATCTTTGATACATTAGAATTTTTCATCTTCACGGTCTTATAGTCACTTAACTTGTAGCTTGTGAAGAAGTCTCTCTGCGTAGAGTCGCATAAAAAGAAGTTTCCGAGTTTATCACCCAGTCGGTGTCCTGACTCGTAGCCGTGAGACATATATCATGATCTGCTGAAAAAATAACTACAACGTCGCCATCTGAAGCTACCGCAGTGGAATCTGATTCATCTTCCTTCTCCTTTCTTTTCATTTCTTGTCGTTCTTCTCACCACGACATTCATGCTTGTAGTGACCCTTCTTGCCACAATTCCAGCAATCAACATCTTTCCTGTTACTCGACTTGCCTGTTGATTTATCTCAGGCCTTCCCACCTTTTATGTTCTTTCCTCTCCCCCGTTCCTGTGTCACAAGGGTCTTTTACTGAGTAAACCCCTGAGACTTCCTCCTTGTCTCCTCATTGAAGAGACAACTGGTTACCTGTTCCATGGATATCTTTCCGTCTGGCGCAGAGTTACTTAGAGACACCACCAATGTCTCCCAACTGTTAGGCAACGAACTAAGTAATACCAAAGCCTACAATTCATCATCCAGGACCATCTTCATATCGGAGAGTTAGTTCACTATATTGCTGACCTCATGTGCTTGGCCACAGAACCACCATCTTTGAACTTGAGATTCACAAGTCACTTTATCAGAAAAATCTTATTACCAGCTGTCTTCTTCTCATATAACCCTTCCAATTTCAGCCATAGGCTAGCGGCTGAGGTTTCCGTAGACACATGGTGGAACACAAAATCATCCAGCCATTGTCTAATAAACCTCACCGCCTTTCGGTCCATCTTCTTTCAATCATCATCAGAGATATCCTTAGATTTTACTGATATGCCTAAAATTGGAGAATATAGATCATTGCAATAAAGCAAGTCCTCTATCTTAACCTTCCATATGGTCCAGTTAGAACCATTGAGACTGATCATCCTTGATGAGCCACCTTCCATAATTTAAAACCGATCATACCCGTTCAATGAACTTAGCTTTGATACCACTTTGTTGGGGGCCTTACACAAAACCTTAGGATCTAGCATCCCGAAACAAAACAGAATTATGGAATAATAAAGCAATGAAATAAATCAAAGCATAAACCATACACCACACAAGAGATTTTTACATGGATAACCCTCAAAGAGGTAAAAACCACTGGACCTTGTCCAGATCAACAATCCACTATGAAGTAGAACGTTACAATCATCTTCACTCACGCATGAGTGGATAAACAATGAGAGAATAAAAAGGAAAAACGAAGAGATCTCACCGATTACGAGACGTAGAAGCGCTGAGATATAAATTGCACAGCAGATAACCTCCATGAGCATAACATCCCTTCTACAAGCCTCCTCTCTCTCTTTCTCTCTCTATCTCACACCTTTGATAGCCCTCTTGTATTTTTCACATCTCTAGAAAAACCCTAGGAACCCTTATTTATAGTTTTAGGAAACTCATTTCCGCATTCCAGTTGTGAAAGGACTCAGATTTCCGCAATCCGCAAAATCGCGGAATGAATCTGCGTAACCACGACCGATCGAGACGAGGCCACGACCGGTCGAACGCCACCCACGACCGGTCGAGCACCCTGGAGAAAAAATATCCCAAAGTCGCTGGACTTTGAGTCGAGTCAGGACTCGACTCCACGACTAGTCGTGCACCAGCCCTCGACCAGTCGCGTAAGGCTCACGACCGGTCGAGCACGAGGAAAAAACCCCGTTAGGGAGAAATTGTCATTTGAATTGTGATCAGTAAATCGACCATAACTTTTTATTCGAGTATCGTTGAGGTACGCATGAACTATTAATCTTTACCATAACGGTCCATCTAGGGACAACCGACCCACACAGTGGGTCACGTCCGTCCATCTCATGAGAAAACCCACACTTTCAATTCAAGAATGAAATTTTAGGAAAAAATGTTACTTTCCGTAATTTCAATTTTTATCTTATTTCCTTATTTTTAGAGTTTTGAGATTTTTTTTAATTTATAGAAATTACTTGTAATCATACTATTATTCTTCTAGTAAAGTTTAATTTGAACTTTTTATTTTTGGAAAATTAGGCTTTAAATGAGTTTTATTGTTTTTAGTAACTTTCAATTATGATTAAAATTTTACTATTTTTGGTAATTATATATTAGGATAATATTTTTTAAAAATTGGTGGTATAATTGAAAATTCATGGACATTAGATATTATTCAATAAAATTATTTGAGTTTTCTCACTTTTTCTTATGGATTAAAAAAATTACCTTGTGGATTAAAGGTTTTTAATCAATTGAGGAGGACGATGATATTTCTCTTATTATTTCATGCTATGCCCTACGTAAGTTGGTATTAGAACGAGACTTTTCCTTAATTCGATGACATCAAACAATGCACAATCAACAAATCCATTGATAGTGTTCTGGGGAACAATTTTATAACAGCAGCAGCTAGAGCTGGGCATCGGTCCGAGTCGGATCGGATTGGGCCCAACCCGATCCGATCCGAAATTTGAATACTTTGACCCGAATCCGATCCGATCCGGGACCGAGTCTCGGTAACCAGACCCGAACCAATCCTAACTTTTGCATGATCCGATCCAAGTCCAACTAGTGCAGTTCCAAAGTAGTAGTTTGATGGTTCTAACCGTGCGGTGTGATATAGAGTTCAAGAACAACGGATGGTTGTAAAAAATTGGCCCCATTCAAAGAGTTAGGATCATCCAATGGCCGTCTATCTTAGACTATAGCTTGATCCTTGTGGTACTACTCAATGAACGGTCGAGTGTATTTTAAAGAAAAATTTAGTGATTTTCCTGAAATAGGTATTATATGGTAGGACCTACCAAAATAACAGTCCAGATCAACACATACTGGGGTAAAAGGGGCGATCTACAACCATTGATTAGAAGGAAAAGAAGACATGTTTGTGTACCAAAAAGTGTAAATAGCTATTCAGCAACGCTCTGAGAACTTGAGCTTTCCAAGGGCCACCTGTCCGGATTTGAAAGTTTTTTCTAATGCGCTTTTGGGACTGATGAAATCACCCATTAATTTATTTCAAATCCACCAATTTGAGTGGTCGAGAATCATCCATATCCTCTCCTTCACTCACGCTTTCCTCTTTTTTAAACTCTATTTCTCCTCCAAAACGCTAAAATATGCGTGGCGCTTACGTTAGTTTGAGAAGGCGAGTGGTAGTGACTTTGCAAAAAGTGCATAAAGTCCGTCACTTTAGGTGGCCATCTCCTTGATGTTGGGATCTTTCAACGATGACGATTTTTGAGGCAAACCCCATCAAACAAACAGCTTAGATCACTAAAACATATCCCTACAGCTACAACGTCAGCTTCTTCTTGAAAAGCAGACTCCTACCTTCATCTCGAGAGAGCAGAGGAGCTCCATATCCCAACGTTCCAAACAAATTCAATGCAAGAATCCAAAGGAGGAGAAGAAATACCTAGAAGAACCTCCGACATCATCCCCACCGTTCATCAATGGCGATCAACGGCCCTAATTTAGAGTGCCGGATGTACGAAGCCAAGTACCTGGAAGACGACATGGCCGTGATGATCCAGGTGAAGAACATCGCGGACATGGGCGTGTACGTCTCCCTCCTCGAGTACAGCAACATCGAGGGTATGATCCTATTCTCGGAGCTTTCACGCTGTCGGATCCAAATGGATCGGATTTCGGTTCGGTTCGATTTACTACTTACCCGAATCCGACCCGAATACCGTTCGGATCTGCTCGCTCCTCCCCGATCCTAACCGATCCAGACCATCGGTTCTGTTCGTATCGAGGCGGATCGGGTCGGATAGGGTCAGATCTGCCGAATTGAGTCCATCTTGCACACCTCTAGCAGCAGCGTTTATAACTTTCCAATTGGAGAATCTACAAGATATGCAAGAACTGTAAGTAGCAATTAACCGTTTAATAAAAGCCTCAAGACAAACTCGTGTTTGTAATAATGAGCAACATGAGATCGGCGATAGAGCTTGCGTTTATCATGTTCATGGTGTGACATTGGCAATGAATTGCAGGCCATCACCCAATAATGGTGAATTACAGACCACCACTTTCATTGCGAAAAAATATTATATAAAGCCAAAAGATGAGATAAACCTATAACGGTATAACATCTTTTGAACGAGGTATACCATGAATAAAAGAGTTTGTGATCTTATCATAGATGTTGGGAGCAGCATGAATCCCGTATCGAAGACTAGTGGAAAAACTATAACTAAAGACAAAAAAACACCCCCGTCCATACATGATTGGATGGATTAAGGGGTTAGCAAAATAAATGTAACTGAACTATGTCGTATTAGCGCTAGAAGGTGTTTAAAGTGGGTGATAATGTGCTAGTTCACCTGCGCAAAGAGAGGTTTCTGACTAGAACGTATAAAAAGCAAAGGAATAAGAAGATTAATGCCTATGTGGTTGATCCTCCGGAAGACATGGAGATGTCACAAAATTTCATTGTCGCAGAGTCTTATGAATATCACAAGTCAAGTCCATTGGGTAATTCGAGGGCAAGTTCTTTTCAAGTGGAGTAGATTGATGTAGAACATGGCACAAATACATTCCTAGCATGATTGGACCAAAAGAATGCTAAAAAGAAGCGAAAGTAGTCTGTCAAATGTGGGCCTAGTCCTACGTAAGTCATGATGTAATTTGGCCCAAACACATTCAGTTTAAAGAAATTCAATCCGGATGGGGAGAAATTGTTGTTTGAATTGTGAATCTTAAATCGATCATAACTTTTGATCTGAGTATTGTTATGAGATGCACGACCTATCGATCTCTACCGTAACGGGCCATCCGGGGTCAACCAACCCATATAGTTGGTCATGTCCATTCATTTAGTGAGAAAACACATACTTCCAATTCAAAATAGAATTTTTAAGAATTTTTTTTTACTATTTTTAGTAATTTATGTGGAATCCAAACCGTGCATTTGGTGGGCCTGCTCGTGTTCGTTATATGTACCAAGAATAATGTTGATCCAAAACTTGAGTGGTACAAACATAGACCGTGATGTACAATCACACTGAAAAACCCTCTCCAAAGTACCCATTTTTACCCTTTTCCGTGGTCCTGTAGCTTTTTATTTTTATTTTATTTTTATTTTTCAATACATGCACCACCCCTCTCACGCCATAGTGGGATTTCACCACCTATGGATACTCGAACCCTTCGACGGGGTGTTGAAACTCCTGAGAGTCTAACCACCCGAGCAAGAGTGACTTGTGATAAAAGACTAACGGGAGCCACTGTGACTTGGGAGTGCCATCCAACCCGTCCATAGTTCTGAACATATGTGATCATTTAGCAAGGGATAATCAAAGGTCCAAGTTAGATATTTGGACGGGTTGGATGGCACGCACACATCACAGTGGGCCCACACGGCAGGAACGTTTGTAATTACCATAGGTTTAAACATATGTGATCATTTCTCCCGGGAAAACCAAAGGACCAAAATAGACAAATAATTGTATGCTACAAATAACTTTATGGTAGACCATATTGTGGGTTTTTTTTCTTTTTTTTCTTTTTATTTAAACCCTGCTGCTCTGTGGCCCACATTTTGGACGTTTTGGATTGTTGTGTATGTACGGCCCCTAATTATTGGATGGTCATATTTTGCTTTCTATTTTCTGATGTGTCACCTTGGTGGAACATCTGGGCAGCAAAAATGGTGGGCCATGCAATTATAAAGATCACTTAGAGCAAAAATTGCGACAATTCTTTCATTAGGTAGGCCACAACTCTAGTACATTTCAATAGTGAATTCCACTTGATGAACGGACCAACTTAAGTGTGTTTGTGTGTGGGAGAAATTGTACATGTGGTACGCTAGCAAATCAATTTGAAATGGCCTAAATACGGTTCCTATTTGATGTAGAACAGGTCGCGGATAATTTCATGGCCAAGATGGACTAAAAAAGGCCTGATCAGAGACGGAGGTGATTCAGACAGTCGGAACTTAAAAACAAACATATCTCACAAACTAGAATGAGTTATCCTACATGTCATATATGATTTTGGGGTAGGATGAGCTACTTTAGCCACCCAACCTCGCTATGTCGGGTTGCACACACAGAATTTGTGAAATATCATCAGATTGATGGTTGAATTCCTGTTTTAATTTCATTTTTACTATTTATAATAAGTTTTAATTGGAGTATAACTCTTCATTCATTGGGCTTTATGAGTTGCACCCAACATGATTAGAATAGTTTGAGAACATCATGGTTCCGCCAAATAGGACACTTACCTTTTTTGGATGAAAATCATGCCCACTACTAGAAACACCACCATTTATAAATAGTAAGTCTCGAAAACTAGGAGTTTTAGTCATAATTTAATTGCGAAACTTGTTCATATGGTCTATGTTATTATTTAAGAGGTTGTAAGCTCGTTTTTCATAATTAATTAAATTATTATGATTTTTTTTATTTTCTATCTCTCCTCGTGAATTTGTGATATCTATGTGAGGAGTTTAAAGAAGTTTCGTGGGTTCAGAATAGTTATCCCATTGAAGAAGATGGTGCTCGACCTGTACACGATCAAACCTAACACTTCTTTGATGATCCAACCACTTGATTGGGGGACATTTATTGGATGGTTGAGATGAAAATATTGAACAGATCTATTTCAAAAATAAAAATAAAAAAATAGTGTCCATGAATAAGAGGATAGGTTTCTTAAACGAATCTGGTTTTGGGGTTGTCACATGTCGTGACCGAAAATCACAACACTATTTTCGTGGTTTTAGGCATGATTCTAAATGTTTGGACCACATCAGTTTTGCATCGGCCTAATTTAAGAAGAACATGAAGGGGTGAACATAATGGACCGTGCGGATGTCGTGCACACATCTGAGTGGCCCCATACACGTGGTTTCTTAATAGAATAGGTCGGGGATTGCCTACAACAGCTGTTTTACACAGGGTGTAACCACCGTGTTGTATATGAACATCCACTCTGTCTATAATGTTCTATACTCGATTCTAGACCATGAAACAAAAACTCATTCAGATCAGACTCAGGTGGGCCACACCACAGGAAACAATAGGGATGAGTTGCTGACCATAGTTTTGTGTGTGGGGGCTCCACGGTATCCTTCATCAAACCTGTTAATCAGGTTTAACTTACCAAATGAATTGAAGATACACAAATAGTGTAATCCACAATTCATATGGGCCTCACTGCTTTAACTTACATGTTTTAGTACAAATTTCCATGTTAGGGTCAGCATGCCCATATATATATATATATATATATATATATATATATATATATATATATATATATATATAATATATATATATATTATATATATATAAGTAATGGTCTCCTGCGAACCATCCCGCAGGATACCTTGATGCGGTTCAATTCCCACCGCAAGAGACCTTTGTGCGGTGCCGATTGGCTAGCTGCTACTGAATTTGTGGCCCCACGCACTATGATATATGTTTTGTATCTATACCGTCTATCAATCCGAAGAGATCATTTTAGGGTGAAATCCAAAGAATGAGTGGCATCTAAAGCTCCAGTGGACCCACTACAAAAAATAGTAGGGAGAGTGACGTCACCATTAAAAACTTCCAAAGGCCACAAAAAGTTTTCAATCAAGCATATATTTATATTTTTCCTTTTTTAATGTCTTTGTTAACTTTTGAACAGGTTGGATTTTGAAAAAAACATTATGGTGGGCCTTAGAAAGGTTTCAATGGTGGGCATCAATCTTCCCACTGTTTTTTGTGGTGGGGTCCACTAAAGCTTTGAATCTGCTTCATTCTCTAGCTCATGGCTTAAAATAATATCTCCAAATGGATGGACATTGTGGATACAACACATACATCATAGTGGTGTCCACTGAGCTTGGTGATGTCACTTTCGTGGAGTGAGGTCCGGTGTTAGGAAGCGGATTGCGTGGTAACTCACTACGCTCAGCGTACTGAGTAAACTCCGTGAGGTCCACCATGGTTTATTTATTTTATCCACTCTGTACATACATTTTAACAGATAATTTTAATACTTGAACCAAAAAATGAGGTATATCTAATGTTCAAATGGACCACACCATAGGAAACAGTTGAATTGAATGTTTACCGTTGAAAAATACTTGGAGGGCCACAGGAGTTTTGGATCAAGCTTATATTTGGTTTTTCCCTTCATCCATGTTTGTATGATCTTATGAACAGGTTGGATGAAAAATAAACATCACTGTGGGGCCTAGAAAGGTCTTAACAGTGGAAATCATTATCCCCATTGTTTCCAGTGCTATGATCCACTTGATCTTTGGATATGCATCGATTTTGGGTGCTCAACCGTTTAAATTAGATGGAAAAACAGATGGACGGTCTAGATAGACCACATACATTCGTTCAACTTGGCCCAACTTTGTTTGCTCAGTATGATAAGAGCGTACTAAGTAACTCAGTGCGCAATCTGATTTCCCGTACAGATTGGTGTGGTTGGTAGTCAGTGCTCTATGGGCCCCACCATGATGTATGTGTTTCATCCACTTCGTTCATCCATTTTTAAAGAAGGGAAAATATAAATATAATCTTGATCGAAAACATTTTATGGCCTTTAGAAGTTTTTAACGGCGGCGTCACTCTCCCCACTATTTTCTGTAGTGGGGTCCACTGGAGCTTTGGATGTCACTCATTCTTTGAATTTCACCCTAAAATGATCTCTCCATATGGATGGACGGCGTGGATACAAAACATATATCATAGTGGGGCCACAAATTCAGCAGCAGCTAGCCAATCCGCGCCGGTACAAGGGTCTCTTGTAGAGCTGTACACGAGCAAAGTAAGCTCGATTACTCGCTCGACTCGTCTCGGAATTACTCGACTCGACTCGGCTCGAAATGAGTTTGAGCTGAGCACGAACTGATTTTTGATACTTGAATTGATTTCGAGCAGAGTACGAGCTGGACAACACTCGACTCGGTACTCAACTCGTACTCGACCAGGGGTATATATATACCCAAAATGAAAATACCCTAACTCCAGTCGCTTTCAGCCCACCCGTTCAAAAAAACCCTACGCCCCTTCGGCCCCTTCCTTCCCTCCCAATGCCCATTCAAAACCAAAATACCCATTCCCTCTCTCTCCTCTCATTCCCCTGTCCGGTGCCGTCCGGCCCGTCCGGCCCGTCTCCTTCTTCTTCCTATCTTCTTCTTCTTCTTCTTCTTCTCTCTCTCTCTCTCTCTCTCTCTCTCCTCTCTCTCTCTCTCTCTCCTCTCTCTCTCTCTCTCTCTCTCTCTCTCTCTCTCTCTCTCTCTCCCTGTCCGGTGCTAGTCCTTGCCGCTTGTCCCTGCCCTGCCTGGTGCCCCTGTCTGGTGCCGCAACTCGTCCTGTCGCTCATCCCTGCCCTGCACACATGGTGCCGGTCGTTTGACTCGTTCCTGCCGCAGCTCGCCCGGTAATGTGGTGTTGATTTATTTATTTTTTTTGTAAAAATTGTTAATATATGTCAGAAATTGATATCATATATTGCTAATATATGTTAGAAATTGTTAATATAGGTTGACCTGTGGTGTTGATTTATTATTATTTTTTTGTGTATAAATTGTTAATATATGTTAGAAATTGATATCATATATTGCTAATATATGTCAGAAATTGTTAATATAGGTTGACCCGTGGTGTTGATTTATTATTATTATTTGTAAAAATTGTTAATTCGGTTCAAATTCAGACTCAGACTCGAACTCGACTCGAAAACTCAGACTTGGCTCAGCTCGATATCTGCTTGAACTCGGATCGTACTTGGACAAGTAAAGCATGAGCTGGGCATCCATGCTCGAAGCCCGAGCCGAGCCGAGTACGAGCTAGGACTCGGGCAGTGCGAGCCGAGCACGAGTTGGGCAATACTCGGCTCGGCTCGACTCGTGTACAACTCTAGTCTCTTACAGTGGGAATTGAACCGCACCAAGGTATCCTGCAAGATGGTTTGCAGGAGACCATTACTCATATATATATGGGAAAAGGTTCTATACGGTCGAGCTCATGGGAACTCCCCATGAGGTCGAGCTGTGTGTGCCCCACCATGATGTGTGCCAAACATCAACACCGTGCATTTGATGGGTCCCCTTCAAATTATGGGATATCCCAAAAATCAGCCATATACGGAACTCCACTGGACCATACCATCTAAAATCATGTGAAGACATGCCTAAAACATATAAAAACATTTGGTGGGGCCCACCTGAAATTTGTATGCATCTGAAACTTGGTCTGACCCCTCATCCAAGTGGGACACACATAATGGATGGGCTGGATTTGTGAACCACATCTCGGTGTTGGACTATTGTCCTCCAAACTCTTAATGTGGGCCATATGTGGGTCATCTGTCATGCGAGGCTCACCTTTAATGTCTACTTCTGTTACGACCTACAGTGTGGACTGTTTATTATGTGAGCTCATTCTTCGAAGTTGATTGTCCACTATGTGGGCCCACTTTGGATGTAGGCTGTTCATCATTAAGAGTTGACTTTTGATGTTGAGCCTACCATAATGTTAATTGTCCATTATGTAAGGCCTACCTTCAATATCCACCACTAGGGGTGTACACCAACCGAGCTAGCTCGATTAGCTTGCTCGACTCGATCGGAAAAGCTAGATTCGACTCGGTTCGAAGCTGAGTTCGAGCTGATTTTTTGAGCTCGAAAATGAGTTTGAGCCGAGTTCGAGCAGGCCCCAGCTCGACTCGACTCGACTCGGATCGAATTCAGCTCGAACGAACTAGTTCGGTGACTCGGTTACTTTGTCATTGATGTTGCTCACCAAGTGTTTGATAAAATGACTCAACGAAGTGTGGCTGGTGGCAAGGAAGGTATGTACATGAAATAAATACTTTTTTTTTCTTGGTTTTTATGTTGCTTAGAAGGTGTTTGATAAAATACCGATAAAACCGTTGTTCCTATTTCACATACAGAGGAATTTTGAAGGTGCAGTCCAGGTGTTTGTGGAAATGCTTCAATGGTGAACTCGGCTCGATCTTGGCTCGAACTCAGCCCGAGCTGCTCACTGAATCGAGCCGAGCTGGCCAGTCAAGCTCAAGGACCGAGCCAAGCCGAGTTCGAGCTGAGGTCAGCTAGTTGCCAAGCCGACTCGACCTGAGGCCAGCTTGACTTGGTTCGACTCAATGAACACCCCTATCCACCACCCATTGGGTGAAGCCACCTATAATATGGATGGCCATTGTGTGGATCATCTTCATTTAAACCATCAATCAGGCGCAACAATTTATGATATGACCTGCCATTTCTAAGAGTGATGAGAAATACAAAGACGGTGATAGAGAAAAGGTGAAAAAGCAAAGGTAGTTGCAAAGCTCAAGTAGACCACACATTATGGATTAAATTCTTACCATTGAAAACTTTTTAAGGGACTAAAGAAGTTTTGGATCAATCTAATATTTGCTTCTTTTCCCATTATCTATGTCTATGTGACCTTATGAACTCGATGGATGGAAATTAACCACCACGATGAGGCGTAGGAAGGTTTCCGCAGTGGGTCATTATCACCACTGCTTCATGTGGTGCAGTCGACTTGAGTTGATGTGCCTCAAATTTGAGCTTGTATCCTAAAATGATTATGGAAATTGAATGGACGGTGTGGATAAAATCCATACATCACGGTGGACCCTCACAGCCCCTGTGCGTTAGGGACTGGCATGGTAGTACCCAATCCCTCTCTCATCTGGACGTGGCTGGTGGTCGGTGATCTGTGGGCGCCACCATGATGTATGTGTTTCATCCATTCTATTCATCCATTTTTACAGATCATTTTAGGTCTTGATCCCAAAAATGAGATGGATATAAATCTCAGGTAGACCACACCACAGGAAAACAATAGTGATTGGATATCCACCATTAAAATCCTCTTAAGGCCAATTGTACTGTTTATTTGACATCCAATCTGTTGATTAGGTCATACAGGCCCAGATGAAGGGAAAAAACAAAGATCAACTTGATCCAAAACTTTTATGGCTCCCACAAAGTTTTTAATGGTCGACGCTCATTCAACACTTTTTCCTGTAACGTGGTCCACTTGAGATTTTTATATACCTCATTTTTTTAATTCATACATAAAATGATCTAGAAAAATAGATAGACGGCATGGATGAAACACATACATCATGGTAGGGCCCACATAGCACTGACCACCAGCCATTGGCCAGTGTCATGGGGAGTAGCTAATCCGTTTCCCTCTGAGGAGCCGATCCTGATATATGAGATTATTTATATCATACATCCATCTTGCAATATCATCTTAAGGAATTAGCTAAATTATTTTATTTTTTATTTTTTAAAAGGCAAATTTAATGCTCAAGTGGATCACATAAGAGGAAGAAGCGCCTGCAGTTGAAATCTTCCCAGGCCTCGCGTATTTGTAAGGTAACATAGACCGGGATGAATGCAAAACACAAATATGAATTTGATTCAAAAACTTTTGGAGATGCAAGAAGTTTTCAATGATGGGAAATTAATCCCCACTTTGTGGTCCACTTGAGCTTTGGATCTGCCTTATTTTTGAACTAATACTCTAATGGATAAACGGTGTGGATAAACCCATACATCACGGTGGGCCTCAGCCTACTACATAAGGTGGGGTGGAGTTGGATTGCTTGGTATGCCATATACCACCAATTCCATGGCTCGTTGATGACACCAAGTTCTATGGTCCTCCATGATATATGTGTTACGTCCATACCGTACATTCATTTGGTAAGATCATTTTATAACAAGGTCCCAAAAATGAGATAGATCCATAGCTTAAGTAGACTACACCACAGAAAGTAACGGTGGATTGAACATTTATCATTGAAAACTTCTC
This sequence comes from Magnolia officinalis, assembly GCA_021015155.1. NCBI lineage: Eukaryota > Viridiplantae > Streptophyta > Magnoliopsida > Magnoliales > Magnoliaceae > Magnolia > Magnolia officinalis. Next base: position 112,256,619 of record JAJHSJ010000004.1, read on the forward strand.
AATGAAAAAAAAGTTTTGGATCAAGCTGTTTTTTTCACTTCATCCAAGTCCGTGTAACCTCATGAACGGTCGGATAGCAAATAAACATCATGATGGCCCTAGAAAGGTTTCAACGGTGAGCATCATTGCCCCTGCTTTCCGTGGTGTGGTCTATTTAGGTTTTGGATATCTCTCATTTTTTGTCATGCATTAAAAAGATCTAAAAAATTAATAGACGGTGGGAATGTAACACATATATCATGAGGCCATAGGTGACGTCAACACGATATTGAAGAGGTCGGCACACGACGCAATCCGCCGGGATGGCAAAAAATTAGCACGGTAGAAGCTTACCTTTTGTTTAAAAAAAAAAAAAAAAAAATTTTATTGAAGGCTGAAAACTTATGTTATGGAAGTAAAATTTTAGGGTAAGAAAGATAGTTTTGGACAAAAATGCTTCTAAAATTTAGGGTAAAGCAGCTGAAAAGTAGGAATATTTTTTATCATTACTGGGTTCGTCCGTACAAGTAAATGTCTATATTGGTAAGTAAATTTTGTCTTGGGTAGCATAAAAAAAGGAAAATGGTCGACAGCGTCTATAGTAAAAGATTACCCCGGGATTGGATACTGCAATTGGTTTTTAACGGTAGATGTCCTATCTCTACTGCTTTGCTTTACGTGATGTGGTAGTCTTTTAGGCTCAAACTTTAAGGACGCGGATCGCCAGGACAATAATCTGTCCGGGCAGGGATCTGTGGGGCCCACCGTGATGTAAACCTTTTATCCACGCCGTTCATCGCTATTCTCAGATCATTTTAAGATGTTATCCTAAAAATGAGGCAGGTCCACAGCTCTAGGGACCACACCAAAGGAAGCTACAGTGATAAAATGGGCATTGAAATCATCTAAGCTGTTGGCCGTGATCAACCATGTCCGGTGAATTGCTCTCTTTAGATGATACTGCCCATTTTATCAGAGGACTATTGCATGTAGAATGTGGACCGTTGCCCACTTGCAGACCACATGTAGGATCCAATGGTTACGATCCTCGAATAGAAGCACTGAACTCTAACCAATCACACCCTGATCTATAATTCAAGTGGTAGACTGAGTGAAAGATACCCCGTTTCTTCAACACTGAGGTCTTGGCATCTATCCCGAGTGGGGCTGACTAACAGTGAAGTGTCAGCTGACAGCGGGGTGTACTAACAAGCTGACAAAAAAAAAAAAACAAAACAAAAACTCTGACCAATCAACAAACACTAACCCAACAGTCGGGTTCACCGGAAATTATGCAGCGAGCCCGGATCCAGTAAAATCGTTTGTAGGATAAGCTGTAAGTACAAATCAATGTGTGGGGCCCACCATGATGTTTTAATGACACGTAGCTCCTATCATGTGCGCCCGTGATATTTTCCTTGCCACCCAAAATCTTCCAAGGCCCAAAACTCAGGTGGGCCACATCACAAGGAACAGCTGGGATGGGACGGGCATCATTAAAACCTTTCGATTGTATGTGGGGCCCTCTGCCAATCAATTCAGACGTTGCATCCGACCAGGATTAATGGACACCCAAGAAATCATGCCTCACTGAAACTTAGGTGGGCCACATCAGGTATTTTTACATGATGCGTCCCTTCTGAATTTTAGAACGGCCAGTTTTATATATGACAGAGCGAATATTAGGGGGCAAATATCATGAAGAGATTGAAACATCAGAGTGGACCCAACACCTTAGATTTGCTTGCTAGATTGATCGTAGAAACGTTAGTACTGAAGGCGACATCATGATGTGGTAGCCTAATGATGGTTCATTTACTGAAACGACTGACATTACATTGACGAAGTTTTGGTGGGCCTGTCACTCTGAAGTCTACCTCTCACATCTTAATCAACGGCCAGAATTGAAAGTTTATAACCCTCTTCTTATTTTATTTATTATTTTCTTTGTCACTAGTGCCAAGTGGGAGCTGCACCTCGTGCGGGTGGGGTCAGGTTGAGAGTAACGCAAGCCCAACCTGAACTCGAGGGGATAATCAAACCATACCCAAATTCTAACTCAAGGTGTTCGACCAGACCCGACCCAACCCAACCCAACCCAACCCAAAGTACTCTGTACCTGATCCAACCCAACTTAACCCATCCCATCCCTCATGTGAATTTTCTCAATCCCAACTTAACCATAGCTAAATTTGATTAGTGTGAATTAAGCCGAGTTAAGATTCGGTTGGTGTTTTAAATACAAACCCAATTAGAAGACTTGGAGAATCCAACCCATCCTGACCCGTACTTAGGTTGTGTCAATAGGGTTACAGACAAGCCCAAATTGCTGCACAATTGCTGCTGTCACAAGTTGCATTACATGGAATTGTTGGACTGTTGAAGCAAACAAAGACGAATCAAGTGAAGTGATCCAATCACAATAATCAAGCACAATACAAACACTTCAAATTTAACGTATGTAGAAAAACTCATATAAAAAAAACTATGACACAAAGCGACAAATATCACTATAAAAACATAATATTACAAAAGTAGAGAGATTACCCAATATGAACAACCTCGAATCAACCTAAGTTACATTCTTGAAACTCTAGAATGAATTAGAAAGCTTGAAATACTTTACAATCCCAATTACGCCCAAATATATAACCTTTGGAAAAATCTCAATCAAATTTGGAAACAAATCTCGCAAATTTGTGAAAATCTGCGCAAATCAATTTGGTGACATCGAACATATTTTGATATCATCGAAACTTATTATTCGATGACATTGAAGCTACTTCGATGGCATCGAAATAATACTAAAACGGTCCAGAGATAATACATGAAAATCAAATTTTCTTTAATTACATCGAGCCATCATCGAATATTTTTCGATGGCATTGAAAAAACACCCAATTCAGCGAGCAAATGAAGAAAATCTGGAAAATCTCGATGGCATCGAGCCAACTTCGATGACATCGAAGCCTGCTTGATGGCATCAAACCTATCATCGACAGACCGATAAATTTATAGATTTAAGACATCTATTTCAACAAAAATTAACACTATTATTGTACAATAATTGCATGTCTGGAAATAACGTGGTATTTTGACCATCAATCCTCAAATTTGGGATCAAACTCTTATTCTAAGAAAAAACACCATGAACCAAGGAATTGTAATTAATGACCGTATTTATAATTGGTGACGGTCACTTATACACATATACCACTTGAATGTCACGGACGGATATGAATGGATGGCAATGATAAAATACATGCATCAATGTGAAGCTCACAAATGTAATGGATATCAAAATTTATCAAAAATCTCACATAAGACCAGATACAATTCCATCGTACCTGTCCCAATCTTTCCCATCATTTCTAAATGTGGGATGGAATTTGAAAGGGACCAAGTGCAATTCCATCCCACCTAATCCCACGTGGGCCCACTTACCAAACAGCCACTAAGGACTTTGACAGTCGAACCCAACCTAATCTGTACTCGGGCCAGTAAGGATCAGATCACATCATTGCTGCTTGTGTCACTGCCACGGGCTGGTGTTTTTCAACTCAAACCCAACCAAGGAATTTGACGATTCAATCCAACCTGACCTGTACCAAGTTGCCGACTATTGTCCTTGTCATGGCCTAATTCATATTATGTACATTGACACTCATAAAGAACCAAATAATCCACAACACCTGTCTTGTTGGAGCCTACCATGATGAATATTTAAAATCCATTCCATCCATCAGATTATAAACTGTATGTTAATTCTACATTCGAAAGATTCGGCTGATAAATAACTCAAGTGGGGCACAGTAATGGGGAAAATGTAAAATTGCTCCTAAAATCTTTTTTTTAGGGCCTATTTGGGAGCGTGGATTTAAAACCCCCTAGATTTGAAACCTCCTTAATTTGAAATCCTTCCATTGTGTTTTGGCACCTTGGATTGAGAATCAACTTTAATCCAAAAATAGCTATGCATGATATATTTAGGGAGGTTTGAATTTAATTAATAAATCAACTTTAATATCTCTAATTAGTAACATATGTAATGTTTGATACAATGGTTGTAATAAGCCCAATGAAATATATGCTTTGCCCGAAAATGATGAAATTATAAGTCTAAGATGAGCCACAAGCACAAGATTATGTCCAAGTGACTAACCAACGATTCTTAGCCGTTGATGTACATGGAATGTGTTTGGATGGTGTTGATACTCATATTAAAGTAATTATAGTGATGCAATTGATAATCTAATTGTTTTTTGATATCATTAGTAGGCCATGTGCACGATAGAATAATAGTATAGTGACACATTACACATGCAACTATTGAAAGAATTTTAGGTGTAATCCAAGCTCTCTCAAGGGATTTCAAATCCCCCTCCTTGAGGGGATGTTTTTTTTTTTTTTTTTTTTTTTTTTTTTAAATTATTATTACACACACGCACGCACACCCTACACACACTGGTGGAATTTCACCACCTATGGGTACTCGAACCCTGGACCCGGAGTTCAAATCCCCTCTTGAAACCCCCAATTACTTTATGCTGCCAAACTGTCAAACGACCCCTTAGTGGTATGGCCCGCATAAGGTTTGGATCTGTCTGATTTTTTTTATGTCCACTACATCCTTGTGAATAATACCTGATGAAAGATAAACACTGTGTTGGCAACATACATAAAATGTTCACCAGGGGTGTGAATCTAATTTAATTTTTACCCCAGAGTGGATTTCACACAGACAGTATAGGTTCTCACATAGCTTGATTGTTGTACAGCTGTGTAAAATAGGTGTTGTAGAGGATTCCACTCCATCTTCTTTCCTAGTTTTAAAATTCAATTAGTCGACTGAAAATTCAACAAAGTCAACTTAACTCTATGAGATTTGAAGCTGAGTCTCATGGAAACTTTCTGAGTAGCATGACTTAGTCAGTCGATAAGACTCATGAACTTGTCTCAAAAACTCATTTGACTGGATAGAATTCTGCATAAGTAGACTGAGTCACTACCCCCTGTCAGTAGAGTTTTGTATTAAAAGCTAAAAATTAAATTCTGCATGACTAAAAGAACCAGCCTCATTTATGAAAATGAGGAGTTACAAATGCACTACCACGTACAGCTGTGTTATTGGGATATGGCACTGTTTTTCAATAATTCTAAATGCATTACACAATAAAAATTTATTTATTAAAATGTTGTGTTGACTCAACTCACTTAGGTGGCATTTGGATTAAAAGTTACTTTAAATTAGCTACTTAAGCCATAAGTAGTTTATCTTAGTTTATACTTATTTAGCTGATAGTATATTCGGTAAACAACATATTTAACGGTCAAAATGTAAAGAAGCATGCTTGGTTTCCAACATCATAAGTAATTATCTCTCAAGTCTTTGGTCTCCCCTTGTATCCACCATCCATCATGTGGGGCCAACTTTTGATGTGGACTATTCATTGTGTGGGTCCCACTTTGATGTGGGTCATTTATCATTAAGAACCGACCTTTAATGTGCATCATTCATTATATAGGGCCCACCTTTGATCTTAGTCAACCATCATGTGGGACCCACCTTCAATATCCACTACCAATCATGTGGAGCCCACCTTAGATGTGGACCGTCCATCATGTGGGCTGTCCATCATGCAGGGTCCACCCTAGATATGGGTCACTCATCATTAGGGCTGACCTTTGATGTGGACCGTCCATCAGGTCGGCCCCACCTTAATGTGGATCATCCATCATATGGGGCCGCCATTATTAATTGCCCATCATGTGGAGCCCACCTTTGATGTTTACTTTTCGTCACGTGGGCCCCACCTTCAATGTAGGTTGCCCATCATGTGAGGCTTTGCCTTGGATGTGGGTCATTCATCATTAGCAGGTTGGCCATTTATTATACCAGCTCACTTCAAATGTGGGCTATTGATCACTAGGCCCACCTTTGATGTGGACCGTCAATCGTGTGAGCCCCACCTTCAATGTGGGTAGTCCATCATGTGGGCAGTCCATCATGTGGGCCTCCTTTCATATGAACCATGAGAGATCCTCTATTGACATGAACGTGAGAGAGAGCCTCTTTTGACATGAACAATGAAAGAGAAAGGTAGAGAAGTAACAAGTAAAAAGCTAAATTAAAGAACTTATTAAGCTAAGTAGTTTTTAGCACATGAATTATTTTTACAATAATACTTACTAAACTAACTTTAAAATAATAATAATAATAAATTGTAACTTAATATATAGGGCTGAAAGTCGGGCGGGTTAGGTCGGATTGATCAGGTTGGTGCTCAACCCTAGCCCAACCAAAGGTTCCTATACCTCAACCCTAACCCAATGCAACCCAACCTTGGGCTGAGAATTCTCAACCCAAGCCCAACCCAAGCGGGCTTGGCTGGGTTGGTCGAGTAGATATATGATAATATTTTTATTATTACATTAGTCTAATATATTTTCAATACACGTCTTATTTTTTTGTACCTATAAATTTATTAAGTATATATGTAGTTATTTATGGTAAAAAAAAAGAGTTCATTTTTCTAAACAAATAAGCTAAAATATAAGACAACTACTCCTTTGAGAGTCATATAATGTATCAAGCAATCTATTTGGGAGCGAGAAATCTGGAGTATCTCATTAGCTTGAGTCATCCAAAATGATATGGACCAATGAAACCCGATGACATTGGGATTTCTTGTGCCTTCAACTCAAATGATCCGCACTCACAATTATAATTAATTTACAAGGAACTTACATATTGATCGGGTTCGGGTTGAGCCAGGCAACCCGAGACCTCAACCCAAGCCTAACCCAAGTTTTATCGAGTTGGTGTTTATATGGTCCAAGCCCAATACCAAACCTGATACATCCTGCCCAAGCCCAACTCGGTCGATCACAAGTCGGTCAGTTTGAACCCACCCAACTTTCAGCCGTACTTAATAAATTAACACAAGTTAAAAAATAACTTATTTAATGAAACATGTCCTTAGATATTTAGTAGGTTTTATACTCTCCTTTTAGCCGCCTCTGCTTTGTCTCTCCCCTCCTCTCTTTTATGTGTACCGCTCACCTTGGGTACCAACCAAGGTTACTTTTGCAAAACGATATTTATACGGCTATAAAATTTATGAGATCTACTCCATTCATGAGGTACATTGCCTAGTGTCCACATTGGAATGCCGAAATCATGGCCATCTACAGCACAGGTAGGCCACAACATAAGAAAAAGCACGTATGGGACATGCATCGTTAGTTTCGTGCAGAGCCAACGGTGGTTTTAAATGCCAAATCCATTCATCTGATGTGCCTTGTTTGGTTGAAATAATTTACCCAAAATAATTGCAGTATTTCGAATCTCAAGTGGGCCATATGTTGGGAATTTAAAGGTTTAAAGAATAATTTTTTTGGTTGGCCCACCTAAGTATTGAATTAGCCTTATAATTTTTTTTTATAAAGTTAAACAAGAAGTGTTTTACCTGCTGAACGGCTTGGATTTCATTATCATTAAGATGTTTTACCCTACAATGGCTATGCGTGCCAAACTATTACGTGCGTGAGATATCCCAGGTTCATCATTTTGCCCCCATGAGGTGACGTGGCTCAAAATATCAGGAAGAAGAAGGACAGCTGCCAAGTATTTCAAATAATTAATTGCCTTGTAGACGTGGATGGGTAGCATGCCTGATCATTCACTCGATGGGCCCACTTGATGCAGTGCCGCCTAGGGCTGAAAGTCTGGCCGGTTCCGTTGGGTTGGGTTGGGTTGGGTTGGGTTGGCGCTCGACCCTAGCCCAACCCAAGATTCCTGTACTTCAACCCTAACACAAATCAGCCCAACCTCGAAATTCTCAACCCAAGCCCAACCCAAGCGGTCTCGGTCGGGTTGGCTAGGTTGGCCGATTGAATATACGGTAGTATTTTCATTATTACATTAGTTTATTATATTTCAATACATGTCTTATTTTTTATATCTATAATTTTATTAATTATATATGGAGTTATTTATAATAAAGAATTTCCATTTTTTTTCTAAACAAACAAGCTAAAATATAGGATAATTTTTTCTTTAAAAGTCATTTTGTGTAGCACCCAATCTTTTTGGGAGAGAAATCCGGCTTATCTTATTAGCTTGAGTCATCGAAAATGATGTGGACCAAGGAGACCCAATAACACTGAAATTTTCTATGCCTTCAACACAAACCATCCACACTCAATTATAATTAATTACTAACTTACATATTGATCGGGTTCAGGTTGGGGCCGGACAACCCAAGACCTCAACTCGAGCCCACCCAAGTTTTATCGGGTCAGTGTTTGTATAGCCCAAGTTCGAGATTAGACTCGATACATCCTGCCCGAGTGCAACCCAATGTCGGGTCGGTCACGGGTCGGATGGGTTGAATCCGCCCATTCAGCCCAAGTGCAGCGTGTACCTGTCGCGACGCGGTTTGGCTAGCGACGTGCCACCAGCCTGGTGGCTAGTGGTCGGTGCTTTGTGGACCCGCTATGATGTATGTGTTTTATCCACGCCGTCCATCCATTTTGAAAGATAATTTTATGGCTTTATCCCAAAGATGAGGTAAATCTAAATCTCAGGTGGACCACACCATGGGAAAACAGTAGTGATTGAATTTACCGACTATTGACACGTGGGCCCACGTGGTCATATAAAATGGGAGCTGTCAGACAAAATGGACCGTCCATTTCGCTCAGGTACATTAGCTTGTTTTTAGTTAAAAAGAGGCGTTATACGATCCCAGTCCCTCATCAGTGTACATGCGTTTTCAGTTCTATCAAATGGGTCGATGGTTGGGCAATCCAGACCATTGATCTGTTGTGTCCCACTGTGGATACACTATGCCAAAGAAAATCCTTGATGGGAATATCCTAACCTTCAGATTCGTTGTTTGCTGATAGACGGTCAAGATAAAAAAAAAAAAAATACAACAACAATCCACCTTCGTATGAAAACCGTACTAATATTTTGTGGTTGGGATGTAATAGCCCAAGACTCTATACACGTGCGGACTGGATTACCGAACCATGGCGCGTGCTTACTGCTTACTGACCTGACCAACCAACCCTACATGATCCCAGCCCGGATATGTTTTGCCAGCTGAATATTAAATGGGCTGTTTTTGTTTTTTTTTTTTTTTTTTTTTTTGTTTTTAAGCTCGTTAGTACTACACCCACTAGAGAATTGATACCAAGACGTCATTGTTTGAAACGATGTATGATGTATCTTTCACTCAGTCTATCACCTGAGCGAGCTATGGACGCTGGGTCTGAGTTTACTAGACCAGACCTAATAAGTTACTGAGTCCAGCATGCGGCTTGCATCCAAGCTTAAAGTTAACTATATACATATCTATTATATATAATAATATAATATAATTTTAAAAATTATTATATTTATTTATGATATAATTTGTAATTTGGGCCATGGTAAGGTTTGATTTTACATAATATATTTTTAATATTTTTATTTTTTAATTAAATAAGTAAAGTAGAATTATAAATGTTGAGATTCTCTAGCTTGGATTGAATACTTGAATCCATCCTCGTTGTGACTCGAGCTTAAGTTGATCTGAAAATTTTCTTTTAACCACTGGAGTCTTATTTAGCAATTCAGGGCTATCAATGAGTGGAGCTGGCCCACATGACATGTCTCAAAGTTAGGTTAGAATACTTTGAGAGCTTGGATTGAGCCTAAAAATTAAAGCCCTAACTATTTAGTGAGCTCAGCAGAACATGTCTGCGAGTTTGTTTTGTCTGGCAGGTTGTTTAGGATGTCAAAAGCATTTTTGTCATGTATCATGCATCATCAAGCACACGTGCTCATTTGGTTTTAAGACTTACCTTGAGTCAGGTGTGATTCGTACAAGTTAAATCAGAGTTAAGACCTGAGCTACCTCTACACCCTTTGGGTTAACCCCAACTTAACTCAGGCCTAACCATAGTATGCGGCTGAGGTTTTGATAGAGCTTGGCCTAGCATACAAGTGATTGATAATGGTAATTACCATTGATTTTACTAGAAGATGATAAGTTTTAAGAAATATCTCATGTTCTAAGGGCCTGTTTGGGAGCGTGGATTTGGAACCCCCTAGATTAGCAACCGTCAGGATTGGAAACCCCTTGGATTGACAATCCTCTCAGGGCCTGTTTGGCCAGACCAATCCCACGGTATTAGGAGGGATGGGATCCTGATATCCTGGGATATGCACGACGAGCCAAACAAACCCGGTGAACTTGTCCTGGGATATAAGCAATCCCATGGATCTTAAAACAATTCACTGACATCACCATCATTACCTTAAAATTGATCCCATCCCTTGGTTGGACGGATTGGAAGGTAAAATCCCGGGATATGCCGGGCGTGCCAAACAGATCTAGTGAACTTGTCCCGGGATATAGCAATCCCATGGATCTTAAACCAATCTACTGACACCACCATCATTACCTTAAAATCCATTCCATCCCTCCTAATCCCATGGGATTCGCCCGGCCAAACAGGCCCTCAGTGTGTTTGGCACCCTGGAGTGTGAATCAACTTTAATTCAAAAATACCTGTACATGACATATTTAGAGGGGTTTGAATTTAATTACTAAATCAACTTTAATATCCTCAATTAGTGAGATATATAATTTTTGATACTATGGTTGTGATAAGCCCACTAAAATATATGTTTTGCCTAAAAATGATGAAATTTCAAGTCTCAATGGATGGCAAGCACAAGATCATGTCTGAGTGACTAACCAACGATTTTTAATCGTTGATTAATATAGACAATGTTTGGACGGTGCTGGATAATATTTGGACGGTACTGATCTACATGAACAATGTTTGGATGGTGCTGATCATCGTTAGTGGGCCATGTGCCCAACAGAATGATAGTGTATAGTGACATACATTTATACATGCAACTATTGAAATGATTTTAGGTGTAATCCAAGCTCTCACTGTGGATTACAAACCCCCTCAAAGAAGGGATTGGAAACCCCCTGGATTGGCAATCCCCAGTTGCTTTATGCTGTCAAACAACCAAAGGGATTTGAAACCCCCTCTAATCCCCTCCAATCCCCTCCAATCCAAGGTGCCAAACGACCCCTAACATTAGTTAGGAAGTGATGCTCCCTTAATTGTCATAGTTTCTATTATACGATCATTTTTTTACAGGTATATTGTATTCTAACATAGCCTCTTGGCAAGTATCCTTTTAAAGCCGCCTGGGGTCTACCATGATATTTGTGTTATACCTATTTCTCAAGATTTAAAACTCAAATGGGCCACACCACATGAAAGAGTGGAGATGGAGACACTACTGTTGAAACTTTCCTAAGTCCCACCTTGGTATCATCCAACGTTAGTGAGGTGATTCTCACATGGATGAAGTAAAAACAATGGTGCTTGATCCTCACTCGTGTGGCTCACTAGAGTTTTGAATCTCTCTCGTGTTGAAGCTCATATGCTAAAATGAGCTATGGAACCGGATGGACGGACTGGATAGAACACAAATATCACGGTGGCCCCAATAGAGCTTCGAATTATAGGCAAGTCGGGCACCATTACATCATGTTATGTAGAGGCCACATGAATCCCATGTGATCATGTAGTCCAACCATGTTTGCCACTAATATTAAATTGGATTTCCTATTGACGCGTTTGGTTGCACTAAAATCTCCCCTTTGCAATGGGACGCTGCTCTGGAAATGCCAAACACATTACGAGCGAGAGGAAAGAGCATCCATCCCTTCAAATACCAGAAACTTCCAAATGCAACGCGTATCCATCCCTTCAAATACCAGAAGCTTCCAAAGCCAGCCTCCTCTTCTTTTCATTACTAGCATTTATTATTTAACTAAGCTTAGCAATTAGCATAATATAAATCATGGATGAAAAAAAATAAAAAGAAGTGACTACTAATCACGTACAGCCAAGGGCACCACAGTTTACAGTACCGTGCCATCTTTTCTGCCAACGTGACACTTGTATTAAGGCATCCAAACCATTAAGACGGTAAGTCCCCCAACCATGACGGTCACTTTCAAATTTTAGGTTGGTTGGATCATCAGATGGGCCACACCGTCTGCGGTCTGAGTTGACATACAGGTGTGGCACAGCTCGTGAATTGATCTCTGATTTTCAAGATGGGTTTTCTTCGTGGTAGTAGTGTCTACCGTTACGATGACACGGATGTCCTAGACATAGCTGGCATGTTAGAGGAAAAGATGGCACGGCGCTGTAGATTGTGGTGTTGTTGCCTGTAGGTCCCCGCTCCTCAAAAAAATCCAGTGGTTCAACATAGAGCAGTGTTCTAAACAATATTACTTTAGGCCACATATTTAAGAATAGCAACCTATAGAATGTGTGGTGGACCTAAATGACGGTCTAGATTAATTAATTTGATTGTCCATGTGTCCCGATTCATCTAGGACTAGGAGCACCATCAATTAGAGTGCATGACAATTACCCATTTGCTCTAAAAGCTCAAACGGTTACATGATAGCAAATTAATCCTTTTATCTCATAACTTAGGCCCTACATATCATAGGTTAGGACCTCGGTCAAACCCCCTCGTGGGCCCAAATCAGATGAATACCACCTCACACGAGCTACTCACCTCGATTGTGTCCCCACATCTCACAGGCTACTAATGAAATGCCCGTGCATTATAACAATCGGGAGAATTTTGAACAGCTCTTCCCATAGGATGTGTTGCTTTAAAAAGACGGTTGTGTTGCTTTAAAAAGACGGTTATGATTAAAGATGAATGCATAAACAAAATCTAGAGGCAATCATTTTGCCGTTACATGTAACAAGCAAGTACAAGAGGAGCATATGTATTTCAAAACATATTTGACGTTGCGATGACAACTAGTGACACATGGCTAGATATGGTTAGCCAGACACCCAAAAATCAAGAGATAGTATGTTAAGAAAAGAAAATCACCTGGTATCGGAGAAACACCCATGTACGAGAAGCACATTAAGTCAAGTCCACTAACTTGTCAAACACGGAATTTGAAAAGCCCAATCACTATGTCATATGCAAGGCTACCGCCTTCTCAAGTCTATCAAAACAACACATGGTGAAAAGATCCGGGCACTCGTCAATTCAAATCAAACAACTTCTTCCAGTTTAACATTACCTAAATATCTTTCGTTACTTATGAACACTTTTATAATTTAACCTAATTTTAGCCTCACCACTGCACCAGTCATTATGGTTAAGGGTGTACATGAGCCGAGCTAGCTCGGCTAGCTTGCTCGACTTGACTCGAAAAAGCTCAATTCAACTCAGTTTGAAGCTGAGTTCAAGCCGAGTTGAGCTGATTTTTTGAGCTCCAAAATAAGTTTGAGCTGAGCTTGAATCAAACCAGTTCGGTGACTCGGTTACTTTGATAATGATGTTGCTTACCAAGTGTTTGATGAAATGACTCAATGAAGTGTGGCTGGTGGCAAAGAAGGTATGTAAATGAAATAAATACCATTTTTTCTTGGTTTTTATGTTGCTTTATAAGGTGTTTGATAAAATACCTTGAAAACCATTGTTGTTATTTTTCATACAGTAGGATTTTGAAGGTATAGTTCAGGTGTTTGTGAAAATGCCGCATAGGAAAACTCAGCTCGATCTTGCTTCGAACTCGACTTGAAGTGGTCTGAGCCGACTGAGCTGGTCAATCAGGCTTAAGGACTGAGCCGAGCCAAGTTCGAGCTGAGGCCAGCTAGTGGCCGAACAAGTCGAGTTGGGGCCAACTCAACTCGGTTTGACTCGATGTACACCCCTAATCATGGTGCAACAAGTTTAAATCAATTAATTTAGCTTGACTTAGTTTCCACTTCTGTCCAGTCCGTCGTTAACTATAACGCGTGACCTTCCTTTCTAATACAGTGTCAAACGTACATTTATTCTAAAAGCTTAAGCCATTAAAAGATGGTTTATCAATGTATATCAAGGGACTTTTTCACTTTAGCAAATATTCCAGGCCGGAGCCCGTTCCAATCTCGAATATGACCATGATAGAAATCTTACCGTGATTGCACATGAGGCTGGCGGGAAACTCCCGGACGCGGCTTACGTGGATCCAAGTCGCTGGATCCCTGACCATCGGGCCCACCATGACGTATTTTCTTTACATCCACGCCGTCCATCCGTTTTGACAGCTCATTTTAGAGCAGTGACGTGAAGCTTAAATAGATGCAAATCTTAGGTGGACCACACCACAGGAAATAGTGATGATTGACTATTGAGAACTTCTTATGGGCCACGAAAGTTTTGGATCAAGCTGATATTTGTGTATCCCTTCATTGAAGTGTGGTCCACCTGAGATTTGGATCCGCTTAAATTTCAGGATTGTGCGCTAAAATGGACTGTCAAGAAGGATGGACGGCATGGATCACGGTGGTTCTCACAGTCAAGATTCCATCGAAGCCGCTTCTCAATCTCCCCTTCTCTTCTCGTTTCACGTTCCAATTTACCCCAAACGAGAGAGAGAGAGAGCTATTTGCTGTTTTGTTTCGATGCGCAGAGAGAGAGAGAGAGAGAGAGAGAGAGAGAGAGAGCTATTTGCTGTTTTGTTTCGATGCGCAGGTGTTAACCTTTCTATGGATGGTTTTTCCCTCAAATGCCATGAAAGCCTGCAAGAATTCAGAAATCTTCTGCTCCAATAGGCGGTGGAAATTCATGTATATATGACTTTAAAAAATTAAAATTAAAAGAAAAGTAGTAATTGCATTATTTCCCGTGAAGGCTCACATGCCTATAAACCAACCACCACCCTCTCCCCATTATTCACGCAAGCTCCTCCTTTCTCCCAATCCAATTCAACCCTTTCGGCGATCCAAAAGCATTTAAATCACGCTTCTCAAATACCCATTTCGCATATACCGAAAATTCGGTGTATTGTCCTCTCTGTCATCTGGCTTCTTTCAGATTACGCCCTTTTAAACTCTGCTTTAGTATTTACGTCCCCGTTTCCCGACTTGGGTCTTTGAGTGTTTTGCTTATGAAGCTTGGGTTTTCAAGTTTGATAATACCAAAGCACTCAAATCACATTTCTCAAATACCCATTTCGTGTATTGTCCTCTCTGTGATCTTGGTTCTTCAGATTCTGGCCTTTTAAGCTCTAGTTTTGTATTTATTCTCTCTTTTCCTGACTTGCGTCTTTGATATTTTTACTTATTAGGCTTGGGTTTTTAAGATCTTTTCATTTCCGAAGTTTTCTGAGTTCTGTTGGTGAGGTTCTGTTGTTGGGATTATATAGATTTTTGCACTCTTAGAAAGAGGCTCTGTGGTTGGAAGTGCAATGGGTTCTTGTACTGTGAGCTTTAAGGCCAGCGTCCACCCGGTGCAAGTTAGCAAAGGTGACGTTGGCAATGGAGAGAGTGGAATTTGGGGGGATAGGCTAAGAGGGAGTTCGAAGAGCGGCGTTTTGGGGTTCAAGATCGGGAAGAGTTTGAAAAGCTGGGGTGGAAAATGTAAAACTGCTGATACTGTCTGTGTTCTTACATCAGATGTCAACAAAGAGATTGTAGTAAGTGATTTCTATGATAATTTCTGGCCTTCCTTTTATTCATGCTTCAATTCCTGTCATTATTATTATTTATTTAATGGAGATTCTGTTTACACCCACCTTTTTATTATAGATTGATCTTTTATTTTTTTATAGTTTTGGTAGTTGATAGTACGAAGTTGTACTGTTGAATTTCAAATGCAACCACAGTAATGTGCGTAGTTTGTGATAATTTAGCTTCTGTTGTTCTTGGCTTGTTTGGATGCTCTTTTGAAATCTGATTTGAAACCACCTCTTTTTTTTTTTTTTTTTTTTTTTTTTTTTTTTTTTTTTTTTTTTAGATTGACCCTTTATTTTTTCTACTTTGGTAGTTCATAGTGCAAAGTTCTACTGTTAAATTTTTAAATGGAAACCACAGTTATGTGAGTTGTTTGTGATAATTTTGCTTCTGATGTTCTAGGATTGTTTGGATGCTCTTCTGAAATCTAATATGAAACCACCTTTTTTGATAGATTCACCCATTTATTTTCTCAACTTTTGGTAGTTCATTGTACAATGTTGTACTTTAATTTGAATTTTCAAAATTGCAAACATAGTAATACAAGTTGTTTATGATGATTTTGCTCCTGACTATCTCAGCTTGTTTGGATGCTCTCTTCAAATATGATTTGAAACCACCTTTTTTTATTTATAGATTGACCCTTTATTTTTCTTTCTTTTGTAGTTTATAGTACAAAGTTGTACTGTTGAATTTCAAATGACAGTAGTTTGAGTTGTTTGTGATAATTTTGCTTCTAATGTTCTTGGCTTGTTTGGATGCTCTTCTGAAATCTAATTTGAAACCACCTTTTTTGATAGATTGACTCTTTATTTTTTCAACTTATTGTAGTTCATAGTACACGCACATTTAAGATTTCCATTGCCAACTGAATTATATGAGTAGTTCATGATAGTTTTGTTTCTGATGTTCTTGGCTTGTTTGGATAGTCTTTTGAAATCTGATTTGAGAATTTTAAGACTATACTCGGCTCGGCGTTCTTAGTTTTTTTTTTCCCTGTTTTTAGACCTTTCAGGCACCAATGTTTGGGAAGCGCCAGGCGGATCCAAAGAGCGTTGCTTCGATCATATTGGGTGGAGGTGCTGGTACCCGCCTTTTCCCTCTGACTAGCCAAAGGGCAAAGCCTGCTGTAAGAAAATATAGAAATCCTATACTTGGATATTTTTCTCTTTTAATGTGTATGGTTGTGTATTGTCATATTGATTCATCACTGGACTTGGTGTTAAAGAGGGAAACTGCTTAAGACCTTGCCTTATATATGTAGTTCATATAGTTCTACCATGTTTAGATGTCGAATTGTTCATCTGCCGGGTTTGATCTGATCAAATGAGCTTTAATGAGCTATGGCTATGATTTTCCCAAATTTGGTTTTGTTAAAAACTATATGACAAAGGCAACTACAGTTTGAAATTAACCTTTAGTGCTGTTTAATCTTCGGATGGATCTCATATGATTTGAATCTTGGATTCATTTTCTCTTCTTCTTTTCTGATCAGTGAAAATGCCTTTTGATGAAGAAGAGAGAAATGAAAATGAGATATGATGCTCTTTATATCATTATGATTATGGTGATGAAATGAAAGTGAGGCTTACTACAAGTGCTCTCTCTAGCCTGATGATGTCAAGCATTGATGTGTGAAGGCATCTGTTTGTATGCACGAGAAATTTACACTTCAAGCATGAATATGGGTGAAAGCATTGATTTAAATGTCACCAGGGTTGATGTTCATGACAAATGATGAAAACTAACTGTAACTTGTTTACATTGAAAATCTCACTTCTCGAAATTTTGAAAATTCAGAATGCATTCTAACACAATCTTATGTCACTTTTAGGTTCCTATCGGAGGATGCTATCGGCTTATCGATGTTCCTATGAGCAATTGCATCAACAGTGGCATAAACAAGATATTCATCCTCACCCAGTTCAACTCTGCTTCGCTCAATCGCCACCTTGCTCATACTTATAACTTTGGAAATGGTGTCAACTTTGGGGATGGATTTGTAGAGGTATGATGACAAGGGTTAAAACATTAAGATGGCTTCTCTGATAGCCTTAAGCTTACCTTAGAATAAATTTTCTGTTAGCACATCTAACTTTATTCCTTTTCATTCTGGTGGGCAAGTGAGCGATTCTCATTTAAACATATACACATCATTTTATTTTATTTTTTGTTAGCTTGGTAGTACACCCACTGTCAGTTCACACTTCACTGTTAGCCACCCCCACTTGTGATGCTGGGATGAACGTGATGAGGATAACTACTCCGAATCCACGGAGCTTCTCTTGACTCCTCACAGAGACTTCTCGAATCCACGAGGAAAGAAAGCAGAAAATAGAAATAAATTCTAAGAAATTCGAAATTGATTAATTGATGACTAAAAACGAGTTCACAACCCTTTAAATAGGGGTACCAAGCAATGGGAAAGAAATCAGAATCAAACTACAACTAGAACTCCTAGAATTCGCGACGTACTATAAATAGTAAACTTACTATTAGACGGTCGTGATGTCTACTAGTGCGCAAGGTTTTCGGCCAAAAATATTAAGCGTCCTATTTGGCTTCACCAAACCGTTCTCCTAATTATTCTAAGCTCTTTTCACGTTGGGCGCAACTCCTAAAGCCCGACGGATGAAGAGTTATAATCAAACTAAAACTTACTAATTATAGTAAAAACGAAATTAAAACAGGGAAACGACCGTCGATCCAGGGGTTTTTCGCAATTCCGGGCTGCGCAACCTGGCGTAGCGGGGTTGGTTGGCTAAAGTAGCTCGTTCTACCCCAAAATCATATATTTTACGTCAGGAAACTCATTCCGGATTGCGAGATACGCCCGATCTAAGCTCCAACGGTCCGGATCACTTCTGTCGTCGACCGGGCCTTTTCTGATCCATCTTGGCCATGAAACTGTCCGCGACCTGCTCTACATCAACTTGGGAATCGATACCAGGACCTCAGTGTTGAAACGAGGTATCTTTCACTTAGTCTACCACTTGAGCTATGGATCTGGGTTTTAAACATATACACATGCACATGCACATGTGCAAGCTAACTATCTTCACCTGCCCTATTGCTAGGTGTTCCCATCTTCACACACCCCTATGTCTGCCCATTCATAGTTTTAAAACTTGGTGACTCAACTGAAGACATGGCTGAGTCGACTCGGTGAAATTTCGAGCCAAATCAAGAGGAAAATCGATCTTGAACTTGACTTGGCCAGTGGAGTTGGATTGTGGACTTGGCTGAGTCGACACGACTCATAGTGATTTGGGCCAAGTCAAGTAGCCAATGAACAATCAAAATTAAAATGCAGCTTGTGAGAGTTCAACCAGTGAACCAAACACCATTGCTAGATATCTCAGTTATTTTTAAAAAAATCTATTTAGTGAATAAATAATTTTGAAATTTTCACAGATACTGGTTTTTAAATTTAATTATAATTATTACACTTCATCAAGTCCAGTCAAGTAAAGACTCAGTTGGGTCTTTGCATCAACTCCACCCAACTAGAGATCAAGTCGAGTTGAGTTTTCAAGTTTTTGAACTATGGTTTAAATAGGGGCTTCGGAGTGTGACTCACCAGGGGGCCGAAACTGATACCTGCATGTTGGTCCATTCCAGTTTGGTGACTCTGTTTCATCTTGGACTGAGACCAATATGACTTGGACGAAACTGAGTCATATGTCGGATGTTTTTTTTTTTTTTCTTTAACCATATACCATATTACAAAATTGCACTATCATATTACCATAGAAAGAATGGGTGCCGGTATCAACCAAGGTGGGTGTAAATTGTGATTCCCATACATAACTCTTCAATAAATTTTGAGGAAACAGTTTGTTTATTTGCTTCTAACTCAAAGTTCACCTTGCTCTATGAACAGGTCTTGGCGGCCACTCAGACACCTGGTGAAACTGGAATGAAGTGGTTCCAGGGCACAGCTGATGCTGTGAGACAATTCATATGGGTCTTTGAGGTTTGGTTATTCTTTAGCATGCCGAAGTGAATTGCATTTCATTCACCGTCCTTTCTCAAATCAGTTTTCTGATGACATCTGATGCAGCCGCATTGATTCATGTAGGATGCCAGGAATAAGAACATCGAGCATATACTGATCTTGCCCGGTGACCATCTTTATCGAATGAATTACATGGACTTTGTGCAGGTATGTAGGATCACTGATTGCTGAATTTTGATTCCAATACTTTCATACCTTCAGGAAGTTCCTGTGTTGATTTATGTAATGCTTTTGCAGAAGCATATTGACACGGGTGTTGATATTACAGTTTCATGTGTACCGATCGATGACAGGTAGAATGAAACGTGCTGATAGTATAAGCCTAGCTCTGCTTCATATTAGCATCACTGTGATTAGCTTCTGTTCCAACCCTGTTGTAAAAATTATGAGAAACATGCAAGCTGCTCTTGTGAGTAGGATTAGAAATGCACCCATGAGACCCTGGTTGTTGATCAGGTGGGCTCCCACTTTTATGTGTCCAAGCCCATAAATCAAGCTGGTCCATTCATCAGGTGGGCAATAATTGTACACTGAATGGTGACCTCGAGCTTATTTTTTAACTGTCTTTTTAGTAAACATCTTGCCGATGGTTGAGTTGCGGGGACCTGCTTGATGAATGGCCATGATTTCACTACAGCGCGAAAGAGCTGTAGAGATGAAAGATCTCGTCTTCATTTTTTGATGTGGCTTGAGTCTACTCTCTGCATATCCATCTTCAGGAAAAAAAGCCTCTTTTATAAGTTTTGCTAGAATACACCTCGACATATTACAATAAAATCTGTTGGGACTTTAGCCTTTGGTTCTAGGCTCATCTCTCAATGATCCAAACCATTTGAATGATGGGGCTCACCTAAACAAGAGCTCATGGATTGGATTATTACACCACTTTGATCATTTGGCTCTTTTCCTTTGAATAGGGACAGTCTCCTTAACCTTTGAATAATCAAAGGTGCAAATATTTCAATTTTGGAAACGGATTGGTTCATTGAAAACAGCCCTTATCCAACCTCAAAATTCCATATGTATCCTATTGCAATACATCAGGGTGTATTCTAGCAAACCTCTCTTCTTTTTTGCTTTTGACGATACCAACATTATTTACATAGAATGTATACGAGTGAATATTCACTTCTTTCTCTTACCGGTCTTAGAATCCATTCCAAAATTTCTTACCTGCAGCCGTGCATCTGATTATGGATTGATGAAAATAGACAAGACGGGCCGCATCATCCAATTCTCTGAGAAACCAAAGGGTGCTGACCTTCAAGCAATGGTACGGAGGTTCCATGCGCTCTGCATTTTCCTTCGCCTTGTACTTTATCCTTAGAACCCAATCGCATCTCCGAGGATTCATAGATAGCTGAAATATTTGTATTTGGTTGGTAAAATGCAGCAAGTTGACACCACTGTTCTAGGATTGTCTAAGCAAGAAGCCATGGAATATCCCTATATTGCATCCATGGGAGTGTATGTTTTCAGAACAGATGCTCTGCTAAGGCTTTTGAGGTAAGGATTTGGCTGGCTGCAATCTAAACATGGCTTCAACACCACTTGATAGTGCAAAATGGTTTTTTGTGGGTTTTTTTCTCAAGAATACAATGTCTTTCATTTTTCTTTTCCAGGTGGAGGTATCCGACATCCAATGACTTTGGATCAGAAATCATTCCTGGTGCTGTGATGGAACAGAATGTCCAGGTGAGAGTCCATTGATGCAAGAATTTTCTACTTAAGCTGCCATGCTTTCTTCAGTTCTAAATCCTGTGGTTTAGAGTGTTGTGTTTGGATGCACT
Source organism: Magnolia officinalis (assembly GCA_021015155.1). Lineage (NCBI taxonomy): Eukaryota > Viridiplantae > Streptophyta > Magnoliopsida > Magnoliales > Magnoliaceae > Magnolia > Magnolia officinalis. The sequence goes on from JAJHSJ010000004.1 coordinate 112,277,973, forward strand.
ATAAGATTGAATTGCAATTATTATAGTTGAACAAGGCAGAAAGAACCAAATCCTATTACCTTTGCAATATTTTTAAGCGGGACTTGAAATAAATGTATGGTAATTTGAATACCAGAAAACTCCATTGCTTTTTTGTCATCTCCTCTCGATTAAACTCAATGTTTACAATTCAATTCATTTGCACACCCAAACATTTCCCTTTATACAATTTAAGTCCTGAAAGTGATTACTTTATACATTCACTTGCCAGCTACTATTATAGTTATGTAATGGGAATTGGGTTATGGATCTATTGAGTTGTTAAATCCTGTGTGACAACGGCAGGCATATTTATTCAATGATTACTGGGAGGACATTGGAACAATCAAATCATTCTTTGATGCCAACTTGGCCCTTACAGCTGAGGTGAGTGTGTTCATTTGAGAAACATCTATCATTACTGTGTGGCATGTTTGCATCGATGGGTAAGGCTTGCTACGGGCCAAAGCCAGGCCTAGGCCAGAGATGGGCCAAAGCAAACAGGCCCAAGCCTCGACCATGATGATTATGCATGGCCTGGGTCTGAGCCCGAGTCAGGCCATCTTCTTTTATGCATGATCTAGGCCATTCGTTTAGGGTGCCAAAGCATGCATGGTATTGACAAAAATGCCGTTAAAATCTTACATAGGATGGGCTCCTAGAAGCAGCCTGAGCTTGGCCCAATTAATAAATGGGTCTAATGTCTACGCCTGGTTCTGGAGAGCTGAAGAATGCATAGGTAATTGATAATATTGGTGCAGCCTACGTATGTGCCTTCATCTGCCCACTCGTATATCCTACCATTTAAAGACATTGGAGGAGATCTAGAACGAATTTCAAAATTTGAATTTTCAAAGCCCTTTTTGAAGCTCAAAATCATTTCCCTTAAGTGGTACATTTTTGGAAGTGTATATGTATGACTATTTCAATACAAAAGTGAATTCTTCTCCTTTTTATGCAGGATACGAAATTCCAGTTTTATGACCCAATGACACCTTTCTTCACATCACCTCGATTCCTACCACCATCCAAAGTAGATAAATGCCGGGTATGCTGATGATAATTTCAGGATGAGTTTGACGCTTCCATAAATTTTAGATATCTCATGAGTTTGACTTGATAATGCAGATTCAGAAAGCAATCATATCTCATGGGTGCTTTTTGCGAGAATGTAGCATTCAACATTCTGTTGTTGGTGTTCGCTCCCGTTTAGAATATGGTGTGGAGTTAAAGGTGAGTTACTGTAGTTGGTAACATCTGAAATCTTTATTTTCTTTGACCAACCTTCTTCTCCATAGTACCTCTCTAATTTCTAGTACTGGCATAAAAGTAGAATGCTTCCCCAGCAAGTGATCTCCATGCATTCATAAGTTAACAGTGTTAATTCATACTGTATATGTAGGACGTGTATGATAATCTGAGCAATTCATTCATCAGGACCATAGACAAAAAATCACAATGATTGATAAAAGAAAAGGAATACAATAATCACAGATCGGGTTTTAATGATTTTTGTATGGAGCCTTTTAAATTGTTAAACATTGTGATTTATTGGTCTATGGTCCATTCATGGTTCTCCCCATCGAATGAATGTTTCAGATCCTCCTGCACATATGCAACATGTAAGGTAAGAATGTGGAGGCACAAAATTTTCATGCTTCTAGATATATTGGATCTCTTCCCTTTTGAATTGTATTTGCAGCGCACATCATAGTTCTAAAACTCGCTGGTTCAACTCAAAACTTGGCTGAGTGAACCTTATCGTGGGTCTGACTTGATCCCGAATTGGGACGACTCATCAAGTCAACTCGACCATTTGATCGATTCGACATGACTTGCAGTGACTTGAAATGAGTGACTCTGCGAGGCATGGTGTGAATTGGGACGACTCATCAAATCAACTCAACCATTTGATCGATTCGACATGACTTGCAGTGACTTAAAATGAGTGACTCTCTGAGCAGATGAACTTAAACAGTGCACCATTGACTCTTTTGAAGATAGTGTTCTATTTATATCACTTAAGTCTTTAACTACGTAATATATCAACTACTACCTCTAATTTTATTTTTTTTATATAATTATTAAATATCGAGTCAACTCGGGTTGTCTTCAAGTCAACCTAGCCCAGATGAACATAGGACCAAGTCAGATTTTCAGGTTTCCGAACTACGGCATGCATGTGCGAGGAGTGCTCGAATACAATTAGTTGGACCGCCTAGCTGGACTGTAACCTGGCAGTCAAACTACTAGCATTTGAGGCTTCCCTATGAGTGTGTGTACAATACTTCAAAATATTAATTAAATACCTCGTTCAGCCTTTGAGTCGACCCAACTGAGACTTTGATATTACCTGACCCAGCTGCGCATAGATTTGAATCAGGTTTTGGTTTCAAGCTATGCGATAAATATTTACTTTTAATTATTTTAGTTATTATGCTTCTTGGTGTCTTTCAGGATACAATGATGATGGGTGCCGACTATTACCAAACCGAGGCTGAGATAGCATCCCTGCTAGCAGAGGGAAAGGTTCCCATTGGTGTTGGACGGAATACCAAAATCAGGTAAGTTTAGTTAGAATGGTTCCATATATGAAACAGCAGAACAGCAGAATTTTCAAAAAAATCTGACGTTGCGTCCCCCTTTTTTATTTCAAGCAATTGTATCATCGACATGAATGCTAAGATTGGGAAAGACGTCGTCATCCAAAACAAAGATGTAAGTATATCAAATTCATATTCCTTTCAGTTGTTGATTGTACGATCTTGTGGGAATGAATGAATAAAAAGAAGAGAAGTGTCCCATTGCTCTAAGAGTACTATTAAATTATAGTGCTCCTAGTTGCATTGGTTACTTGAACAGTCCAGTCAACTGATCTGAACCATCCGGTAAGTGCAGAACATATTTGATGTGCTAAAAAATTGCATGGATCAGATGATCCAATCCATCCTTGTTTTGGCCTTTTTTTTTAGTCAGCCTTTCTCCCAAGTAACAAAAGGTATTCTTTAGAATCATTAGCAATTCATGACAAACCCAAAATATAGGTGGATCAAATTGCTGATTGCACCTTATGTTTTGTAAACGATCCTGACCATCCATCTTAAGGCCATTGATCAGACAGTAAATATTTGTCAAAGAGACAATGTTTGCATGGTAGTCCATGAAATGTGAACAGTCTAGATGAATGGTCTGGACTGTCTAAGTGTTCCAATGCAGCTAGGAGCATTTCTCTAAAAAGAAAGTTGCATCCATCGTCAAGGTGCTTCCATTTTAGTCCACAAGAATTATAGGGGATGGACCCATGGAAAAAACAAGTTTTCGGCAGTGCCTGGTTCCATAAATGCGGGTCCTATGTCAGTGATCCGAACTGTTTATCTGACGGGGCCCACCGTGATGAGGAATGGCATAGAAAATCTCTGAAATTGGAAGTACTCCATAGTAAACAGCTGAGAAAAAAACATACAAGAATGTTCCATAGTCAACTGACCACAGATCAAAGATCGAATGGTTATGATCTTCTATTCTTGGAGATCTTTTGGCATCCCCCATCAGAAAACAGTTTGGAATTGTCGAAAAGTGGGACCTGCATCTAAAATATATGGTTGTTGATGTCTTAGTACCTTATATTTCTCACCTTACATCTTTCTCTTTCAAAATATATTAGGATGTGCAAGAAGCAGACAGACCAACAGAAGGGTTCTATATTCGATCCGGGATCACCATTATTCTGAAGAACTCGACAATCAAAGATGGCACTGTCATTTAGAAGCGTCCGTCATCTTACAATGGAGATTTTCTTCATTCTGGAGATGAGTTTGGAATGGTTGACACAACAAGAGCTGGTATATAAATGTAGCATATGGCCACCACTCCAATGAAAGACAACGTATCCGTGCATTTAGTCTATAATGATAATGAGAAGCTGAAAGGTTAATTAGTAGTCTTCTTAGTATAACTTGCTTCATTGTAATAACACAAGAACGTGGCATCAATCCTCTTATGTATAAAATATAAGTTTGTGTGGTAGGAAAGGCCTAATAAGCATCAGTTTGATGGGTCACTTGTATGGAATAAATCAGAGGGCCATGAATGCTTCTTTGTTTTGTACAGGATAAGTTATACTGTTAGTGAAGAATACGTTGGAGGTTTTAGGCTTTGGTTAGTAATAATGAGAATGGTTCCATTGCTATGTAGTCATGTAATATATCATATATAGTTCTACTACATTTCTACATTAGAAGCTCATATTCTATGGAAAACCATAGGCATGTCTTTTTTTCTTTTTTGGAATTACTAGTTAGACTGTATAATTCAATTGGCTTCAGTGGGAAAATGAGTAGTGATTCAAATAGCTCCTATTCTGTTTGGAACATGTATTTAAATTGGTTTTGAGATTGTTTAATGGATTTGAGGTTGAGTATGATCTTATGCAGCAAAACTGACATGATCAAATCAACTACTACAATTTTGTGAGAATGTGAGAATCATTTGGTGTAATTATTATAGTCATTTTGTAAAGGTTAGACAACCTGACATATTACACACCTCCACATTCTACCGATATGAATAGTTTAGTTTGTACTTATTATAGTCATTTTTGACATATTGGACATCATTGCTATGACTTGCATTCTTACCTTTGACTTAAGCCTAGACATGGGGCTAATATTGTTGTAGTTGAGGGGAAGGGTCATTTAGTATACGTGTGCTTCAAGTTGGATTTGGACATTGTGCACCTGATCATTGTGTTTGTGAAGAATCATAGCTCTTCTGTGATTATTCGTGCTGATTATTTTGAAGACATTTTGGTAATAGGTTGTTGGCGGCATTTTCTTGGAATTGAAGTTGCTTGTTCTACTAGAGTCGTCTTCTTTATTTCTCAGTAAAAATATAGACTTGATCTCTTGAATGCTACTAGAATGTTCAAAGGAGAAACCTCCTCCAAATGATTGTGCTCAATATGGATGATTGGTGTGGGCCACTTGAGCTTTGTATAAGCTTCAATTTTGGTCTCATGCCCTAAAATGAGCTAGTAAATGGGATGGACAGATAAGGCATATACATCACGGTGGGCCCCACGGAGTGTACCGAGTTACTCAAGGGGCAATCCACTTCTGTGAAACAAATCCTCACCATTCATGAGGTAAAGGCTATAAAGACTCTTTTTCCTGAAAATCTCCGACTTAAGGTGAGTTGTAATTTCTATTTAAAATACTATTACGTACGTTGCCAAACTAAATTAAAAGAATTCATATGTAATCCTCTGCTGCACTGGGAACATACACTATTGAACTTACTAACACTCCAAGCTGTGTAGATCTATACCGTTCATTTGGCCTAGCCCACTCTTCATAGGCCGTTGAGAGGACTCACTAATTGAATGATCCTATCCATACGAACTTCAAACTATTTATTTTCATATAAAGGTTTGTGCTCCAAACCATGGATCGGATGGTTGGGATTATCCGACTCTTTATAACCTAACTAATCCAAAATGGGGCCAAACAAACGGAGCGTCCAAATGATGACTAGAAGTAGGAGCAATTTTGGCCGTTCATCTTGTATGCCATTTGATCATATGGTTAGATTCGTTCAATTGATTTGATTTTTGTTTCTTGGCCTTTCGAAGAGTGTTCTGTCATATGGATGGCATGTTGTGATGGTGATCATCCAAAAAAATCAACCTGTTGAGTATTGTCCACTAGTCTGTATTTCTCATGAATGTCTTATTGAATCTAACCGTTGGAATTTTGGTCCTGGGCAAGTTAACAGCAGCTGCACCCGATGAATGATCAGGAATCAATGGATAGGATCAATGCTACAAAATTATCAGTTCCCAGAAGACTCAAGAGCTAGAAAACAAGACAAATAAGATCAATGGATGGGATCCATGGCTTATAGGAATGGGAAGTTATTTGGTACTCTGGTGAATGTGACACTTGATACGCATGCACTCATAAGCTATGCACTTGGCACATCTTAACTAAATGTAGACCGACTAAATTGTGTAAGTCACAGTCTCCAAGTCAGATGAATTGAAGAATCCTACTCTCTGCATCGGGACACTTGTTTGTTGAAATAGGACCATTGGCTGATAAAATACCGACCAGTCCGATAGTTGGATAATCAAACAAGTACAAACTGTGATTTTTGATACAACTAAACTGAGACCCATGAATATTGGATGGTTAAATCCAATTCAAATTGAATTAATTTGGGTCATGTATGCAATTTCTGATTGGATAACCATTGCACCCAAAATGGGCCCTACCAGATCATGTCGTCCTTACACGTTTTACACAGTATACACCATCCAAAGTGGTGCTCACCTGATGAACGGTCCCGATGACAGGGGTAGGCCCACGTCTATGATGAGGATTGAGGCGACCAAATCGGATTGCCGTTCTGAGTAAACTCAGTAGGGGTTGTGCCCAAAATAAGCATATCCAAAAATCAATAGGATCATTACCGCATGAAACAGTGGGGATAATGATCTCCACCGTTGAAACCTTGCTAGGTCCCACAGTGATGTTTATTTGTCATCCAACCCGGTCATAAGATCATAAAGACATGGAGGACGAAGTGAAAACCCAAATATAAGCTTGATCTAAAACTTCCGTAGCCCCCAAGAATTTCTCAACAGTAATCGTTCAATTCAACTGTTTCTGATGGTGTGGTCCATTTGAATATTGTATATTCTTAATTTTTGGGCTCAAGTCCTAAAATTACCTGATAAATATATGGATGGAGCGGATAAAATAAATAAATCTTGGTCGACCTCACAGAGTTTACTCAGTTAAGCGTAGTGAGTTCCTCACTACCCAATCCGCATATGGAACGCTCAAGTAAACCCCACCAAATAATAAGCATGGTTGCATTAAATGCTTAAAACCTGCATTAAATGACCGGTGTATTAAATGCAAGAGTCATTTGGGGGTGTAGGTCATTTGAGTGTTGGGCCAGCCCAAAGGACTGCCCTTTCGAGGCTACTGAAGGGTGTAGGACGCAATTCGCGTCCAGGTTTTTAATGTAGAAATTCAGTCATTACTTTTTTCCCATTACATGGTCCACCTTAGATTTAATGTCTCATTTTTTAAATCAAGCCTAAGTGCGTGTTTGGTCAGGCACTAGATATGGTCTTAGTAGGATATATAAAGAATTATCCCATTACATCCCATCTTAGGAACTGTTTAAACAGTTAGTGTACGATAAGATAGCGCCGCCCTCGTAAACTAATCTGAAAAATAAATATAGGGAGCCGTGGCAGCGTCACTGGCCAATCCGCGTCTGGTCCCATGTCGGGTAGATAACGACGTCCAATGTTGTCCTTATGCCCACTGCATGTGCGTTGTTTGTTTGCCCTTAATAAAACACAAATATCAGTTTGATAAACCATTGCTTGTGCAATTAGATGTTGACCGTTTAAAATAGATTTTTCAATGGCTCACGAATCAATAGTCAGGATCATAATTTCACCTTGATTATTGCATCATAAGTCATCTAAGAGAATGGACGGCTGCGATCATTGAGCACCACTGCATGTGGGTAAATAGGCCAACATAACCCCACGATATCCTGAGTCAGGCAGAACGAACTTTCTCTATTTGGTCACTTGTCTGTGAAAGGCTGTTATTTTATTTTCATGAAAGGTCGTGACCATGGAACCCGAGGCCCCTCACGTGAGGGGATGGAGCACCTGTTAGTATACATGTCAGAAATCTAAGCCACTGATAAGGTAGAGCACAGGAGCGCATTAGGTACGGCCTGGCTTTCACCCAACACGGTGCGGCCCTGACCGTGTGGCCAACCTTGATCTACGTGTAGTATATCCACTCCGTCCATTCATTTGGAAGAAAGGGTGGTTAAACACCTACCATTAAAAACTTCCTAGGGTCCATAGTAATGTTTATTTTCCATCTAACCTGTTGATAAAGTCACACGAACCTGGATGAAGGAAAAATAACAAATATAAGCTTGCTCCCCGAAAGCTGTGTGTGGACTTCCTAATAAAGACATGTAACAAATCCCAACCATTCATGAGGTAGGCTGCAACTGGAACATATAATACTATTGAACATATTAGCAATCGAACCCGTACATGGCTATTCACGGTGGCCCATTGCATATATATATATATAGACACACACACAAACACAAGAGCTCGACAACTTGAATACTCTAACAAAGTATCTCATGTAAAAGTATAGTGATGTAGAGACTTCAGTAAACTCTTTTATGGACTACCAAAATAGCAAGAAGTTTTTATCATCTTTTATACATTTGCTCTAATACAAGGCTACACCTTTATATAGAATCAAAGAGATTTATACTACTACTATCCAACTTATGTAACTAAATCATGTGCAAAGCCACATCTCTTCAAATCTATAAAAACAATATTTAGATGGTAGCTTTAGGCCCTTACTAACAATAATCAATCAATTCTCTACTATACTTATCACATTGTTTTTCACAAACTTTTATTAATTTTAACTTATTAGCTTAATTCATCTACTTTTATTCAGCCATACTGCAACAAGTTCAAAGTTATTAGTCTTAGCAGAGTATCTTTAATCTCACATCACAGCTGTACTCACTTAAAAGTAGGTTAAATATCCACAACTTCATTGTTAGCTCACTTGATTATTGAATCCTTACTTGATACATCATCACTCATATTTTGCTAATTTGACACCACAACAATCTTACCACGGTTTCGTAATTACACGGCTGTTTTGCTAGCATAAGCTGTCATGGATATTTTATTTTATCTTCATCTGTTTAGTTTTATTTTTTATTTGTTAATTGAATTGTTTTAACATTAAAAATAATAAAATTGGTGATACAAACTTATTTGAATTTTATCTAATCCTTATTGACAAGTCCTACGTGGACACTCATTTGTTGAAATAGGACCATTGGGAAAATTTCTTCTTTAGCTGTATAGTAAAATACCAATTATCCAATAGTAATCAAATAAGTATAGTTTGTGGTTGGCGCGCGATGCATCTAAACTGGGACCCATGACTTGGATAGTTAAATCCAATACAATTTGAATTAACTCGGTGCCATGTATGCAATTTCTAAGTGGATATTTCCTTTTACACAGTATACACCATCCACAGTGGGACCCACCTGATGAGCTGTCCCGACCACAAAGGGTGGACCCATATCTATGGTGTGGATTGAGGCCGCACAGCGACTGGGGTTGAGCTCCCTCCACTGTTTGAACTTGCCCGCGAAATTTGCTTAAGGGCAGTCAGACGGGCGCATTTTCGTCATTTCAATACTATCTTCTAGAAAACAGCCAAAGTCCAAACCCAAATGGGCCAAACCCAAACGAGGTAGGAATTTCGAGGTTTGAAATTATAAGCGTAGATGCCACTGTAAGATACAGACAAATCAAAAAACCGAGCGCATTTCTCTCCCGGTCTAAAATGTCAAAGGAGGCAATTCAACAGCTTAATTGCATGGAGAAAGCCGGATCTAAAAGGCTCTCTCTCTCTCTCTCTCTCTCTCCTCTCTCTCTCTCTCTCTCTCTCTCTCTCTCTCTCTCTCTGTAAAAATCAGAGAAGAAGCTAAATTATGGCTGGGAATCAATCTTCCTCCACTTACTCTTCTCATCCCAATGGCATGCAAAGAGAAAGGAAGAGGATTCTAGGAATACCTCCTGGATTCCATTTCAACCCCACGGATGAGGATTTGATTGAGAATTACGTCCGGCCCTAGAACTCATTGGGAAATAAGCTTCCACTTCCAAATGGCATAAAGCCACCCCACAAAACTTCCACGTAAGTAGGAGCATTACCTCATTCTTGTTAGTTCATTGATCTTTTTTTACTACTTCATTGATCGTTAGTCTAATTAAAATTTCATGAAATTAGGTGCACCCAAACACACCGTTAATCTCTTGTTTGTATATTGACTTGTAAATAGATATTGTCCTATCTAAGATTAGTTGTATTCTTTCTTCTTAGCTATCTTGTTTTTGGATATTTTATCTTGCATTGTCATGGCTTTTTAGTCGATTGACGATTGGAGTGGATTGTTTTTTTTTTTTTTTTCAAAAATTTACAAAATACTACCTGCTTTATATAGAATTAACAATCCGGTTCTCTTTCACAAATTCGGGGTGCCCCACAAGTGCAAGGTGTCAACAGCTCGACTGGGCCCCACTATGTTGTTAATTGGAAATCCACACTGACCACATGAAGCATCAAGGATTTAAAACCTACCGTTGAAAACTTCTTGGGGCCACAAAAGTTTTGAATGAAGTTTAAATTATCTGGGAAAATGGATGGACGGAGGAGATAACATACATGAATCATGGTGGGCCTCACAGAGTTTACTGATCAGTACGCTAAAGCGTAGCGAGTTACTACGCAATCCGCTTCCATCCCAAAGGACGCGGTTTGGCTAGCGAGGTGGTTAGTGATTGGTGCTATGTGGACCTTACTATGATTTATGTATTTTATCCACGCCGTCCATCCATTTTAAAAGGTAATTTTTGTGATTGATCTCAAAAATAAGGTAGATCTAAATCTCAGGTGGACCACACCATGGTAAAATAGTATTGATTGAATGTCCACCATTAAAAACCTCTTAGGCCCACTGTATTAGTTATTTGACATCTAACATGTTGATTAGGTTATGCAGACTTGGATGAAGGGAAGAAAAAAATTATATCATTTTGATCCAAAACTTTCGTGCCCCCAAGAAATTTTTAATGGTGGGCGTTCAATCAACATTGTGTGGTCCACTTGAGATTTGGATCAACCTCATTTTTCGTCTCACACCTAAAATGATCTGGAAGAATGGGTAGACAGCATGGATGAAACACATACATCATGGCGAGGCCCACATAGCACCGATTACTAGCCATTGGCTAGTGGCAGGGTCAGTAGCCAATCCCTTTCCTCTGTTTTGCTGAAGCATTTGAGCATGACCGAAAAAAATGAGGCATATATAATGCTCATGTGGGCCACACGACAGAAGTTGGTGGAGATTGTACCCACCGTTGACGCATGCATGGGGCCACACAAGGTTTGGATCAGACTAAATTTATTTATTTATTTTGTTATTTCGATCGCTTCATCCAATGGAACGACCATATGAAGGGTTGTGTATCTTTGCGAACGGTTTGAATTGCATAAAGATCACAGTTTAGCCCAGAAAGGTTTGAACTGTTGGTAGCCCCATTCACAATTTCCAGTTGTGTGGCCCATTTGAATTTCCGATAAGCTTTATTTTTAGTCTCATGCTGTATAACATGAGCTTTCAAAACAGAAGGATGGGTGAATTTCTAGCAAACATCGTGGTCAGGCCCACCTACAATGGGTCACAGTCATCAGGTCATTCAAAGGTAGGGGTGCACACCGAACCCATAAACTAGACTGGATCCGACCAGACTACACGGTGTGATCCGGTTCTAAAGTGCACCAGTTGTGGTTCCGGTTATGTAGAACCGAACCAGATTGTGAACCAGACTGTAAAACCGAACCCTCAACCTGGACTCATTGGTTAATAAGTATTTATTTTTATTTTTAAATAGAAAAAATTAGACTATTCATCAAATGGATCACAACATGAAGAGACCAGGTTAGCAAAATCATTTTGGGAACATAAAAGGGTCATAAAAACAAACCATGACAACTTACTCTATGTGAAAATTTTTAATAGATGAACTTGAACTGCATTATAAAAACAAACCATACGATTGGGTTTGGATTATAAGAAGCCCAGAACCATATAACTGAATAGGATGGAACCGGTTTTTTACCATCCGGTTTCGATTTGGTTCTTGGGTGCAAACGGTCTTATTCTAGCTGAACAGTTAGGAACAGGTTCCAGTTTCACTCCAAAACCGGACAGAACCCAACCGGGTGCACCCCTGTTCGAAGGTCATGTGTCAAAGAGAAGAGCTGTCAGGGGTCGGATGCTAGGTGGGCCCACCATTGTTCTTGTGATAAATCCACCCATCCATACATTTTTTCAGGTCATTTTAATATATGAGCCAAAAAGCGGGGCATAACCAAATCTCAAGTGGACCTTACCACAGGAAACAATGCTAATTCAACACCCATCGTTAATGACTTCCTAGGGCTAATCGTGATGTGTATTTTCCATCCAACCTGTTGATTAGGTCACTCAGACCTGGATGAAGGGAAAACACAAATATCAGTTTGATACAAAACTTCTGTGACCCCAGGAAGTTTTCAATAATAGGCTTTCAATCCCCACTATTTCCAGTCCTGTGGTACACCTGATCTTTGTATGTGCTTTATTTTTTGGCTCATGTCCTAAAACGAGTTGACAAAATGGATATACAGTATAGATAAAATATATATGTTATGGTGGGGCCCACGAGCACCATTCATCAGCCAGGAGGGGCAGCAATGTCAGATTATTATCGCCGTCCTTAAGCAGGGGAATTCTGTCCGTATTCCTAGGCACCGGTATTGTGACTAACGACTTGAAATTATGATATTACATGAAAATAGCCCAAAAGTATTTTGTCGATGACCGAAAATTAGGTGGCCAAATCACAATAACCCGACTGAAAAAGAAAAATAACAACCTGGATAGAAGAAGAAGAACAAAAAAAAAAAAAACACGAGAGACAAACAACAGGCAAACACTTATGTATTCACTTTTATTTTCTGGTTATTGTTTGTGTATCGAAAAGTAATTAATAAAAAACCTTGTGTTAAAGTTATAATTAGCAAACCTTGTGCTTTTCTAATTATTATATCGGTTTCTGATTTCTTTGTTCTTTCACTCTTTTTTTTTTTTTTTTTTGTCTTTTCGAGAAAGAGAATTTCTCTTTGATTTATTTATCTTGTTGGTATAATGAATGTAAGAAGCTTGATTTGTATGTGATTTTCAGTATGGTATTTGGCGATGAGTTTTATTGCTTCACTCAGTGGAACCCCAAGGATAAGGGAGGATCTCATATAGACCACCAAGTGGGTCATGTTTTTTGAAAAACAAATGAAGGAGAATCAGAAATTCCATGTGGCGGGTTTAAGAAGACATTTTCTTTCTCTGGGGTAAAGCCAGAAAGCAAGGGAACTCGTTGGATTGTGCATGAATTTAGTCTGCATTCTAGTTCGCGAAAGAATGGTAAACTGAGGGTGAGGAAGAATCTCTTAAATTTATTTATTTTTCTTTTTCTTTTTTAAATTTTATTTTTTCTAATTTTGTTTCATGAGTAAATGAACACACCCTATAGAAACATTTCCTAGTAATCATAGTGAGGAAGTAGCATCAACTTACAGTCACGTTGCTTTCAAATTGAAAGTAAATTGCAAATTAGAGTCTAATGCCTCATTATGAACATTGAGGAAGGTAGTTATGATTTAATCATCTCCACCTTATCCAACAAATTATTGCAATTCAGTTCAATAGTTCTTCCTAATGCAACACGCATTCATCCGAATCATTCCCCCACCCCCACCCCCCAAAATAATAATAATAAAAAATAAATAAATAAATAAATCTGAATTAATGCAAATGATATCCAGTGCCACTGATTAAATGGGATTATCAAACAGAGCATGTGACTGTTTCCCGCAATAAGAAATATATGATAATAGATCATAATACTACACTCCTATGTTGAGAATCATTGTCAAGTACTTAATTAAGATGCTTTGTGTTGGGAGCCTATGCTATGGTGACGGTAAATCGAATCATTGTCAAGTACTTAATTAAGCCTACAATTCATCATCTAAGACCATCTTCATAGAGGAGAGTTGGTTCACTATATTGTTGACCTAATTCATGTGCTCGACCACATGTTCACTCCCCAAGTATAGGGTTGTGATATAGTAATAAACTCGGTGAGACCGAGGTCGAATCCACAGGGACTGAAACCTGTACGTAATCTGAAGATAACTAGAACTAGAACTAGACTAAGATGCAATCTAAATCGAATGATTTTAAGGAATAATGGTGAAACACTAATCTAAAACTTTAAGAAATTCAGGGATAGGAAACTAGGGATTCAGAGGATTCACTTGTAAAGATTAGGGAGATCTACGTTTGATTCATGAACTCAACTGGACTTAGAGTCCCATCCTCATCCAATTGGAAGATATGTCTTTAAAATACAACCCAAACTTCCTTTGATTTAATCTTCAAAGAGATGAAGGGTATGAGAATTAGAGTCGATTCCATCACAAAACCATGTCCATGAGACAAAGTAAACAACGAAACTAAACCAATCCACAACCGATCAATAATGTATCAATGTTAGGAAGAGTTCTGTCATCCAACCATGTCCAAGGGGCAATGGCGAACAATAGGGCTTCTTAATTGCATAATCACGATAAGGGAATGGATATACTTAAAGTCATCTCAGATAAATTGTAATTTAAGTCACAACACATCATTAAAAACTGAAAGCATCCCATAAAATCAACTAGCATCAAAATCAGTTCAAACATGAATCAACGCCGTAGAGATCTTCTCATCACGCCACAAGCTTCACCTCTTAGCCCTAGCTAAGAGGTTTAGCCTGACATGATACAGCTAGAACTCTCAAAAAACATAAGAAAACAAAAAAAAACAAAAAAAAAAAAAAAAAAAAAAAAGACTACTTTCTATCTCTCTCTTTTGCAAACGTCCAACCGAGGATGATTTTCCCAAATTCCCCCCTCCTTTTCTTCTCTCTTTCTTGTTTCTTTTATAGGCTGCTACCGTCGGTGGAGAGCTCTCACGCACAAGAGGAAAGCACTGGAGTTGGTGGAAATTGGATGAAAGTTGTTTACGCAGCAGAGTTCGCATGCGTGTATAACTATTACGCAGTGAAAATCGAAGCTTCACAAATCCCTTGTTCTTTGCACTTTATCCATAAAATCAACGTCTCTTGGAAGTATTTTGGTTGTCCTACATGATGGACTGCTTGGATTAACCATCTGGTCAAAATTTTGATCGCGCAACCGCCCCCAAATTCGGTCGGTTCCGGACGCAGTAACAGAGATTGTGGATCTCGTCCGCTGTACCGCTGGTGGGGCCCACTTCTTCACTTATTTGAGCAATCCACTCTGTCCATTGGATGGAGGGCGAGATTTCAGTCAGGAATACACCATTTTTACCTTCTGTTAATGAGGCCCACCTGATATTCTTCTCTGCGTTCAATCAGTTTCTGAACGGCTGGATTTTCATATTTGTTTTCCATTGAAATTCAGCCACCTAGGAAGTGATGAAAGGCTTCCTTGGGCTCTGATGGAGGGTCTGGATTGGACCGTAGGGTCTTAATGGTGGCCCACAACAAAGGAACGACGGTCCCTATTTCAAATAGGAAACGACAACTTGCCGTTTTTTATTTTGAGAGGGAGAGTCGGTCAGCGCCTGCTGACCGACTTTTGATTTTCTTGGTGTACATCTGGTGCATCTATGCATGTTGCACCTTCAATGTGTGCGTGGGTCCGACGGATACTTATATCCATAATCCGCTTTGTCCATTCAATTTAACACTTCATTTAAGGCGTTGGGACTAAAACTAAAGCATATCCAGATCTCAAGCGGGCCCCACTTAATGAATTAAGGGGCTGATCTATTTATTGGGGCACTTCCATAGTGATCCGAGGACTGAAATTTGATATGTACGGTTAATTTATGGTCCCCAGGTCACATATGAAGTTTCGAGCCAATCGGATGGCGGGAACCCTGTGATCTTGCACTCTGGCTGGTTTTCGGGCCCGTTTAATGCGAACGACTTGATTTCCTCGGATCCCCAGCGTGTAAATTCTTCAATATGGGTCCTCTGGAGTCCGTCCCTTGCTCTGATGACTTCGGAACGTCAAATCCACGCTTTTAATACTCGTTTTCAATCCATGTTCCTAATTACTCCCTGCAACAAAAACACAATTAACATACGACATTAAACATTATCATGTACATAAAATCATGCAATAACTGGAGTCTGATATGCAATATTCGACCCTCATCACCACAGAACCACCATCCTTGAACTTGATATTCACAAGTCGCCTTATCAGAAATTTTTTATTACCACTGTTTTCCTCTCATACAGCCCTTCCAATTTCAGCCATAGGCTAGCAGCTAAGGTCTCCGTAGACACATGGTGGAATACAGAATCGTCCAACCATTGTTTAATAAACCCCACCGCCTTCTGGTCTATCTTCTTCCAATCATCATCAGACATATTCTTGGATTTTGCTAATATGCCTAAAATTGGATAATATAGGTCATTATAATAAAGCAAGTCGTCCATCTTAGCCTTCCATATGGTCCAATTAAAACCATTGAGGCTAATCATCCTTGATGAGCCACCTTCCATAATTCAAAAAATCGATCTTACCCGTTCAATGAACTTAGCTTTGATACCACTTAGTTGGGGGCCTTGCACAAAACCTTAGGATCTAGCATCCCGAAACAAACCAGAATTATGGATAATAAAGCAATGAAATAAATCAAAGCATAAATCACACAACACAAGAGATTTTTACGTGAAAAACCCTCAAAGAGGTCAAAATCACGGGACCTCGTCCAGATCAACAATCCACTATGAAGTAGAACGTTACAACCTTCTTCACTCACGTAGGAGTGGATAAATAATAAGAGAAACAAAGAAAACGGAGAGATCTCACCGATTACGAGGACATAGAAGCGCTGAGATATAAATTGCACAGTATATAACCTCCACGAGCATAACCTCCCTTCTACAAGCTTCCTCTCTCTCTCTCTCTCTCTCTTTCTCTCTTCCTCTCACACCTTTGATAGCCCTCTTGTGTTTTTCATACCTCTAGAAAAATCCTAGGAACCCCTATTTATAGTTTTAGGAAACTCCTTTCAGCATCCCAGTTGCGAAAAGACTCAAAATCCGCAATCTGCATAAAATCGCGGAACGAATCTGCATAACCACGACCGGTCGAGACGAAGCCATGACCCGTCAAGCACCTCCTTCGACCGATCGAGCACCCTGAAAAAAATAGCCCAAAGTCGCTGGACTTTGAGTCGAGTCAGGGCTCGACTCCATGACTGGTCCTGCACCAGCCCTCGACCGATCAAGCGAGGCTCACGACTGGTTGAGCACGGGACAAAAAATCTTATCACTTAGTTGTTAAGAAAGCTTTTATTGAGTTAATCTAAGAAAGTAGTTAGTCATGAATTCCTTATTAGATTTATGGTCTTAATAGGAGTAGAAATAAGAAATTCTCTTTTATACAAGGAAGGAAGGAAGGCTATAACTTATACATCATATACAAAAGATCTCTCTCTTCTGTCTCTCGTACTTTTAAATAAATTCGTATTGTCTTCTAGTCTTTTTATCTTTTTGTCCTCTGATCTAGGCTTTTTTCTTTTGTCTTAGTTTTCTTCTTTATAAATGTCAAGACTCTCCATTCTCATAATTTTGTTTATGTGATTTTCTACATCCTATTTTGGGGTGTATTTTGTAGATTAGCTAGTGCAATTGGCACATCCCACCATCCAAAATTTATAGGATGCTCCTACAAGATCCACTTAGAAAAAAAATGTGCATGGGCTGGTTTGTATCCATTTCCATTTCATTTTTGGGTATTACCCAAACAATGCCCTGGTTTCTTAAACATTAATGAACGATAGATGGGTGTAGGATCCTTCTTATGTTGCCCTTCTCTTAAATTTCCTTTCAAGATATGCATTAAGTTAAAGGCGGCGACAGCTTCATCGGTTTTTATAGTTTGAGACATTTTTTTCAGTTAAACATAGCTTGTTCAATAGTTCCTTAACATGTTATTGTGGGAAGGAAATTGAAATTATTAGAGCATGCTATTGACTAGGTTTATAGTCTATTGATTGTATTAATCATAATGATTCTTTAATACCTAATTGTTTTCAAAATTTCACAATTAATATTTGCATTTATGGCCTTTCTCTTTTCGTAGTACATTTTGTGGATGAAAGCATTTGGAACATCTAGTAATCTGATTTTGCAGATGTATCAAATAGATCTTTCTTTAGTTTGCTTGCTCATTTTTGCTTGCATCTTTGTTTCTCCTTGCAATTTGATCACTATGTTCTATGTAGAATTAAGTCATCCTCTCATGATTTCACTGAAGACATGATCAGGGAATATTTGACATTGCCAGAAGAAATAACAACAACTAATAATAGCAATGAGGTTGTAAGGGGAAATGAAGATTATCTAAGGAGGCTTCATGTATGAGAACTAGCAACTAACAGTGTTGATGTGGAGCGGGTCGCAGACACTTTCATGTCTGAGATGGACCAAAGAAGGCCTGATCGTAGGTGGAAGTCATCAAAACCGTCAGAACTTTAAAACAAACATATCTCACAAACCGGAATGAGTTATTCGACGTAGCATTTATGATTTTGGGGTAAGACGAGCCACTTTAGTTAACCAACCTGGCTATTCCGGGTTACCCATGCTAAATTTGCGAGATTCCATCATATCAACAGTCAAATTCCATGTTTATTTCTGTTTTTACTATTTTTAGTGAGTTTTAGTTTGATTATAACTCTTCCTCTGTTGGGCTTTAGGAGTTATGTCCAACATGAAAAGTGCTTAGAATAATTAGGAGAATAACGTGGTTAAGCCACATAGGATACTTACTATAAAAAGTAAATTTACTATTTATGGTAAGTTACGAATTTTAAAGAGTTTTAGTTATAGTTTAATTCTTATACTTCTTTCAAGTCTTGGTATTCCTATTTAAAGGGTCGTAGATTCATTTATCAATCAATCAACAAGTTTCTTTCATATATTTTAAAATTATTTTTATTTATTTTTCTCTTGGATTCGACAAGTCTCTGTGAAGAGTGCAGAGAAGCTTCGTGAATTCGGAGTAGTTATCCTTGAGGAAGACGGTGATCGACCTCATAACGTTCATCCCTGTGTCAAGTGCCTTCACTGCATCAACCAGACAACCTTTATAATTCCACTACAGCTATGACTAGTGAAGGGACATGGCATTCGTCGATGATGGCGGTTGAACAAGGCATCATAGGAGATGGCCTTTGGGCTTCTTCACAGGAAATAACCTCATGCATCCAACGTAGCTCATGATGATTAAACCGAATAAGCGGCAATTAGCAATAATGTTGTGGTTCATTTAAAAGGATTTAAAAGGGGTAAAAGCAAATATCCTTGAAGACTTAATGACTTTAGACTATCAAACACATTATTCATCACTGCAATGGAAAGGAGAAGATACCCAAGAAGATTATCCATCATTGTATCAATCAAACATGGGTTGGGGCAATGAAGATCATGTCCTGTCGATTATCTCTTCAGATAATCAAACATACTTTCGAGACTTCAATGAGATCACAATGGATGTGGAGGATTAATTATCTCTCCAACTAATAATAAATAAATAAATAAACTATTTTGATCGTCATGCTAGAATTTGCAAAACAAGGATTATGAACTAATGGATTGGATCTAATCTATACATAAATAATGGAGATTTGATAACTGAATATGAAATTCATACTTGAATGAAAAGTTATTCCTCATCTGATGATGATGACTACATTGTACTTGATATTTTGCACACCTTATATTTGTATCATGTATGGCCCACCGTATACATGGGTTGATCATACATACATGGCTAATTCCACATGTATACATGGGCAGCACTGGGGGTCATTGTACATGTGGAACACACTATACACATCATCAATGCACTATATGTATATGTGAATTAATAATTAATTGTTTATATTCCATAGTTTCTCATTACAAAAGAAAATTTGAATTAGTAGGCCCACAAATGTTTGGTTTACCATGAGGGTCAGCTTTAAGATTTATTGAATTTACCTCATCCCACTAATTCATCTTAAATGAAAGTTTTATATGTTATTTAATAATTTTTAAAGAATTTACCATTTAAGGCACGATCATGTGTAAATACTCAATTACATGTTGTAAACAATTTATAGGTAAACAATTATTTACCATAAATATATTATAGTCAAAAGTCAAACATAATAAGCTGTAAACATTTTACACTATTCCGTACAGCTAGAGTTGTACACGAGCAGAGTGTGCTCGGTTACTCACTCGACTCGACTCGACTCGTCATGAGTTTGGGCCGAGTACGAGCGGGTTTCTAAGACTCGTTTTGATTACGAGTATAGTACGAGTTGAGAGGTACTCGACTCGTGTACCAGTATATATAACCCGTCCCAAAAAAACTCTACTTCCAATCGTTTTCAAACAGCGCTCGTTCAAAAACCCCTTCCTTCTTCCCTCCCAGCACCCGTTTGAAAAAATCTCCCCCCCCCCTCTCTCTCTCTCTCTCTCTCTCTCTCTCTCTCTCTCTTCCAGCACCTGTCCGGCCGTCTCTCTTCTTCCCTCTCTCTCTCACTCCCCTGTCCCCTGTCCAGCGGTGCTGGACCCTGCCGCTCGTCCCTGCAGCCTGTTCGGTGCCGGAGCTCGTCTCGGCCACTCGTCCGGTGCCGCAGCTCGTCCCTGCCACTTGTCCGTCATCCCTACCCTGCACGCATGCTGCAGGTCGTTCCTGCCCAGCTCGCCCGGTAATGTGTGGTGTTGATTTTTTATTTTTATAAATTGTTAATATATGTCGGAAATTGATTATTATTTTTTTGAATATTGTGTGGTGTTTATTTATTATTATTATTATTTTGAAAATTAATATCAATATCACATATTAATATTGCTAATATATGTTAGAAATTGTTAATATATGTTAATATAGCTATTAGCTAATATATGTTAAAATTGTTAATATATATTAATATATATTAATATAGAAATTGTTGATATGTTTATATAGAAATTGTTAAATATGTTAATATAACTAATAATATATGTTAATATAGCTAATATATGTTAAAATTGTTAATATATGTTAATTTATATAAAAATTGTTAATATATTAATATGTTAATATAGCTAATAATATATGTTAAAATTGTTAATATATGTTAATATAGCTAATATATGTTAATATATGTTAATATAGAAATATGTTACTATAGAAATATGTTAATATAGAAATTGTTAATATATTAATTATTGTCCTCTACTATTCAAGTCTCATGCCCTTATAGTTATGTTTTTCATATTTCTTAATTTACTTTATAAATGACAGTTTACTTGTTACTTTGTTAATACGTGTTGAATGATACCACTTTAAGATGCCTTTAGTTTTTCATTTTTCATTTTGTTATTAGTTAGCTAGATGATGAATGTCAATTTCAGCATGCTCCTTTGCTTGTATAGATATGAATTATTTATATTGTTCTAGTTGTAGTATGGGATAATCAGTTGCCCATTTGAAGATTTCTATGTTGCTAGACATAGATTCAGTGTATTCTTGGATGCATAGAAATTCTCAAATTGTCACTTTTTGGACAGTTCAGGTTTTGATAAATTGTAATATCTTCATTTATTCCAATTTAAATACATATGCCTGTTCTGATTTCGTCTCTCCTTTTTCTCTCTAGATATATTTCATGTATTTATTTCCGTCATCAAATGTCCACACTTTATGTTGATGATTAACATGAGAATCAAATACAATATTAATATATTCTAGAAAGATAAGGGGAGATATTGCCGAAATTTTGGCGTAGCATTTAAATTAAAAAATGAAGGCATTACAATCTATCTAATCTTAAATGGGTGACTGATTTCGACAGTTAAGTAAGTATGCCCGTCTAGCGGTCTAGCCGTCTAGATATAGCCGTATAACATATTGAGAACTTTATTTTATAGATAACAAGTGAAGACGAAAGCCCAAATACCTCTGAAATGGGTGCATCAGTCACATCTCCTCTAATCGTAGAGGGAGACACAGACACGTCAACTCTATGCAAAGGGAAGAAGAGATCAGCAGTGTGGGATGATTTCAAAGATGTAACAGTTAACGATGTACAGAAGATAAAGTATAATGGGTTATTCTGCAAGATTCTAAGAGGATCTACGACACATGTAATGTAACGACCCGTAAATTTTCGTACTTTGACTCGAGTACCATCTCGACCAGAAATCAATTAGGATTAAATCCTTTAGAAAATTAACAAAGTTAACTAAGTACAAAACTCAATTAGTCGTGAAATCCGTTGGGATCGCTTTAAATACGATCTGCAAGACCCAAAACTTGCAAAATCAGTGACTCTAGGTTACCCTAAAGTTTAGAACCAAACTCATTACCCGGCTGCTCTCGGGAATGAAATGAAACTTCGTATTGGGTCTAGACCGCACATCGGAAGTCCGATTAACACGAAGTTAAGGAACTAGGACCGCCTCACTAGGCTTGACAATCATCTCAAAAATCAGGTCCAGCCGATGTCCCACGGCCATTCGTTTGGATCCGGAGCGAGGGAGTGTGAAAAACACTATTCCCTTTACAAAATAAATATCTGGAATAGTGATCTGGCACCATTCGCTTGCGCATCAGTATTAAGCAAGCAAACCGTCAGAATCAGATCAAATTACACCATCGGATTAAGAAAAATTTCAGGAATATTTACATGTACTTGGAATTTCGGATCGTGGCCCACTGACCGTTGAACTGAAAGTGGTCCGCCACGTGCGATCTGGGAATCCGATCGAGTCGAAAATGTAATCCCACATAGATCCATGTGTGGTGAGCTTAAGTCTGACGTTTGGCTCAAGGAGGGCCACCAGAACCTCTCTTTTGAGCTGGAAAAGTGACGAAATACCTATATTAGCAGTAACCCTTGAACCTGAGTCTATTTTGGGGAGGTTTTAGGCTATAAAAGGAGCTTAGAACAGCCTCTCTCACAGCCATACGAATTTGGGATAAAACCCTAGAGAGAGAGAGAGAAAAGGGAGAGAATAGCTTGGGATTTGTGGGAGAACTTCCTCCTGCTGCTTTCGATTATCGCACGGCCTACACCGCCTCTTTCCAGGCGCTTTCCCGGCGGTATCCACTCCGTTTGAAGGTGCGAAACCCTAACCCTAGGTCTGATTTGAAGTATATAGGCTATAGGTTGTGAAAAGGCTAACCGATTCCGCTCTTTAGGCTATAAAACTCCCGAATACGGAAGCTCATCCAACCTTGCTGATTCGTTGAGATTCCAAGGGCAAAGGTGAGGACTTTAGGTGTATAGGTTACGGTTTTCAACGCTTTCAATGTCAGATAATGATAGATTCATGATCTGCATGCAATTGCACATGTACAAAGTGCTTTCCGTTTTCTGTTTCGATTAACGTTGTAGAATATGGAATTCCACATACTCTAGGTATACGTAGAAATACCATATACGTATTTTTTTAAAAAAAATGTTTGACATGTTTATTTAATGTATGATTATATGATATATGGATAAAATACTAGTTTGGCGAAAGGAATCGCCGAAATACATGTTCGCTTGTAAATACCAAGTATGTTGAAATTGTGTATTCTAGAAATACCGCATATGTGTAAATTTTGAAAATGCAATTGTAATGATTATTTGCTGTATGATTATGGTATACATGGATAAAATACTCACTTGACGAAAGGATAGCCCTAATACGTATTTTGTTAACATACGTCATGTATGTTGGAATAGCGTACTCTAAGTATTTGTGTAAATGCTTGTGTGTGTAAATGCTTGAGTGTTAGTGCCTTAGAGAAGCGTTGATATGGAATTCCCGACTACCTTAGAGACATGTAGGATACCCTCCATGTGGTGGTTCACTATAACCACTCACTTGTGATGTGTATGTAATTGTATCCCTATTTGTATAGTACTCTACAACATGCTTTATAACATGCTTTACTTCGTGCTTTACAACATGCCTTCGTGCTTTACAACATGCCTTATGACATGCCTGTTAACATGCTTGTATTACTTTGTTTATCATGCTTTACTCCACATGTTATGGATGAAGATTGATTGAGTTTGGGACTATGCCCATAGTCCAGACATTCAGTATCAGACTTAAGGTTGTGTCTGAGATTCATGTCGCCACAAGGGGTGTGTCTGACGAACCCGAGTCGTACTCCGGTTGGCGATAGTGGTTGGCCACACGGAGTGCTTTTGCGCTCCATATCGCCCAACTTGTTATGCGCTCGAGCTAGTCAGGTTCGCCAAGTAACCCGATATGTTGAATATGTGTTCATCATGTTTGGTCATTACTGTTTGAACCTAGGGTACCAAACTTACCAGTGGCGATCCCGTTAACCATGGTACCTCGATCCGCTAAGACTCATGAGCCGGACATGGTGGTATGGGACACCGTGTCCGAGCTGTCGGCCTATGCTGGGGCCAAGTGCCTCCCCATAGTGACGATTGAGCAACCCGAACTCGTGAGCCAAATACGGTGGTATGGGACACTGTATTCGAGCTGTCGATACTTACGGCGAGAGCCGAGTACGGTGAGACCTGTGCTCGTGCTGACGGGCGACGAGTCCTCTGTAGTATCTTCGAGTATACTTCAAGGGTCTGTGATTGGCGACGAGTCTTTCACAGCAACTAGAGTATGAGTTGAGCCGAGTACGGTGAGACCTGTACTCAAGCTGACGGCTAGTGATTGAGCCGAGTACAGTGAGACCTGTACTCGAGCTGACGGCCAGCAATTGAGCCGCATACGGTAAGATCTGTATCCGCGCTGACGGGTGACGAGCCCTTTGCGATGCCTTCGCTATGCCTCTCAAACCATAATATCATATGAGATTAACTAGGATTGACGACCCTCGAATGGATCATGTTTGGGAATGATACAAGGGAGGTACCTTAGTTTCCCAATACTGCTGTTTGAAATGGACTAATAATAACTCAGTAATCATGATCATCACCGCACCGCATGTGCTTAGAAGATGTGGCGCACTGAGGGAGTTAAGCATTCGCGAACGTAAGATGATGTCGCATGAGGGTGGTTTGGCAAGGGCATACAGCATCATGTCATTTCATGCTCGCATTTAATAAGAGTAGTTAGAATTGTTTGATTTGTACTGCTTTATCATTACTGCTTGGTTGAATTGATAACATGTTAACCTATGCTTTATTGTTCCACTGAGTTAGCTACTCACTCCCACGTTACGGGACGGTGTTTGCAACACCAACCAGACTCTGTCGCAGATATAGATGGCGCGACAGTTCAGGAGCGGGAGGCCGATTTCGACGATAACCAGGATGAGTTCTCGTTTATGCAGTATTCGGACGGCTTTGCTTAGGCCGATTGCATCGCGGGGATTACAGGACACATCTTTAGATTGTATTTTGATTTTTGACTCTAAAAACAGTACATGTATATGGGTACTCAGTTAGCGATCATACTCTGATGTTCATAAAAATTTTGGTTTCCTTACATACTTTAAATATACAATTTTAGTCTTCGGCTTGCCTTTATATAATTGAACTGGAGTATGAATTACTGTTTTGGTATAATCTCATTCATGTTTATTGCTCTAACTCAGACAACATCTAACCATCATTGTGTATGTTGCATAAGTGATGCGTTGGAACTCGGGAGTTGAGGTCATACTCGACCCCCGAATTTCAGGGCGTTACATCTAATTAGACATTTAAAGACGTGTCCTAAGAGATCAAGACTTCCTCCTCCTGGCCAACGGTTGCTGTCAATTACGAAGTCAGAATGGGACGACTCCCAAGGCGTAATGTCCACTCATACGTTTGACAAATAGAAGCTGAATGAGTGATATGCTAGATTAGTGATTCTGGAAGAAAAACCTTTCAAAATGAACAAAGGTAAAGGGTTTAGGGCTTTCTGTCAATTCCTTAACCCTCGGGCCGAGAATGTCTCCCGCGTCACAGTGCAGAGAGAGATACATTTCATTAAAGGAGAAGATGAAACTAAAAGAAGTTTTGGCTTTAGTGTCCAGAATAGCTTTGACATCTAATTCATGGACGATGTCCAATCACAGACATTTCATTAACCGCTCACTATGTCGATAAGGAATGGAAACTATGCAAGAGAATCTTGAACTTTCGCAACCTTCCTCCTCCACATACTGATTTACTTCTTTCAGATTGCATCTACAGCTATCTAGAAGGCTGGGGCATTGAGAAGAAAATTCCAACAATAACTTTAAACAATGATTCAGCAAATGGCAGTGTCATTTCATACTTACGTAACCAGTTCAGGGCTATAGGAAATTTATTTTTTGAAGAAAAAATATTTCAGGTCAGATGTTGTGCCCATATTGTAAATTTGATTGTACAAGAATGACTGAAAGAAATTGACAACACTATAAAGAATATAAGAGAAAGTGTGAAATATATAAGGGGATCGCCATCGAGACTGAGTGTATGGAATGACATCATCCAACGTTTGAATGTGCCATCTAAAAAAATGTTGAAGTTGGATGTCTGTACACGTTGGAACTCGACCAATAAAATGTTAGATACGACAATGGAATTACAGCTTGCATTTCCTGAATACGCGGCGCGTGACAGAACGTATTCTTGGTTGCCGAGCACAGATGATTGGGCCAAAGCACAATAAGTTCACACATTTCTCAAAGTTTTCTATGATTGTACGGAGATTTTTTTGGGAATCAGTATCCAACTGCAAAACTGTTTCTTCCGTCTCTTTGAAAGATTAAGGATGCTCTAAAGAAAAATGCCAGTGCAGGTCCAGATTTCATACGCCATACGACAGTTGGTATGAAGATGAAGTTCGATAAATACTGGGACGAATGTCATCTGTTGATGTCCTTTGCAGTTGTTCTTGATCCTCATTGTAATATGGGGTTGGTTAGCTTTATTTTCATGAAACTTTATCCTATTGAAAGAGCGGTAGTAGAGACGTCTAAGGTTCGTCAAACTCTTGAAGATTTGTATAAATCGTATGTTAATACGATACCTGCAGCGGGTGTTGAAGAAAGTAGAGATGCAGATATTTCTGTACCTTGTAATCTGGATGTGCTAAATGAATACATATTATACTTGGCTCAAACACGAATGAGAGTTGATACTAAGGAATCAAAGCTAGAAATGTACCTCAAGGAGTCAATCGTAGTGCGATCCGAATTTGATGTGTTGGAATGGTGGAAGATGAGGGTTAGTGAATCAAAATACCCTACATTATCTGTGATGGCACGAAACATATTATCAATACCAATTTTAACAGGGGCATCAGAATCTGCATTCAGCACAGGGAGTAGGGTTGTGAGCAACTATCGAAGCTCACTTTCGCCAAATACAGTTGAAGCGTTGATTAGTACGCAAGATTGGTTGCGCCCGATATGGGGAGGAGATATGAATGATGATGATGAAGAAGAGAAGATTGAGATTCATGACGAGTCTCTACCTGCAAATCAGTAATTATTTTTAATTTTTTCAATTCTTTTTGGTTGAAAGTTGAATGATCTGTAATATTATTTCACTACAACTGTAAACATGAAATTGTTGGTCCTTTTGGAATGTGGTTTGAAAGACTTTGAATCTTTGATATTTATTTACATATGTCTACTCATTTGCTTTTATTTTTTAATTTAGATACATTTATATTGTTTTCTTTTGTTCCTATATCAAGTTCAAATTATTTATCAATATTCTAATTTTTTTTATATTAAAAATTGAGTGTAGATATGTCGTCATCTAACCCATCGGCAAACATTTGGGATTATGCTTCCCTGGTTGAATCACCACCAAGGCCTGAAAAAATAAAGATTAAGTGTGGTTTGTGTGGCGCAAAGTTTGTGAATAAGACTAATCGCTTTCGCTTATACTTGTCATGTTGAGATGGTGATGCAAAACCATGCCCCAATGCCCCTAAGGACGTCTAAATTCTTTTCAAGCCCCGTTAGATTCGAATAAAAAACCTTCCACTCCATTCAAACCTTCTGCTTTTGGATCTAGTACACGAATGATATCCACAAAAGATGTAGAGGAGGAAGCCAAATTAAAAGTTTTGGAGGAAGAACAATTCCAACTGGCCTTAAAACGCAGTATGAAAGATGTTTCTAGACTTTAGTAATATTCGAGTCAAAGACAATATGATGTTGAAGCAGGGTCGAGTACGACAAACAAGAAGAAGAAAAATATTAACAAATTCAAATTCTTGACCCGTCTCAGTGAATTTTATAAGGCATTGGATACTACATACAATTCTTCACATAAAGAAAGTTTGAAAAATCTAGTTCAAAGTGTAAAAGAGCACGAAGGAAATATCTCTTCGCCTTCTAACTCGGAGGAAGTAAACCAATATGTATATGAAAAAATAGATAGCAGTTCCAATAAATCAAATGACAATACAGGAAGACACTCCTCTTATGGAGGTTATTAGTTATAAATTGTCATTTTGAACAATGTAATGTAAATATGTTAATTTAATTATCGAAGTTTTTTAATCATAAATTATGTGCATTTTATATATTTTATTGCTTCGGTCAACTTCGAATTTCAATTAACAATCGAATTGAAATTCAAATGAATCTCAATTTATAACTCTAACTCGGCTCAAAGCTCGAACTCGTTGCTCGAAAACCCTGCTCGAATTGGGCTCAAATTCAGACTCGGACTCAAACTCGCCTCGAATACTCGGACTCGACTTGACTCGATTTCTGCTCGTACTCAGGCGAGTAGAGCACGAGAAGGGATTCCATGCTCGATAGCCAAGCAAAGCCGAGTACGAGTAGGACTCGGGCATTAAGATCCGAGTACGAGTAGGGCGATACTGGCTCGGCTCGACTCGTGTACAACTTTACGTACAGTTTGAGGATTTCAGGAGCATCCAAATGATATGTACGAATCTCCATACTACTGGAGAATATGTTTCACTAAAATACTCTAGAATCCATATCTATCTTAAACACTCAAGATATGAAGCACAGTCCAAGTGCATCACCCCTTACATATCTAAAAGTAATCATAGTTATTATGAGGCCGATTGGTGTTTATACCCATTTTTGGCACACCAATGTGGACCAATAAGAAGTTGCCACGTATTGACACTATGGGTTCGATGCTAATAGAATCATCATCGTGCTTGAAGATATCTTCTATCTTTTCTTCGCGATACATCTTTTGTTATTAATACGGTGGCATATAATCACATGCATGCCTTTAGGGGATTGAAATGTCGATGTGTCATTCGAATGAGGCAGTGTGCACAATAAGTTTATAAAAGACGCACCAAAGTAAGGATCCCATCACGAATCTAGATATAATATGCCTGGTAAGGCCATCTCTCACAATCTTTCTAAAATGAGATATCTGCTAAAAAATATCTAGAGCTCTCGTAATGAATATGAAAATTTTGAATATCTAATGATTTGATCAATATTCGAGTGGATTGGTAGCAATACGGGCCCTTATTAGAGCTAATACAGGACAATTAACCACTTGCTCTAAAAGCTCGAACTGTTAGAGTATGGTGAATTAATCCCTTTATCTCATAGCACAGGCCCCACATCACATGGGTTAGGACCTCAGTCGAACCCCCTACGTGGGCCCCGAATCACATGGGCCGCCCACCCTGAGTGTATCCCCGCATCTCAAGGGCTATCCCACTCAAGCCTGGTGTGAAATATGCATTAATCACCCTAAGTTTATAAAAGACGCACCAAAGCAAGGATCCCATCACGGATCTGGATATGATATGCCTGGTAAGGTCATCTCTCACAATCCTTCTAAAATGAGATATCTGCCAAAAAATATCTAGAGCTCTCGTAATGAATATGAAAATTCTGAATATCCAATGATTTGATCAATATTCGAGTGGATTGGTAGCAATATGGACCCATATTAGAGCTGATGTTAGACAATTAACCACTTGCTCTAAAAGCTCGAACCGTTAGAGAATGGCGAATGAATACCTTTATCTCATATCTCAGGCCCCACATCGCAGGGGTTAAGACCTCGACCAAACCTCCTACGTGGGCCCCAAATCATATGGCCCACCCCGAGTGTGTCCCCTCATCTCACAGGCTACCCCACTCGAGCATGGTGTGAAATGCGCATTAATCACCCCCGGTGAGAAGTCTCGAACACGAGACCTCTTCCGTAGGCCGCACTCACCCTGAACATGCCCCTGCATCCCACAAGTGACCCCACTCGAGCCCGGTGTGAAAATGTTCCTACATTAAGAGTAGATCAAA
Organism: Magnolia officinalis; assembly: GCA_021015155.1. NCBI lineage: Eukaryota > Viridiplantae > Streptophyta > Magnoliopsida > Magnoliales > Magnoliaceae > Magnolia > Magnolia officinalis. Next base: position 112,308,011 of record JAJHSJ010000004.1, read on the forward strand.
AATAAAATAATAGGAGATCCGGTCCCATCAGTTTCACAATCAGAAGGACACGATAGGAAGACAAAGGGGGTCTTCTTTGATTAAGCTATTTTTTAAATGCAGCATTGTCCTAAGGGGGTGTTTGGCGCATGGCATTGGAAAGGATTAGGTGGGATGGGATTCAAAAAACATAATTATTACACATAGAAGGAATGGTCCCCTAATACCATGGGATAAGCTTAATTCCATATTATGTTTGTAATACGGTGGTACATTGAATGGATATACCCACCATCATTTGAAACTATTGAGAATAACACATATGTGTTATAAATAAACTGTTCATTTGTTTTGTAACTTGATTTTATGGCATGGGCCTAAAAATGAGATACATCTAAAACTTTTGTGGCCCCAAAGAAGTTTTCAACGGTAAGTATTCAATCCCCGTTGCTTTCTATGGTGGGATCCACTTGAGCTTTAGATTTACTTGATTTTTTGGCCCATGCTTTAAAATGATCTCGAAAATTGGGTGGACGGTGTGGATATAGCCCACACATCATGGTGGGACCTACACAACTTGCTAACATTGAGTGAAATTGGCATGAGACCCAATGCAATTCCATCTAATCTACTTCCAAGCTTTTCCATTCTTCCCAAACATGGAGTGGAATTGGCACAGGATCAGATGCAATTCCATCCCACCTAAGCCCATCTAATATCATGCGCCAAACGCCCCCTAAAGGTCTCCATTAGGGGACCATCTATATAAAAGTGAAAATTTGACTAACGATTTTAAATTTATGAAAATCTCTTAGGAGTCGTTTGGATGCATGTAAAGTTTTAAGTTGTAAACACATTACACCCAAAAAGAGTTTCAGGTGTAAATAGTTTACATGCTATTTCACTTGGCTTTTAAGTTTTATGAAAATTTTATGCAGAATCTATCAATGACATTGAACTAATCCTGTAGATGACATTGAAGCCCTATTGATGGCATCGAAATAGTGTCCAGTTGGTCTAGCAACCAACTGAAGAAAATCCAAAAAATATTGATGGGATCGAGAACTGTTCAGACGGTTAATGACATCGACAAACCCTATATCTTATTCGATTTAAGACATCAAATACAACAGGTACAATTCAATTGGCTTCAGCGGAATAACGAGCAGTGATTCAAATAGCTCCTATTCTGTTTGGAACATGGATTTAGATTGGCATTAAAAAAATGGTTTTGAGATTGTTTAGTGGATTTGAGGTTGAGTATGATCTTATGCAGCAAAACTGGCATGATCAAACAACTACTACATATTTGTGAGAATGGGAGAATCATTTGGTGTAATTATTATAATCATTTTGTAAAGGTTAGACATCCTGACATATTACACCTCCACATTCTACTTATATGAATAGTTTAGTTTGTACTTATTGTAGTCATTTTTGACATATTTGAGATCATTGCTATGACTTGCATTCTTACCTTTGACTTAAACCTAGAACCGTGAGGCTAATATTACTGTGGTTGAGGGAAAGGGTCATTTAGTACAAGTGGTCTTTAAGTTGGCTTTGGACATTATGTTTGCGAAGAATCATAGCCCCTCTGTGACAATTCGCACTGATTATTTTCAAGACATCATGGTAATAAGTTGTTGGGGATATTTCCTCCATATTGAAGCTGCTTCTACTAGAGGCGTTCTCATTTCTCAGTAAAAATATTCACTTGATCTCTTGAATGCTTACTAGAATGCATACCTCAATATTTTTTTTTCAAAGGAGAAACTTCCACCAAATGATTGTGCTCAATATTGATGATTGGTGTGGGCCACTTGAGCTTTGGATAAACTTCAATTTTGGGATCATGCCCTACAATGAACTAGTAAATGGGATGGATGGCATGATAAGGCATATATATATCACACTAGGCCCCACAGATCGTACTGAGTTACTCAATACGTAATCCACTTCTGTGAAAGAAATTCTCACCATTAAGAAGGTAGGCTATAAAGACTCTTTTCCTGAAAATCTCCAAACTTAAAGGTGAGTTATAATTTCTATTTAAATTTTTATTCTGTTACAGCTATATGTAGAGATAAAAATTATAAGAATTAGATGTACATTTGAAACCAAGAGATTAAAGAAAATAGACGTACGCTGCAAAACTAATTTAAAAGAATTCATATGTAATCCTCGGCTGCAATGGGAACATACACTATTGAACGTACTAACAATCCAATATGTGTAGATCTAGACCGTTCATTTGGCTTAGCCCAATCTTCACAGGCCGTTGAGAGGACTCAATAATTGAATGATCCTATCGATACAAACTTTATACTTTTTATTTTCATATAAAGGTTTGTGCTCCAAACCATGCATAAATCGGATGGTTGGGATTATCCGACTCTTTATAACCTAACTAATACAAATTGGGGCCAAACTAATGAAGCGTCCAAATGATGACTAGAACTAGGAGCAATTTTGGTCGTTCATCTTGTATGCCATTTGATCATATGTTTAGATCCGTTCAATTAATGTGATTTTTTGCTTCTTGGCCTTTTGATGGTGACCATCCAAAAAATTCAACCTGTGGAGTATTGTCCACTAGTCTATATTTCTCATGAATGTCCTATTGAATCTAACCGTTGGATTTTTTGTCCTGGGCTAGTTAACGGCAGCCGCACCTGATGAATGATCAGGAATCAATGGATAGGATCAATGCTACAAAAATATCAGTTCCCAGAAAACTCTAGAGCTAGAAAACAAGATCGATAAGATCAATGGATGAGATCCATGGCCAATGGCAATGGGAAGTTATTTGGTACCCCGGTGAATATGACACTTGATACGCATGCACTCAGAAGCTGTGCAATTGGCACATCTTAAGTAAATGTAGACTGACTAAATTGTGTAAGTCACAGCCTCCGAGTCAGATGAATTGAAGAATCCTACTCTCTCAGCATGGTGGACAATTGCTTGTTGTTATAGGACCATTGGAAAATTTTCTACTTTAGAAGTCTGATAAAATACCGACCGATAGTTGGATAATCAAATAAGTAAAATCTGTGATTTTTGATACAACTAAACTGAGACCCATGAATATTGGATGGTTAAATCCAATTCAAATTGAATTAATTTGGGTCATGTATGCAATTTCTGATTGGATAACCATTGCACCCAAAATGGGCCCTACCAGATCATGTCGTCCTTACACGTTTTACACAGTATACACCATCCAAAGTGGGGCCGACCTGATGAACGGTCCCGATGACAGGGTTAGGTCCACGTCTATGGTGCGGATTGAGGGGACACTGTCACTGGGATGGAGCTGCCGTGTTTGAACTTTCACACGAGGGAAATTTCATCATTTCGATGGGAGCGGATTGCAAGTGACCCAGGCACAGAGATATCTCTGTTGCTGGGGCTGTGTGGGGCCCACAGAGATGTCCATGAGAAATCCACGCCGTCCATCTTTTTTAAAATACCACGATAAGTCAAAGTTATAAAAATCAAGAAAATCCAAATCTCGTGTGGGCCATACCACACGAAACAGTGGGGATTAACGCCTCGAGGTGACAGAAGTAGGGATTAACGCCTCGCAGTGACAGGAATTTTGTATCATGATAATATTTGCTGTTACCGTTTATCTGAGTGGTAATAATTCTATGAACGGTTTAGATGAAATATAAACATCATGGTCAGCTCCAGGAAGGTTTCAACGTTGGTAGAGGTTACTGTTCCCACTGTTTTGTTGGTGTGCCCCACCTGAGTTTTGGATCTGCCTTACTTTTAGAATCCTATTCTATTGTGACATTTCAAGACAAATGGACGAAGTGGATTTGTGACAGACATCTCCGTGGATCCCACACAACCCCAGGTAGGGTCAGGCAATCCTGAATAGAAGAATCGCAAACCCAAACAACAAACAACGAAGGAGTTTTCTAACAACTTTCAAAAACCCAAACTCAAAGTGCATTTATTTCCCAACACACCCACCACAACATAGCTTCACCAAAGAAAACCCCATCTAAAGATGTCCAAAAAAACACAATCCACTAAGCGATGTTTTCATTGGAGGTTTTTAACTGTGGAAATTTAATTATTACTTTTTTCCCATGGTATGGTCGACCTAAGATTTAGATATGTCTCTTTAAAAATAAAATAGAATAAATATTTTTTCAAAAAAAAAAAAAAAAAAATTAATCAAGCCCCGAAATAATCTGAAAAAATGAATAGACGGCAGTAGCCTCTCCACTCTGTCCATTTGGCCCATCGACCACTGATATGTCCACGTATGTTGGCCCATTGACCACTGATAAATAACACCCTGACTTTAGTATATCCACTCCGTCCATTCATTTGGAAGAAGTGGTGATTAAATGCCATTAAAAACTTCCTAAGGCTCACCGTAATGTTTATTTTCCATCCGACCTGTTGATAAGGTCACATGGACTTGGATGAACGGAAAATAACAAATATAAGCTTGCTCCAAGACTTTTAGTCCATAAGAAGTTTTTATTGGTCAATCACCACCGCTTCCTGTATTATAATCCACCTGAGATTTGGCAAAAACGGATGAACCATATGGATACACAACACATATATCAAGGTGGGCCCTACAGTCAAGGTCCCACCTTGTTGAGCAACTCCAGGGCCGCACCTAATCTGCTCCCCGAAAGCATAGCTTGGACTTCCTAATAAAGACATGTAACAAATCCCGACCATTCATGAGGTAGGCTGCAGCAGTAACATATGGTACTATTCAACATATTAACAATCGAACCCCTAGACCTGGAATTCATTTGTCCTATTCGATTCTTCACGAAGGCCCATTGCATAGTGAGTAAACTCTGTCGGGGCTCACCATAATGTATTTGTCTTATCAATGCCTTGGATCTGTTTTCCCTCCTGTTTTACAGCATGAGATTAGAATTGAAGCATATACAAAGCGTTTTTTTTTTTTTTTTTTTTAACGCACTCACACAGTAGTGGAATTTCAGGTAGGTACTCGAACCCTTGATTAGGTGCCTAGGGGCCCATAGTGTTGTTTATTTGTCATCCACTCCATGTCTACTTTTTACATACCATTTGGAGGACTTGAACTAATTGGATGATCTCCTGTACAGTTGACTAATCATTGTTAAATCAAATGGTCCGGGAGATGCCACATGATGGCCATGCCATACGTGTGCTGTAGATAAATTTTAAATGGAGGAATTAGAAATGTACACATGTGTGAGCATTAAATACTAAATTTCTTTATATATATATATATATATATATATATATATATATATATATATATATATATATATATAAGTGCAATAGCAACTTGAATACTCTAGCAAAGTTTCTTATGTAAAAGTCCAGTGATGAAGAAACTTCGGTAAACTTTCTTCTGGACGACCATAATAGCAAGAAGCTTAATTTCATAGTCTTTTATACATGTATCTATTGGGATTTGTGCTAGGGAATCGCACAGATCTAGATCTAGGATAGCAATCCAAGAGCACCAAGTAATCATAAGAGAAGACAACAATTTAACGTCGAAAAATCCTTCTGAGAAAAAACCACGGCACAAAGCGATAAAAATCCACTATGAAAATAGAAATTGCAAAGAGAGAGGACTTACCCGATTCGAACAATCTCGAATCTTACCCTTGCTACACCCTTTGATAACCCTAGAACCCTTTTAGAAACCCTTGGAATACATTTAGGAAGCCTTAGAATACCTTAGAAAGGCCCTAGGGATCCCTATTTAGAGTTTAACAAACTCCACTTACGTATCTCTTTGAAATCGTATCAAATTTATGCAATCCGTGCAAAATCCGCGCAGTATCTACGTAACCCTCGACTAGTTGAAGGAGGGTTTCAACTGGTCAAAGGACCCCTTCGACCGGTCGAGCCTGACCCTCGACTAGTCGAGCATCCCGAACTTCAAAAAACTTTGCTCACTGGACTTCAAGTCGAACGGGCCTCGACTGGTCGAGCAACCTCCTCGACCGGTCGAGCAGCCCAAAAGATTAAAGGCATTTTATTCTGACAACAGTATCCTAATACAATGGGCTACACCTTTATAGAGAATTAAAGAGATTTACACTACTAATTATCCAACTCACATTCCAAATCATACATAAAGCCACCATCTCTTCAAATCTATAAAAGAAGCACTTAAACATAAGGTTTAGGCACTCGTCAACAATAATCAATCAATCTCTATGCTACTTATCACATTGTTCTCCACAGACTTTTATTAATTTTAGCTTATTAGCTTAATTCATCCACTTTTGCCTAGCAATAATGCAACAAGTCCAGAGTTATTAGTCTTAGCACAATCTCATTACTCTTAGTCACATCGCTGCAATACACACTTAGGTGTAGGTTAAATATCTACGACTCCATCGTTGACTCCCCTGATTATTGAATCCTTACTTGATACATCATCAATGATATCTTGTTGTCTTCACCCCATGACCGTCTGATGGCCGTTTAGTACTTACACATCTGTTTTGCTAAAATAAACCGCCATCTGTATTTTATTTTTTCCTTTGTTTAGTTTATTTTCTAGTTGTTAATTGAACTAATTTAACATTAGAAATATTAAAGTTAGTGATCAAGTCGTATTTTAATTTTATCTAATCCTTATTGACAAGTCCTACCCTATACATTGTGGACACTCATTTGTTGAAACAGGACCATTGGAAAATTATCTTCTTTAGCCATATAGTAAAATACCAATTATCCGATAGTAATCAAATAAGTATAATTTGTGGTTGGCGATGCATTTAAATTGGGACCCATGACTTGAATAGTTAAATCCAATACAATTTGAATTAATTTGGTGCCATGTATGCAATTTCTAAGTGGATATTTCCTTTTTACACAGTATACACCATCCACAGTGGAACCCACCTGATGAGCTGTCCCTACAACAGGGGTTGGGCCGACATCTATGGTGCAGATTGAGGCCGCACAGCGACTGGGTTTGAGCTCACTCCACTGTTTGAAATTCCCCGCGAAACTTGCTTAAGGCCAGTCAGACGGGGGCATTTTCGTCATTTCGATACTGTCTTCCAAACCCAAACCCAAACGACAAAGGAATTTCGAGGTTTGAAATTGTAAGTGCAAATGGCAGTGTAAGATACAGAGGAATCACAAACACAAACCCAAACCCAAACCCAAACCCAAAGTGCATCTCTCTCCCAGTCTAAAAATGTCAGTAAACATAGTCAACAAAGGTTTATGGAATGAAAAACCAATTTAAAGATGGCAAAACCCATGACAAAGAGGCTTAATTGTATGGAGAAAACCCGATCTAAAAGCCCAAAAAAGTCATTATAAATAGAGGTTTCTTTCTGTCTGTCTGTCCGTAAAAATCGGATAAGAAGCTAAATGGCTGGTAATCAATCTTCCTCCATTTACTCTTCCCACCACAATGTCATATTGCAAAGAGAAAGGAAAGTGATTCCAGGAACGCCGCCCGGATTCCATTTCTTCCCCACGGATGAGGAGTTGATCGAGCATTACGTCCGTCCCTTTAACTCATGTCGAAATGAGCTTCCACTTCCAAATGGCATTACAATCCCATTCGTAGATGTTTATACGCGCCACCCCACAACACTTCCACGTAAGTAGAAGCATTACCGATATAAAATTTCTTGTTAGTTCATTGATTTTTTTATTTTATTTTTTAAAGTACTTCATTGATCATTATTCTAATTGGGTGGAAATTTTCATTATATTTCAGGAAATTAGGTGTACCCAAACACGCCGTTAACCTATTGTTTATACATTGACTTCTAAATAGAGATTATCCTACCTAAGATTAGTTATATTCTTCCTTCTTTGCTATCTTGTTTTTGGATATTTATTTTACCTCACATTGTCATGGTTTTTTAGTTGAGTGGAGTTGATTTTTTTAGGTACAGGGCCCAAATATCAGGTTTATCCGTGATTTAGGTAGACCACACCAAGGGAAACCGTTTGGAGTGTGAGCGGTGACATGCACACTCTTTCCAATCATGTGGTTTAACTGAATCACGGATGAGGCTGATTTTTGGGCCATAGGCCTAACTAGGGTGACACACTTAATGATTGGGTTTTAGATAAATATTATAGTGGGGCCCACATAATCCACCACTCCTTTTCTCCCCCACCCCTGTTAATAAAAATTTATTAGAAGTTAAATTAATTACTTAAATAATTAATAAGGCTTATTGAAGACCTTTTAGGAAAAGGCACAGGAATCTAAATTCTATGGTTAAGTATATAGTTTTTGGTAAACTTCCTTTTTTGGGGTTATTTTGAATTGCAAATAATAATAAGTTTGAACTCTTTTTTTTTTTTTTTTTTTTTGTTAGTTTGTTAGTACACCCCACTGTCAGTTCACACTTCACTGTTAGCCACCCCCACTAGGAATGATACGAAGACCTCATCATTGAAACTAGAAATCTTTCGCTCAGTCTACCACTTGAGCTATAGATCAGGGTGTAACTTTTCTTCTAATTCTCTATGAATTCTTCTACTCCTCTGAGACTTTTCCTTTAGTCGTGTCGTGCGCGGATTGGTACTACCCCAACCACAACCTGGCTAGAGATGGATAGTCATGTCAGGTAGGGGTGCACATCAAACCGGTAGAACCGTAGAACTGGACCCAAACCGATCCAACAGTCCGGTTTGGTCCGGTTCTAAACTGCACCGGTTCCGGTTCCGGTTCCAAATTTCTAAGAATAGTTGGATATGGTTCGGTTCCGGCTTAGGGCCATGTAGAACCGTGATCCAAACCGTGGCCCGAACCGTGGATCCGAACATTGGATCCGAACCATTTTTTTAGTCCTATACATTACTAATCAGACCATTTTTTTAGCTCTAAATTCCTTCCATATTGGAAGGTTGCAGCCAATAATCAGTCCCATTGTTCAGGCTGATATTGCAAGGTTGCAGCCACTAGTATTAAGACTCTTTTTTTTGGGTAAGTTTGCTATGGTATAACCTCCCTTGTTCCTTCATTTCAGGACTGCGGTTCAATGATCCAAACCCTTTAAATGATGGGCCTCACAACTGATTAGATAACACAAAAAGGAGAAAAAATATATACAGTGTAGACATAATGGATATACAGTGTAGATAAAATATATATGTTATGGTGGGGCCCACGAGCACCATTCATCAGCCAGGAGTGGCAGCAATGTCAGATTGTAGTGGCCGTCCTTAAGTAGGGGAATTCTCTATCCGTATTCCTAGGCACCAGTATTGTGACTAACGACTTAAAATTATGTCATTGCATGAAAATAGCTCAAAAGTATTTAGTCGATGACCGAAAATTAGGCAGCCAGATCACAATAACCCGAATAAAAAAGAAAAATAACAACCTGGATAGAAAAAGAAAAGCAAAAAATCGGGAAAAAAAAAAACAAAAAACAAAAAAACAAAAACAAAAAAAAAAAAAAAAAAAAAAAAGAAGAGAGAGAGAGAGAGAGAGAGAGAGAGAGAGAGAGAGAGAGAGAGAGAGACAAAGAACAGCCAAACACTTATGTATTCACTTTTATTATCTGGTTATTATGTGTATCGAATTGTAATTAATAATAATTTAAAAAATAAAAAATTTAAAAAAAAAACATTGTGTTGAAGTTGTAATTAGCAAACCTCGTGTTTTTCTAATTATTATATCGGTTTCTCATTTCTTAATTTGTTCTTTCAGTTTTTTTTTTTTCACTGATACAAAGGGAATTTCTCTTTGATTTATTTATCTTGTTGGTATAATGAATATAAGAAGCTTGATTTGTAGGCAATTTCCAGTATGGCATTGGCGATGAGTTTTATTGCTTCACTCAGTGGAAGCCCAAGGATAATGGACGATCCCGTATAAACCGCCAAGGGAGTCATGTTTCTTGGAAAACAAATGATGAAGAATCAAAAATTCCATGTGGTGGGTTTAAGAAGACATTTTCTTTCTCTGAGGTAAAGCCAGAAGGCAAGGGAACTCGTTGGATTGTGCATGAATTTAGTTTGCATTCTAGTTCGCGAAAGAATGGTAAACTGAAGGTGAGGAAGAATCTCTTAAAAAAAAAAAATTTATTTTTATTTTTCTAATTGTGTTTCATGAGTAAATGAACACACCCTATAGAAACATTTGCTAGTAATCATAATGAGGAAGTAGCATCAAATTACAGTCACATTGCTTTCGAATTGAAAGTAAATTGCAAATTGGAGTCTAATGCCTCATTATGAACATTGAAGAAAGTATTTATGATTTAATCATCTCCACCTTATCCAACAAATTATTGCAATTCAGTTCAATAGTTCTTCCCGAATCATTCCTCAAAAAAATAAAAAATAAAAAAAAATCTCAATCAATGCAAATGATATACAGTGCCACTGATAAAATGGGATACTCGAACAGAGCATGTGACTGTTTCCCACAATAAGAAATGTATGATAATAGACCATAATACTACACTACTATGTTGAGAATTATTGTCAAGTACTTAATTGAGATGCTTAGTTGTTAAGAAAGCTTTTATTGAGTCAATTTAAGAAAGCAGTTAGTCAGGAATTCCTTCTTAGATTTATGGTCTTAATAGGAGTAGAAATAAGGAATTCTCTACCATACAAGGAAGGAAGGAAGACTATTACTTACACATCATATACAAAAGCTCCCTCTCTTGTCTCTCTTACTTTTGAATAAATTAGTATTGTCTTCTAGTCTTTCTATCTTTTTGTCCTCTGATCTAGGCTTTTTTCTTTTGTCTTAGTTTTCTTCTTTATAAATGCCAAGACTCTCCATTTCCATAGTCTTGTGCATATGATTTTCTTCATCCTATTTTGGGGTGTATTTTGTAGATTAGCTAGTGCATTTGGCACATCCCGCCATCCAAAATTTACAGGATGCTCCTACAAGATCCACTTAGAAAAAAATGTGCATTGGCTGGTTTGTATCCATTTCCATTTCATTTTGGATTATTATCCAAACAAGACCCTGGTTTCTTAAACATTAATGAAGGATAGATGGGTGTAGAATCCTTTTATATTGCTCTTCTCTTAAATTTCCTTTCAAGATATGCATTAAGTTAAAGGCGGCAACAGCTTCATCGGTTTTTATAGTTTGAGACATATTTTACAGTTAAACATAGCTTGTTCAATCGTTCCTTAGCATGTTATTGTGGGAAGGAAATTGAAATTATTAGAGCATGTTATTGACTAGGTTTACAGTCTATTGATTGTATTAATCATAATGATTCTCTAATACCTGATTGTTTTCAAATTTTCACAGTTAATATTTGTATTTATGGCCTTTCTCTTTTCGTAGCACATTTTGCGGATGAAAGCATTTGGTATATCTAGTAATCTGATTTTCCAGATGTATCAAATAGCTCTTTCTTTAGTTTGCTTGCTCATTTCTGCTTGCATCTTTTGTTTCTCCTTACAGTTCGATCACTACGTTCTGTTTGTGATATACAGTGCCACTGATAAAATGGGATACTCGAACAGAGCATGTGACTGTTTCCCACAATAAGAAATGTATGATAATAGATCATAATACTACACTACTATGTTGAGAATCATTGTCAAGTACTTAATTGAGATGCTTAGTTGTTAAGAAAGCTTTTATTGAGTCAATTTAAGAAAGCAGTTAGTCAGGAATTCCTTCTTAGATTTATGGTCTTAATAGGAGTAGAAATAAGGAATTCTCTACCATACAAGGAAGGAAGGAAGACTATTAATTACACATCATATACAAAAGCTCCCTCTCTTGTCTCTCTTACTTTTGAATAAATTAGTATTGTCTTCTAGTCTTTCTATCTTTTTGTCCTCTGATCTAGGCTTTTTTCTTTTGTCTTAGTTTTCTTCTTTATAAATGCCAAGACTCTCCATTTCCATAGTCTTGTGCATATGATTTTCTTCATCCTATTTTGGGGTGTATTTTGTAGATTAGCTAGTGCATTTGGCACATCCCGCCATCCAAAATTTACAGGATACTCCTACAAGATCCACTTAGAAAAAAATGTGCATTGGCTGGTTTGTATCCATTTCCATTTCATTTTGGATTATTATTCAAACAAGACCCTGGTTTCTTAAACATTAATGAAGGATAGATGGGTGTAGAATCCTTTTATATTGCTCTTCTCTTAAATTTCCTTTCAAGATCTGCATTAAGTTAAAGGCGGCAACAGCTTCATCGGTTTTTATAGTTTGAGACATATTTTACAGTTAAACATAGCTTGTTCAATCGTTCCTTAGCATGTTATTGTGGGAAGGAAATTGAAATTATTAGAGCATGTTATTGACTAGGTTTACAGTCTATTGATTGTATTAATCATAATGATTCTCTAATACCTGATTGTTTTCAAATTTTCACAGTTAATATTTGTATTTATGGCCTTTCTCTTTTCGTAGCACATTTTGCGGATGAAAGCATTTGGTATATCTAGTAATCTGATTTTCCAGATGTATCAAATAGCTCTTTCTTTAGTTTGCTTGCTCATTTCTGCTTGCATCTTTTGTTTCTCCTTACAGTTCGATCACTACGTTCTATGTAGAATTAAACCACCCAGCTCTTATAATTTCATTGAAGACAGGAACAGTGAATTGGCATTGCCATCAATGCCAATTGAAAAAGAAACAGCGACAACTAGTAATAGCAATGAGGTTATAAGGGGAAATGAAGATATATCAAGAGGCTCCATGGTTGAGAACTCCCAACCACCAGTGCCTTCACTGCATCAAGCAGAAAACCTTTATAATTCCACTACAGCTATGGTCGTTGAACAAGGGGTAGAAGAAGATAACTATAATAGCTTGCTGGACTTGGATTACCCACAACCTTATTCATCAAATCAATGGGAAGTAGAAGATCTCTGGGGACAACCTTATTCATCAAATCAATGGGAAGTAGAAGATCTCTGGGAAGAAGTAGATCGCTGGGGAGAAATCAGTCTTTACGTGCAACCACATCATCAATAACTGCATTAATCAAACATATTGCTTTGGGGACTTCAATGAGATCCAATTGAACATGCAGGATTACATCTTCAACTTTAAAATAAATAAATAAGACTATTTTGATTGTCTGTTGGTTTTCCTTAGGAATTTTACATTAGCATTTGTAAAATTAGAATTGCAAACTAATGGATCCGATTAATCCATGCATATATAGAGAAGATTTGAGAACTGAATATGAAATGCATACCTGAATGAGAAGTTATTACTCCACTTAATGTTGATGACAATTTTGTACTTGAATATTCCCAACCTTTTCACTTTTTTTTGGAAACCTGCAATGAGACTTGAGTTTTATATACATAGAGGTGAGGAGACTAACACCTATATTTATAGAAAAGATGGTTAGAATAGTTTAAACCAGATAACTACTATCCCTCCGAGAGTCTCCACACTACAGAAGACCAAGTTTCACTGAAATACTCTAGAATACATGTCTATCTAAGGCACTCTAAATATGTAGCAGAGTCCAAGTAGACCACCCTTTACATATATAAACCGATCAGAATTATTGTGGGGGCCACTAGTTCCAAACCATTAATGATCACATGGTGCCAACCTGATAGAATTCTTACAACATCATGCCAAGTGTTGGATATACATTGTGCAAAACAACACGGCCGAGGTGCGTCCTCGAGGTGTGTCCTCATAGGCCCCAACAGATACCATACATAGGAATAACCATGCATGTATAGTTATCAACATGGCTCCTTGATGCTTCTTAATCGTGGGAGTTACATGCATGTGTAGTCATGAACATGCCTCCTCGATGCTCATTCATGGTAAGAGTTACATGCATGTGTAGCTATTAACATGGCTCCTTAATGGTCTTTCATTGTAGGAGTTATATGCATGTGTAACCATTAACATGGCTCCCCAACACTACAGCTCAGATGTCCCATGCTCGGCAAAGCTCCTAAACTAATAAGAAAGAAGCAAAGAGGAAGGGGGATGTAGAGAACCAAAACAATAGCTCAGCCTAAACATCAAAGGCTGTGTTTGGCCGCAGCAAATATCATGATATTTTGTACCAAATTAGACTGTACCTATGAAATTTCATGATATTTAGTGCACCCAGACAGCACCCAGAACACAAAATATTTTGATTCCACATAAATATTTAAATACATACCAGGCCATCTTAGGCACATTTTCTGGCCACAATGACATTGGGTGTTTGGTCTACAGATGTCATACAACATCTGAAGGCAAAAACCTTCAAATATATTGCAGTATTCGCCAACACACCCTTTCCAACTTTCATTATCCTTCTCCCTTGGATGAACAAGGTCCATCTCAAAGAGGAAGGAGTACCAAAAAACAAAAAAAAACAAAAAAACAAAAAAAAAAAAAAAAAACAACCTTCCTACAATCTCACTAGGCAGCTCTAGTTCAATCTAATAGCTTTCTTCGCCTCTCAGTTCCCACCAGTCCTCCCTTTGTTTCTAGCAAGCCACTGGGCCCTTCTAATGGCCCTCGCCTGCTTCAATTTCTCGATATTCCTAAGCCTGGCGTACATCCTCCTAAGCTGATAAAGCTTACGAGACTCTCGAGCGATCATCCTAGCTGTCGAGGAGCTCTCGTTCATGATAATTTCATACCCATCTCTGAAAGACTCCATTCCTTGTGTTAGTAGTTGCCAGAAGAGGCCCCCCGCAGCTGCGCCTCCACTTCTAGCTGACGCATAGATCTTGTAATAGACAGTGTTGAATAGCAAGTCCCTTTGGTAGTTGGTGAAGCCGGGGTCTTTCCGTGATTTTCCAAATTCAGTGAGAAGTAATGGCTTTCGGAGGACGTTTTGAGCATCATGGATGTGGGTGTCAAGCCATTTGTTCAGGAATGAAAGTTGGGTTTGATCATTTGAATTGGATAACCTGCTCATGGATTACACACCCAGTTTAAGAGAAACAGAAAAGGTTTTCAGTACTAAGATGGTTAATATCACTGTTTTGAATTTGGGTGCTCAAAAGCTTGCTGAGTTGACATTCGGGTCAATTTAAGTGGACCCAAATACTCAGTTTTGAATAATTGGAAAACTCAAGTGGGTTCTCAAAAATCTCTACTAAGTTGAAAAACACAATCAAGTAATTGAAAAGTCTGTCTACACCATCAGCTTTTAAACTCAAAAACTCAAGTCTAGTCCAATGCTGACTTAAGATTCAAATGAGACTCAATCCTTACCAAAGTCCGAGTCTGAGTTCTTGAGTTTCTGAACCTTGGGGCATTGACAACTCACTCACAGGAGAGTGATGGCACAAGAGCAGTGATTCAACATAGACTATGAGATAGTCTACCCACTTATACATACATCCACTGAATACATATATAATGAGAAATGCTAGTCTACCCATTTATACATACATCCACTGAATACATATATAATGAGAAATGCTCCAGTACTCTCACTGCACTGCAACTTACAGTGCTCCTGGTTGCATTGGGACACTTAGTCCAATCCATTGATCTAGACTGCTCATTAGGTCCCCCACAGATTTCATTGGCTAGCGTGCAAATATAATGCCGATCTATGTTCACCATTTGGTCAATGGACTTGATACAAATGGTCAAGACCATTTACACAAAAATAGGTTCAATCACCAAATTAATCCATCTATTTGTTAGATTGCATCATGGATTGCTTATGATTATAAAGAATGACATTCGTTAGGCAATCACAACCATCCCGTCCATGGATTGGAAAAAGGATGGCTACAGAAAAAATGCCAAATCAAGGATGGATTGGATCATCTGATCAGTGCATTTTTTGCATGGTAGCCCACGTAATGTGTTCAGATTTAATGGACGGTTCAGATCGATCAATGGAAATGTCTGAGAAAATCGATGCAACTAAGAACACTATAATTTACAGTGCTTAGAGAGTATTGGAGCATTTCTCACACACCTTAAATCCTCATGTGGACGCATGCATTCACATGTCCACCTAGACAACAGTGGCTGTCATGTTCCTCTTCTCAACCGATAAGCAACTTGACTTTGGTTCACATGGCAGGTATGTACAAGATCCTAACCAATGATCAGTTAGCCAATTGGATGGGCCACACCCAGAAAGAAAGAAAAAAAGTCACATCAATCTAACAATATGACTTCAAGTAAATCGAAATTCCTCTAATATTCTTTCCTTCGTAAGAAATTTTCCAATCCAAGCGAGTCACTGATAAGGATCTTGTACATGTTTGCGACATTCATCCAAGCAAATCACTGATAAGGCTCTCTGAATATGCATAGATGCATTTATTAGTAGCACATTCATCAATTGATGCACCTAATGCACCTAATGTATATTGTTATACAAACCATGATAATTCCTTTTCTTTGTGGTTAGATTGTTACCATTGATCTGGATATGAGTGGACCGTTGCAAAATCAATGCCTGGGATCCGATTGTTTGAGATGAAATCAGTTCCTACTTGAAAACGTGGATTGTATTGTTTCCTTCGAGGTGATGATTCTCCATAAAACCCTTCCAGACCAGCTTCTAGCAAGTGATTTCTATCTATGGATTTCAAATAAGCAGCCATTTCTGTAATCCATGCCTATCAAACAAGCACCAATAATAAAATTCAGCAAGAAACATACAAAATAAACTACCAAAGAGAATTATAACATTTTGTGAAGAAACTCATTTTCTACATGTTATTAGAAAGAGTATTTTCTATTTTGCTGCATTTTCTCTATTTTATTCGGTGCTCCCTCAGCACACCATATCATTGTATATTCTACTATTAACAAAAGAAGTTATGGATGCCGTTTTCTCCCAAAGATGTCATTTTCCCAAAATCCCTCTCTACAATGTGGTATCCATCTGGCATCTCCCCCAGAACATTTTAGCAAGGACCCATGTTAATATGTAGACTATGGATTGACAACTCTTATGGGTCAACTCGGTCTTGGTCAACTCTAATAAGCACTGCAAATCAGTATTGAGAATAGAGGGTAACTCAACCCGACTCATTTGAGTCATGACTTGACTCAGAAATGAATAAGTCAGTCCGAGTCACCAAGTTGAAAAACCATGATGTAGAAAGATCGGAGAAACCATGATGTAGAAAGATCGGAGCATCAACCAACATCGTATGAACTGGGATCCAGGTCCATGGCTCAGTGGTAGACAGACTCTGTTTCAACACCGAGATCATGGGATTGAGTGCCCATGTGGTGTGGGTATGGGTGTGTGTTAAAGGAAAAATGTGGTGTAGGTGTGGGTGTGATTGTGTGTTGAAGGGAAAAAAAATCATATGAACTGTAACCCATGGTGTTAGATGCCTTACCATTAGGGTGACAAAAAGGCCAGGCCAGAACCAAGCATGTCCAAGTCCAGACCATGAGGTAAGGATCTGAGTCCAAGCCAACCCAGCCCATGAGCTGTGGAACTGGTCTCGGACTGTGTTGGGCCCACAATTCAAATATTCAGCCCCATGCTGTTAAACAAATCAAGCCTCCAAGAAGAGATGCAAACAAGCTCTCATCCATCTAATTATCAGGCCTAAAACTTATGTTTGGGTCCAACCCACAGGCTTTGAGGCTCAGCCCAAACCAGTCCAAGGTGGGCTAGACTCGGATCACACCAGTCCAGCCTATACACCACTCTACTTTCATGTGGAAAATGTCAGATTTTCCATCAGCATGGTAGTATGGGTTGATGCACACGGATGGACAATGATCAAAAGTGAGCGGTGACCCCTATTTACCCTATCAAACAAGGCAAGCATGCATACAAGTGAAAAGGATGTAACTGACCTTACGTGCAGTGGCTCATCGAGGGGTAAATTGGGAGTTTCTTGGAATTTGAAGGTTAAACAAGGTCTAAAAAAGAGCATATGGAAGCACAACATGTATACGGTAGATACCCTATGGTACACATACTGAAGTTCCCGACATTTAAAATCGAAGTAGGAGGTTAGCCAACCCACACCCTCATTTCACACTCACCTTTACACGCAGCACATGTGCCAACTTTGGCAAGTGTGCAGGACATCTCAGCCATTTATAGTACAGCCCCAACAGCGAATATAAGCAAAATCCAGGGCAGTGAACTTATCATGTGGGTGGGCCACACATGTACAATTGTACATTGAATGCGTTCTGTTGGAAAGTTTTCTAAACTGTACATACTTTCCACATAGGGTTTGGCCCTTCGGACAAGTGGGCGAGCCTAACTTTTACATGGTGACCTTATTGAACAACCGAGATATCCTACACACTTGCCAGGTTGGCACGTGTGCTGTGTATAAACTTACATGTGGAGAGGGTGATTGTGGAGTTAGCAAACCTCTCCAAGTAGAGATGCCATTGTCCTTCATGGGTTAAACTTCAATTTTCTTTTACCTTTGATTCCTATAGAAAATAATAATAACAAAGAAGACAGCAAGAAGTACACTCATATTGAGACTATAATACTACACATATTTAAGAGAGACCAATCAGCAAATTTAAATTAATTAATGAAAACTATAAATATTGATACCATCATCACAAATATCAAGATTCTAAAAGGGAAATCATGCATAGTTTAGGCCTAAGTTGTCAAGCATCATCCTACAAGACCATTAAACATGAGAAACTAGGATCTAATGGATGTAGAAACATGCACAAAGCATAGGGTTAGGCCTATTTTGAAGGGGATTGTAGTTGTATTTAGTTGCATTGGGACAAACTGTCCAATCCATTAATCTAGGCCATTCATTGTGTTCATCGCATATATCATGCAAGCACCACACCAAGATGACAAAAGTTAACCATTCAATCAGTAGTCTTCAATATGGACAATCAAGACCATTTACACAAAAATAGGTCCAATAAACAATTTTGATCCATTTATTTGTTAGAGCATTATGGATTACTCATGATTCTAAAGAATCACTTTTATTAGGCAATCATAGACATCTCATCAATGGCCTGG
Organism: Magnolia officinalis; assembly: GCA_021015155.1. Taxonomy (NCBI): domain Eukaryota; kingdom Viridiplantae; phylum Streptophyta; class Magnoliopsida; order Magnoliales; family Magnoliaceae; genus Magnolia; species Magnolia officinalis. The sequence continues at coordinate 112,326,900 of JAJHSJ010000004.1, forward strand.
AAAAAGGATGGCTATGGAAAGTAAGGCCAAATCAAGGCTGGATTAAATCATCCAATGAGTGCAATTTTTGCAGGCTAGCCTAAGAAATGTGTTCTGGAGTTAATGAACAGTTCAGATCAATTGAAGGGACCGTCCATCTGAACTGATGCAACTAGGAGCACTATAACTTATAGTGATCTGAGAGCACTGGAGCATCTCTCATGAATGAATACATGAGTTAGAATTTTAGAAGAATGTAAGGAGGGATTCCTACCTGTATAGTCCTTCCTGATGGATCAGATGTGCATCTGGGCTCATTCATAAGCTCCCATGCAAAGATTGTAGGGTCATCCTTGTAAGCAACTCCAGTCATGCTGTTCCGTCTTGTAAGGACAGTCTTCCACAAGGGGGAAAAAAAGGACCATCAATATCAGAAATAGAAGGCTATTAAAAAAAAATCAATGTCATTGTACACCTCAATGGAAGGTAGATGGTATGTTACCATCTGCCTTGCAAACAAGTGCTAAACTGCAACATGTATCTTACATCCCAAAACCATCCAAATATGGGACCCACCATGAAGATTAACTGGTGCATTAATCAAGCAGGCCCACCCATCAAGTTGACCAAATGTATACATTTAATAAGATGGTTTCTTTTCTTTTCTTTTCTTTTCCTTTTAAGGGTCACAAGATGGTAACTAAAACATCCATTAAACCAAATAAAGTACAAGAACAGGACAAGATACTTTATGGCGCAGTGGATGCATGGTGGAATGGGGGAAGAAAAAATCATCTTCTTCCTCTATGATAAACCTCAAATCCACAAGGTGAAAATAATGATAATAACATTGATAAATAATAAATTAATTTTGTTTATATATGACTTATATAAGCCTTAGGTTTGTTAACTTTCCCAAAATAATATTTTCTAAAATACTAAAGATGTCCAATCTCAGCCAAACTCTTCTAGAGGACTCAAAACAAGACTTCAAGTGATTTCAGGGTTAACTAAACCCTGAAACAGCTAAAAATAACAAAAATTGTAACTTGCAAAATATTAGAATTTGACTTCAAATTCATATTTGACCCCCTAAAACAATTGAATTTTGTGAAACTGTTCGGCGGATAATGACCCTTGGCATTGACCAGGATGTAGAGCTAGACCCTTGGTCAAACTTTCTAGCCCCATTTCTTTTGATTCTAGCCATCCATGAGATTGTCCTTGACACTTTATCAACTAAGGATGCGTTCAGATCATAAGTCATTTTGCTTTAGCTAATTATGCCTCATAGTTGATCTCGGTTTCTACTTATTTACCACATAAGTATATGTTTGGTAAACAAGGTGAATTTACACCTTATAGGCGGATCTTTTGGACATGGCAATAAACTTACTTTGAGCGTAATTTTCTTGAAGTAGCCCATATGGCATAGAGTCCACAACACGAACAGTTCTGATCATCGGGCTATATAGCATATAGCCTAGTGGGTAGCCAAAGACATTGGATCCTAAGTTGGGATAGATGAAGAAAGCATCAATGGGAAAGAAAGGAAAGGTTATGATGTGATCCAAAGCCTAAAGTGTGACCATGTGTGCTCAACATAGTGTTTATGTTCCATCCAACCCATTCATCAGCTTAATTAGACCTTTTTATTTTATTGGTTAGAACATTAGTACACACACCCCACTTGGGAATCGATACCAAGATCTCAGTGTTGAAACGAGGTTATCTTCACTCACTCTGCCACTTGAGTTATGGATATGTGAGTGAAACGAGGTTAGAGTTATCAATATAAACACACGCCCAAAAACATTGCATGATCCAAAGCTCAAAACTGGCCTAACCATGTAAACTTGGAGATTTTATTGCTGATTTTACATTGTTCATACCGTGTGGCTCATATGAGTTTGTACCATAAGGTGAGAGGGCCCACCTAATGGTCAGAGTGGATGTCACGCTCACAACATGGTGGGCCCCGCATCTTTGGTGTTTTACCTTTGCTTAATTAATCCATTGGGTCACATGTCCACACAAAGTATAACCGAATGTAATCTCTCTAGTTTAAAGATTGAAAGAAAATTTGAGGTAAACAAAAATAAAAAATGGAAAGAAGGTATGAGGTTGCTAACCTTGATATGGTTCTTGTAGTATCCTTTAACAACAGGATTGGTAAAGAAATCATCATCAGATATCAAGTACTGGCCCTGATTTCTAGCCCATTGAACATACTGCTTTTTCCCTCCCAAGCTATCATAGTTATTCACCAAGCTCAATATCAGCCGAATCCCATGTCTCCTTGCCTCTGCTATTACAAAATCCAACCCCTAATAAAAGAAAAAGAAAAAAAAAAAAAAAAAAAAAGGGAGATTCAGACCCAAGTCAAAATAATGTAGATGACATTTACACCCACTATTTCTCACACATACACCCTCTCTCTCACTGAATTAAGTGCATGTGCACATCACAATCGCAATGTGTCAAGATGGGGTGCAAGTATCAAAAAACAAGGGGTGTATATATCAATTAAAATGTGTCAAGTTGGGAGCAAGTGCACTATTACAATGTGGCCACTAGGGGCTGTCTTCGTAAAAACAGGGGGTAAATATCAATGACCATCAAAATCTTATATAAAATAAGAAATAAAAAATAAAAAAGTGGCTCACCTCCCCACTGGATAATGTGTACTTGCATTATTACAGTGTCACTACACTTTGGGGTATAAGTATAAAAAACAAGGGGTGTGAATATCATTTATCAAAAACATGGTAATAGAACACTTGGGTGCAAGTGCTCTGTTGCAATTTGCTCACTTAGGGGTGTGTGCATAAAATAGAGGGTGAAAATATCAATGACCATCAAAATTTCATATAAAAAAATATAAAATAACAAAAAAAAAAAAAAAAAAAAAGACGCAGGGATCAGCACCTGGACCATTTTTTAACACGTACACCACCTCCCACTGGATAATGTGTACTTGCAATATTACAGTGTGTCCACAGTCGGGGTGCAAGTATCAAAAACAAGGGGAGTAAATATCATTTCCCCCCCAAAAAATAAAAAATCATAACTAAAAAAAGGAAAAATGGGGAAATGGGTATTTGTGACCTTGAACATCTGTTCATTGTATGAGCCTGGGGAGTACTGTAAAGCTCCATATCCACCATCACTGAAAGCCCAAGTTCTTGCTACTGAAAGCCCATGTTTAGAAGCTTCTTGGAATGCAGCTGAGACCTTTCTCCTCTGAGATGGACCTGACCCCATATACATCAGCCAATAGGCATTGAACCCATTTGCATAGAAGGGGGTACCATTCAGAACAAAATGCAGGCCTTTGGTCCTTATGAATCCTCCTCCATTTGCATTGACATGCAGAAGGTTGTGTTGTTGGGTCAAAAGGTAAATAACAAGAAAACCCAGGGCAAGTTGCTTCATTTTCAGAAGCTTGGTTGCAGCTACTGAGCAGATATACAGATGAGAGAAGATCGCGTGATGGACGGCTATGAAGATGGGAGCTTCTCTTTTAATAAAAAAGGAAAATGTTTTGATCTTCTGCCGGAGTGTGAAGATCTATGCACGTGCACACGGCTTCTCTGCATTTGGCATGATTTGTCACATTATCAACCGTCAGATGGTGTGCTTTCATGGAGATTTATTAAAGAAGTGGCCTAGATAGCCTGACTTGTGTAAGTAGCCAGAGGACCATGAATTCCCGAAGTGATCACTACGCGGGACAAGCATTCATCAAATCCATCCTCTTCGTTGATGTGGCGATATGTGATTGGGCCAGCTGCTGCAGGAAAGCAGGAATGAGATTTGCTGAGAGTGGGAAACACGGAATTCCATGATGCCTTTACGTGGCAAGAATTGATTGGCTCAGCGCTTGCCGTCGGGGGAATTCAATGTGACAGTGAATTGCATACTGAATAAACTAAGTGGGGCCTACCGTGATTTATGTTTTTATTCACTTATTCTATCCTTTTTTTTCCAGCTCATTTTAGCACATAATTCCAAAATTAAAGCATATATAAAGTTTATGTGGACAGCTCATAAAAAATAATACGAATTTAATGCCTACTGTTCAAAACTTCTTCGAAGGTTACTGAAATTTTGGAGGCCATGATACAGTTTTGAAACATCCTTCGTCTGTTTAAAAATAGCTTGGATGATAAACATTGCTGTGAATGACAAAATGGTTGTAGACTTTAGGAAAGTTTCAATGGTCCACATCATTATTCTTATGATATGGTCCACTTGGCTTTGGATATGATTCAATTTTAGGATTTTGGATTTGGATAAGCAATGAACTTCATACAGATTTCTGGAACCATAGTGACTGTTGCTGAGTTTTCCAACCCTGCTCAACGAGCTACCTAGATATGCCATTTTTCAACCTTCACTTGAGATTCTTTCCTTTGTCAGCAATTGACACTCCTTTATCACTGAACTAGTGACTCATGGTGATCCCTGATCGATCATGTAGATCTTGATCCTCCACTCGAGACATGACAACTACAACGCGCTATTGCACTTTCCGCGCACTACTGTTGTAGTCACGATGTCTTACGAGCAATCTTTCTCTTGCTTACGTTGCTGCTACTAAAACCAATTTCAAGTGGGAGTGTCTCCACTGCCCACAATCCAATTCAGTGACGTTTCAGAACATCTGTGATGGGCCGGCCAAGTTTACTTGCACATTGAGTAAACTCAGTCCTAGTGGTCACATCTCTCTCAAATCTCCGGACCCTAGGGTTTTGGATTTGGATAAGTAATGAACTCTCCTATACTATTTCAATACCACCAATTGTGCTAAAAAAGCTGTGGGCCCACTATAATGCATGTGTTTTACCCTTAGCCATTCATTTCCCAACCAATTTATGGCATGAGCGCAAAAATAAAGATAGCTTGAAATCTCAAGTGCACCACAACATAAGAAAAAAAATGGTGATTAAAATCTGATCATTGAAAATTTGTAATAGTTTTGAATCAAGCTGTATTTGTGTTTTCCCTTTATATAACTTTCTTCAACCTAATCTATAAGTTGGATGACAAATAAACATTACAATGAGCTTTGGATCTTAAGTTTTTAATTGTGAACTTCAATTACCATTATTTTTCTCTAGTGTAGTCCACCTAAGATTTAGATGTGTCTTATTTTTGGGCTCATGCCAAAATGAGCGGCTAAAATAGATGGAAGAGTAAATAAAAACACATACATTATGATGAGGGCCTTTGGCATTGACTAGTGAGAGTCCAAGTCCCACCCAAATGAAAGTTGGTTGTGCTGGACCAACATTACAAGAAGTTAGACCAATCAAATCTCCCCGCATCAGGGCCTCACTTCCCTGCTTCACTTAAATCTCGATTCCAAGTTGGGCGAGTTGACACTGAAGGTGTGAAATTACACCTAACACTCTAAATTGATATGATGTAGTGTGGCCCACTTGCTCTTGCAATGTCCTGATTTTTGCCGAATTTATCCATCCCTGCTGGGGCGCAGCAGAAAAGTAAGTTAGATGGCGTGTATACACCATAGGAATCCTGTAAATCATTTGGACGAGTTTAATGATTTTAATGGTGGGGTGTCCCATCCCAACTGTTTCCCATTATGCAGCTTACATGGGCGTCGCACTAGCCTAATATTTTAGTCCTCGGTCACTCTGGTAGAGTGTGATGGTTCATAAGCAGGCGCTTAGAAAATTAAACCCTCAGCATACAAGTGACCCAAAGTAAGCCATCCGAATGGTGAACCACTTTACATGGAATATAAACCAAAAGTTAAGCTAGGTCGGCTGCTTAACTAATAGATTTGTGGACATTAAGTGGATAGTTTGGACAAAAAGAAGGCAACCACTCTTCACACTCTGCCCATGATCAAATGACTCCCCGGTGAAAAATGGGATGCCCTTACAGATGGGAAATGTACAATAGTTGAGAATTTGTCCACTCAATGTCTTTTAACAGCCGTTGGTACTCAATTTGTTCTCAGTTATATGTGTTTTATGTGGGCGTGCTAAAATTGATAAAGTGACTCAATCCAAACCGATCAACTTTCAACCCCAGGTGCCATAAATAAATAAATAACACTCGATGTGAACATATATGACTAGTCATTTGCAAAATTTTGTAATGATTAAGTGATACTTCGAAGATGGAGTTCTTTCTCCAAAAATGGATTGTATATTGTCTTTCATAAGAAAAGATTTTTCAAAATACTAGTGCAATTAAATAAAAGGAAAAACTTATAATTAATTATTGAGAATAACTACAAAAATGCATCTCTTGAAAACACCGTGTGATATTGAATAAATGAAAAATTCAGCATATGAGCATATATTTGAATTACATCTAAGAATTATAGATAAGACTTACTATTAATGGTTATCACTACTCCTATCTAACGTGAAATAAAGTAAATTAATAGTTTTATTTTGTACTGAATTGGATTGTGTTCAGTTTTGTTGGGTTTGCTATATAGACTTCATCCATTAATTTTAGATTTCTATTATGTATTATATTCTTCCATGTACTTCTTTTATTACTTCAATTGTTATAGTAGTTGAATGATCTCTATTTTATTTTTATTTTTGTTACATTTTCCTTTTGCAACTGTTCCTCTTCTAACAACCAGGTTATGTGTCTCTTAGCCGTCTCCCATATCTTAGACTACTCAATTGCATTTTTCTATCCGCTTGTTAATTAAATTGTAGATAAATCAGCCATGTTACTTTGTTACCATTTAAGGACATATAATGTTAAATTTATTATAGCTATAATTTTCCAAAAAGCGTTTCAAGTATCTCGATGATTGATATTTTCATTTATCTTTTATCTGTAATACAATGCCACGGGTTGTCTTCTTATTAGCTTTTTTCCACGATGATACTACGTGGGGCCACATCCGATCCATAGGCAGGCCCATTATTCAGGCGGCTTGAATATGAGTACATGATGCCACACCTAACACCCGTAATCCTATTTTAACCAATGTCCACTATCACACCGTGAGAGTGAACTCAATGAATCTGCAGGCTAAGGCCCACCTGATAAGCGGCTTAGATCCAGTAGATTGGCAAACACAAATGCGTCGGCGGAGGAGACTAGCAAGCTTTCTCACGCGAGTGAACTTACAAGTCATTTTCCCAAATATCTGGATCCTGGGGTAGGGACTTAACGCCAAGATGGTTGGTTGCTGCGAGATTGTACGACGTCGGTGGAATCGGAGTAGGGCAGATCCAAGTCTCACCGTACATGTGGCATTGTTACGTAGACATCAGGTTCATCAATTCAGTGGGTCCCACTGGAGTGAAATTTTCTCGGAAACCACATAAATTGGATTATACAATCCATGCCTTTTAAACCACCGCAACATGGGTATCTTAACCGCGAGCTGTCCAAAATAAAGCCCATGGATCGACGGTCCGGATCCATCTAGTGTCCTACCACTATGTTAGTCTCGAATCACTTCTAGCCGATTATCCTATCCAGACTATTTTCGTTTCCACCGCACGTGTGAAGTTCCACTTGCTTAGATGGTCCCAAGAACGGAACGGTCCATATTCTCGGGCGTAACCTAAATGTTGACCGTTCAATATAGAATTTTCGATGGTTAACGTTAACAGTAGTTATCGAATCAATAGTCAGGATCATTGTTTCACCTTGATTATTGTATTATAAGTCATCTAAGAGAATGGACGGCTGTGATCATCGATATGCCACTGCGTGTGGGTCAATGGGGCAACACATGGCGATGATCCTGAACCGCATGCAGGCTGTTATTTTCATGAAACGTCGTGATTCAGTCATGGAACGAGAGGCCCCTCACGCGCGGGCGGAACACGTGTTAGTACGCATGTCAGAGATCTAGGCCACTCACCCGGTAGGGCACGGTGTAAGCATGCCATCTACCAAAATAAATACGTGCAACATATCCTGGCCGTTCTTCAGGTAGGAACAATCCAGCCAGCAGATCTGGACCGTTCATTGGGACTAACCTTCTCTTCACAGGCCGTTGAGAGAACTCACACTAATGATCCTGTTCATATGAACTTTCACCTATTTTTTTCACCTAGGATGATCCTGTTCATATGAACTTTCACCTCTATATATATATATATATATATATATATATAATATATATATATAAAGGTTTGTGTTCCAAACGACGGATCGGATGGTTAAGATTGTCTGATTCTTTATAACCCAACCAATCCAAGATAGCGGCAAAAGGAGTAATCTTGGCTGTTCATTTTAATTTGGTTTGCGGTTCATGTTGCATCTACACTGGGACCCAATAATTTGAATTAATTTCATGCCATCCATATAATTTGTAAGTAATTTCAAGTGCCCGCGTGTCAACCGTCAACTCTGATGGATGGATTGGATCTCAAATCTATCATTCCATGCAGGCACTTTGGACGCGTATACTTTTGCTTTATTTTACACGCGTGTGGGCTTCTTTCTTCTTCTTTTTTTTTTTTTTTTTTTTTTTCTAATTTAAATACTTTCACCCCCCAAAAAGAAAAAGTGAAAAAGAGGAATGTCTACACCCTATGATTGAATTTTGGACCCCTTTTTGACTTATGTGACACACATGGCACATTCTTGTGGCATCTTCCATTTTGGCCCTAGCATTGAGTGCTTTGCTTCCTCATTTACAAATCTAGAATATCTTTTTTCAACTTTCACTTTTCCTGTCCTAAAACAAGTGTACATAGCCCTGCAAATCTACACCCAAGCGCACGTGCCAGTGTAGCCTGTCCATGTGAGATCTGAGCTTTCCATCAATTGGGTCACACAGATTAGATCTTCTGTTAAAAAATAAAAAATAAAAATAATAGTCCGTTCCTCTCTATAAGTAGGGCACAACATAAGAAAAAGAAACGGATGGGTAGAGAAACGCTATTCAAGCAATCCATTTCGTTTTGCATGTTATGGCCCACCTGAGAAGGGAAAAAACAGGTTTTCTAGGCACAAGATGTAATCAATGTAGACCAGCTGATGAAAATATCGGATCTTGCACAGTCGTATTGGCACCTGTGCCAGTGCCTCTCTACAAGTTTCTGGTCTTAGATTCTACCAAAAATTTTGTTCTTCCTTCTACCTGTTCTGTTTCAGGCGGCAAAATCATGTGTCTGGTGCATATATATGGTAACCTGCCTCTATTAAATGATCGTCTGGTGAGTGCATGTGAAGTATCTCTTCCTTGTCCTGGCAAGTTTTTTTTTTTTTTTTTTTAAGGGTTCGATACTGAGACCTCAAGTATTGAAACGACGTATCTCCACTCAGTCTGCCAGTTGAGCTATGGATCTAGGTGTTTGTCCCGGCAAGTTACAAGCTCCCGTCTTCATTTGATGCATGCACCGTGGGTAAAAAAGGGAAGCGGATTTCCTGGTGTGCCATACACTATCGGCCTCCATGGTGTGCTGATGTCACCAAGTTCTATGGGGCCCACTATGTTTTATGTGTTATATCCACACTGCCTATCCATTTTGAAAGATTATTTTAGGACATGAGCCCAAAATCTATGCATATCCAAAGCCCACACCACAAAGCAGTGACAATTAAACACCTAAAATTGAAAACATCTTGAGGGCATGAAAGTTTTGGATTAAGCTGAATTTTGTTTCTCCTTTCATTTAGACTGCTTGACATTACAAACAAGTTAGATGGTAAATAAACATCATGGTGGACCTTAGGAAGGTTTCGAGTGTGGGCATCATTGTTCTGCCAGCTTTTGATTTGCACTATTTTTTGGGCTCACAGGAACATGGGCATCACATGGGCATCAATTGCCTATCTTTATATCAAAATTGGAAATTATATGCTTTTTTCATTAGATAAACTATTGAATGTTGGGATGAATGGCTTCACAAAACCATTTTGGAAATTGAAAGTTTTTCTTTCCTCACTGAGATTTGCACTTTCGACTGTTCAGATCTTATCTCCGACAGATAGTCGTTTGGGATTGATCATCTCTACCCATTGGAAGTGCACATTGATCGGTTGGCTGGAGATGCATGGCGACAGAAATGGTCAGATTAATGTTCCAACCATTATCATTATGAATTTATAAAATGTGAATTGTTGTCCAACCAAAATACATAAGAAAATAGAGATCACGTTGCTACGCGTATTAGAAATCTACATTGTATAATTTCTGAGCAAGAGGCGCCGGACATCTTATTGATTTATTTCTTTTCATCCAATGCATAATTCATATATACATGGTTTAAAGGGTGCAAATGCATTTCATTGCATTGGATGGTGTGGCCCACCACTTTCTCTCCAGAACAGACGTGCTAGATAGACCCCACGACTCCTCGCAGTTAATGGCTTTCCAAATGTATCATGGCACGGTCATGATCTGTTGTCTATGAAGCACCAGCTGTAGGATCATGATCTTAGAAGCTAATCATGATTTTGTTGTCTATGAACTGCCACGTTTTTTTTTTGTTCCCTTCTTTTTTCCATTATCGCATTATCATGCCATTAACCTCTAAGATCTTATAAAAATCATTACACTTGGTGCCGGTGTGGATGAAGAGGTGATCACCGTCTTTTTCTTAAAAATGGCCTTTTCACAAAGAGAGAAATCTCTAATTAATATTATTAATAAATAAATAAATAAAAAGTGTTGCTTGCATTGTATTTAATATGCTTGTATAATTGAAAGAAACCCTAAATTCAATTTTAACTAGAAGCTTCTCAAAAATGATAAAAATTATCACAAGTGGTAAAAAAGATATTAATTCTATCGAAACTTATAAATGACGTTTAGATTACTACAAGAAAAACTCTGAACTACAACCCGGTAAGTACTAAGTACTGCCCATGGAAAACTATAGTGCACTTTTAGGCTAATTTTTTTTCAATCGGAGTACTTTCAGCTTAAATTACGGGACTTTTTAACTCTCTATTGAGTAATCTTCAACCTGTCCAACATGATCAGTCGCCTCTAGTTAAAAGGAACTCACTCTCAAGTTAATCAGTGATGATGTACGACCTGCTGGCGCTCAACACTTAAATCAATTTACAATGATGAATGCAATCATATCATACTCTTAAGAAAATCAACAACATATGAATGGTCACTAATCTAATTTTTGTAACTATTTGATTTGGTTTGATCTTCTTATCCTTACACTTGTTGTATAATTGTACTAGTGGGTGCTCTTTTCTAAGGTAAATAGTCAATAATCCATTTGGGAATCTTTTGAAATAATTTCTCTGAGAGCTCTCTATCATTAATTTTTCTAGACTAATTATGAGCTCTAGGCCATCAACCAGTAGGAAAGACTACCCCTCTACTTAGAAGGTTTCAGGTTGTTTTCCTTACTTATAAAGGCAATGATACGCGATAACCATTTTCACTCATATTGCATGTTTTCATGCTAATCACATTACACATAACTTCATCTTTATAATACTCATTGATAAAAATCTTAAAAAAAAAAAAACTTGGTATTACTTTGTTATCTTAATTTCATTGATTTTCTTAATTAAGTTAATTGTTAATGTAAAGCAAGCTGCCGACCTATTCTTAGCACAACTAGACCGAAAGAAGTCTGAATGAAAGCATAATAGTACATCAAATCTAGGCTCAGTCATATGTAAGGCATGATGTTATTGGGCCCCAAGTGCATTCAAATTGAAGAAATTTATTCTGAATAGGAAAAAAATTGTCCTGTAAATCATAGATCGGTTATAACTTTTTATTTGAATTCTGTTACGAGATGCATAACTTATAAATTTTAATTATAACATGTCATTTTGAGACAATTGGCCCTATAAGCAGCCCACGTTACTCCATTTCATAAGAAAAAGCTTTATTCCGATTCAAAATCTTAGTTTTAGCAAAACTTACTATTTTTATTAAATTTTAATTTGGACGTATCTTTTTCGTTTTAGAGTTTTAGCATATGTAATGTTTTTAGAATTTGTTTCAAATCATAACAGGAATCATACCTTATAATTAAATTAGAACTTTCTATTTAGGATAAATTTTACTTTAGTCATATTAGGACACTTAATTAGGGTTTTGATTTTCTTTATAAGTAATGTAATTGGGAAGTCCGATAATTATTGATTAATAAAATTTTGAATTTCGTTTTTTTCCTTGTGCATTCAAGATTTTACACACTTGAGATAGATGGTGGTCAATTTTGTATAAAAAATGGTGATTTTTGGTCCAATTGATAACTTGTCTATCATTAGCTTAGATAATATGTCCTTGTTGTTAGCTCTGTCTATAACTTAAATACTTCATAGATATTATGATTGATCATACACAGTCTCAAAGATATCATGTTAGTGTGGATCCTCATCCTTAATTCACATTGTAAATCATAAAGAGAGAGACTCATTAACCTTTTTAAGTTTGCTCATCCACTTTATTCATCTTTCTCTTCTTTAGAATCTAACAGGTCTTCACCCATCTCCCCTGAATTAGTGGCTAGGTTACCCATTTGCTTTAAATGGGCATTGATTGGATTGATGACCAGGTTAATTACACCTGTGACACTTAATTAGTTGGGATAGAGCATACAAGTATTCCTCTCGGATATATTTTTGATATTGGATGCTCATACCCATTACTTGGGTTATTTGCTGACGCAGGGGTGAACGTGTTGAGGTCGAGCACCGTCTTCCTCAAGAGGATAACTATTCCGAATCCACAGAATTTCTAAATCCACGAAATTTCTCTGGACTCCTCACAGAGACTTCTCGAATCCACGAGAAAGAAAGTAAGCAAAATATAAAATAACTTCTATAAAATTTGAAATCGATTAATGATCAAATAAATGAGTTCGCAACCTTTTAAATAGGGATATCAAGCAATGAGAGAGAAATTAGAAGCAAACTACAACTAAAACTCTTGGAATTCACAACTTACAATAAATAGTAAACTTACTATTTATAGACAGCCGTGATGTCTACTAGTGCACAAGTTTTCGGCCAAAAATAGTAAGTGTCGTATTTGGCTTCACCAAACTGTTCTCCTAATTATTCTAAGCACTTTTCAAGTTAGGCGCAACTCCTAAAGCTCGATGGATGAAGAGTTATAATCAAACTAAATCTTGTTATTTATAGTAAAAATGAAATTAAAATAGGAAAATGACCATTGATCTAGGGGTATTTCGCAAATCCGGCTTGCGCAACCTGGCAAAGCGGGATTGGTTGGCTAAAGAAGCTCGTTCTACCCAAAATCATATATTTTACACCCAATAGTTCATTCTGGATTGTGAGATACGCTCTATCTAAGGTCCCAGGTCCGTATCACTTTTGTCGTTGACCGGGCCTTTTCTGATCCATCTTGGCCATGAAACTGTCGGCTACCCGCTCTACATCATTTGCTCTCTAAATCTCTGTCAATGGTGGCTGGCGTGAACGTCCCTTAGCATGACTTTTTCCTCCAAGCCTGTAACATCGCTGGTGATATATAGTTTGTCTTGTGAAAGGGTTGGATGGCATATAAAAATAATGATGAGCCTTGTACAAGCTCAATGGTTGGCGTTTTCATCCTCACTATTTCCTCGGTGTTATCACTTTAATCACCTGTCTACAAGAAACAAGTAATACCATTGGATGCGGTATATAATCAGATGAGCCCACCAAAGTCCGTTAAAAGAAGGGTTAGGATCACAGGATCGTTGTGGTCTGCCAAAGGAGCAGCCTACCTGATGATCGGTCCAGATCTTGTATGCATTTGCCACGTATAAGAAAAGCAAGTCACTGATGAATAAAGCGGGTTAGAAAGCCCTTGTTGTTGTATGTCCATATCAAATTCAATGATCTGCTTCATCAATGAGCCATCCACCGTACAGATCACATCAGTCAACCTCAACCGTCCAAATCGTGGCCTCCTTGTGGATAGAACGCGTCAAGAAAATCACACACGTTGGTCGTTTTCTTCTTAACAACCCCTTATATGTTCAACACGAATTTCACCATGGTGTGAGTGTGGGTGCGGGGTGTTTGGGTCCTGAGTCATTCCTCGGTCGTAGATTCGCAAGAGTTTCTACACGAGGTCATGCGAGTGCGATTTTGGGTACTTGCTTCTGACCGCAGAATCTTGGCACCGTGTAAAAGATCCAATCCGTCCATTAGGTGGGTCCTACCTCCTAAATTCAGGAATCACACAGATGCGACCATCAGATGGGCCATACATTCACGTTGAATTTTATCCGTAGCCAAATCATTTTAACCATCCGTTTGTAATCCTTCTTTTGACATTTGACCCACACTGCCATATTTTTTACGACCTCACACGTGTGCCATGTTTATAATGGTACTGCCAAGTCCCATCCACCTCACGCGATAACGCATAACGCAGCATTCCTCGTCAAAACATCGATAAAGTCACGCTGCGTACTGGTTCGTGTGAGATGAACGGCGTGGATTGGGTATTACCCCCTATGTCCCGAGCTCGGCATAGGTAGGGGATCTGAGGAGCCACCGTGATTTATGTTTTTCATCCATCCATACCGTCCACACATTGTTTCCATATCATTTTAGTTATCCAACAAAAATTAAGGCATATCCAAGGCTCATGTGGACCTCACGGTAGGGATTGAACGCATACCATTAAATACTTAATGGGAGCCATGGAATTTTTTTTTATCAAGCTGATATTTTTGTGATCCCTTCATCCAGGTCAATGTAACCTTATGAACAGGTTGGATGGAAAATAAACACTACAGTAGGCCTAGGAAGGTTTCAACGGTGGGACTCATTATCACCGCTGCTTCCTGTGGTGTGGCCATTCGAGCCTAGGATCTTTCTCATTCCTTGAATAATACCTTAAAATGATATGGAAAAATGGATGGACAGTGTGGATAAAACCCATACATCAAGGTGGGCCCCTAAGAGCCCCTGCCTGTGCCGATCTTGGATAAAGCGGCGGTAGTACCCAATCCGGGTTCGAGATGAACAGGCTGCTTTCCCGACCCATGTCAACGTGGCACGTACTTAGAAGATGTGGTCCATTCATTATGTCTCACATGGGTCTGAGTATTCCGTAGCCCAATAATCAGACCCGAGCACTAATTATAGATGTCTAAAATGGACGGTTAAAGAAAAACCATAAAAGCAGTTTATATCGAACATGCCTTTTTGAATTTTCTGGATTTTGGGTCACTCTGAATTTGAGATCATTGCTTGCTGACAGTGCGCCCTGCCTAATGAACGGACAGGATCTTATAAATTAGCCACATTGGTACGTACATGAACAGTAACCGTACGCTGAAGTCACGCGAGCGAGTAGACAGCATTTGGTCTAGAGAGGTGAAAAGGAGTTACTACACAGGCGATCCAGAAGCAGGCGGCAATGATCACCCGGCGAACTTTAGCTATAAAGATTCTTCAGAAGAATTCATGGGGGTGAAATGCGCACCCACTTTCCCGAGCCACGCCAAACTATGATTCAAGACGAGACGAACTGACAGCAACGGCAAACCACAAGAATTTCTTACCTCCAACAAGCCTGCCACTGAAAAGCTTTGTGAGGCCCACCGTGATGTGAGTGTGGCCTTCATTTCCGTCCGTCGGGTGATTATTTGTGAAGATGAATATTTGATGGCTCCTATTCAATTCCGACGTTCAAAGGTCAGGATCATCAACTATAAGCATGATGCTGAGATGACACCAGCTGTCATTATGGTAAGATGACACCAGCTGTCGTAGATTCCAACAAATGAACTCATTGCACGTGTCGCATGTGCACAGAAATTGAGTGCTCCGTAATTTGCTTTACTTACAAATTCGCATCGGATACTCTTTTTGATACTCCGGCGGACTGGAATGGTTGATACGCAGGCACCAGAAATTGTATATGTGGGATACAGATAACTCAAATTAAGCCGTCCAAATCGTGGTCCTGGTTTAGATGGAATATAAACCGAAAGCTCAAACGATTCTTATATGGGTAAGTGGCGCATTGGCTAATATTTTTAATCAACGGCTGAGACTAAAAATAGCCAAACGTCCCAATTCAACAACGGACGCGGATTGCTTGCGACCCCCCAACAGCAGGAAGTTCCTGCAGTCGGTTTTTGACGGATTATGTTAGGACACGAACCTTAAAATGAGGTTGATACAAGGCTCAAGTAGGCCACACGACAAGGAAAAGATATTCGAGGAAAAATACCTAATCTTGAAACCTTCATGGTTCCACCTTGATGCTTAGGTGCCATCCAAACCATTCATAAGGACTTTCTCCCTAAAGATAAATTGAAAAAGAAAAAAAAAAACTTATATGGCATATGAATATTTCAACGGTAGCATTCAATCTCCATTATTTCCTCTTGCGTGGCCTACTTGAGTCTTGGATCGTTTTTAGTCTCAAATCCTAACACGAGCTGACAAAACGGATGGCACGAACATTACGGTGGGCCACACCTAGCATCGGACTACAGGAACTTCCGGCGGTGGGGTCGCATGCAATCCTCGTCTGCACTTTATGCCACATGTTGAATTTCTTCGCGCTAGTGTATCAACTATGGCACACAATTAGAGTATCAAATAATTCCAGTTCTCTTGAACTACTGTATAGCCAACAGTAGAAACATTGTATGGAAATTAGGCTGGTTCAATTTTCTTATTGGGTGATTGGCATGCATTTAATGGACTGTCCAAATAAATCATTATCAACCGTCCAAATTCAACAAACAAATGGCCTTTAATCAAAGGTTAGGATCATCCAACCAGCATAAATTTTGGATGGAGACCTATCTACGGTAGACCCCACAATTTAAGCAGTTTAACTTGAATTAATGTAAGACGTATCAACGACCATCGCATTAAAAAATGAGACGGCAACATGTGTGGATGCAATATTCTTGGATGTGTGGCAGATATTTTGCCAGCACCTGAAAGTACTTCGACGTACGTCCAAACGCATCCTAAAAAATCTCGATCATTTTCCCTCGTGAAAGGAACGTGTTTCGCTCCCTCGCATGCCTCATACATGATATGGGTCCAACGATGTTTACGTAGTCATATATCAATCAGTCATCTCGACCGTTGATTTAATGTGCCCATCCATGATGGGGATTAAAAAAATTAATAAATAAATCTCCCATGTAAGAAGATGACATCCACTAAAATCTCTGGCCAATTTCAATTGAATGTGGACTTTTTATTTTTCTTTTACCATTTATGTCGAAGATATGTGCTGTGGAATCACACAGATCTAGATTTAGGATAGTAATCCAATGGCACCAAGCAATCACAAGAGAAACAAAGATTTAACATGGAAAACCCTTGCAGGGAAAAACTACGGCACAAAGCGACAGAATTACACTATGAAAGCATAAATTACAAAGAGAGAGAACGTACCTGATTCGAACAACCTCGAATCTCACCCTTGTTACACCTTTTAGAAACCCTAAAACCCTTTTAGGAACTCTTGGAAACCCTTTAGAAAGCCTTAGCATACTTTAGAATAGCCATAGGGACCGCTATTTATAGTTTAGGAAACTCCACTTACGCACCTATTTTGAAAAATTCCGGAAACCACATCAAATTTACTCAGCCCGTGTGTGGGCTGCATAACCCTCGACTAGTCGAGCCAGTGCCTCGACTGGTCGAAGGACCCCTTCGATCGGTCGAGCTTAACCCTCGATTGGTCGATCATTCCGGATACCAAAAAACATAAGTCGCTAGACTTCGAGTCGAGCGGGCCTCGACTAGTCGAGCAGCCCCCTCGACCGGTCGAGCAACCCCCTCAACCGGTTGAGTGCCTCTGACAGATTTGAGACATCCGTTGAAACAACAATCTCCATTATCTCTTCAATCTTTAAATGTGTAACTTTTTGACCTCTTTTCTTATCTCTGCATCACATTATAGCTTCTCGTGTATACTCCGTCCTTTTTTTTCATCATTGCCAAGCCCAGAGAAGTTGCACAGAACTTGAACTTCTCTACAGAAACGATCTAGGAGAATATGTCTGCTGGATCTGAATCCACGTGCCCAACCACCTTTGCTCATGTCTTCCCAAAAGTAAAGACGTAGTCTTCTTACCATCTTACCGCTACCCAATATTGCTTGCCGGGGTATTTGCTCACAACATTGATAACCTATGAGATAACCGGTCTAATCCAGACCATGGCATGCACTGCCAACTGCATTCGAATAAGGCTCATGAGATATATCCTTCTTTTCCTCATCTGTTTTGGAACATGTCCTAAGAAAAACTTGAGGAGAGACGCGTAAGGAACGCTCTCCGGCTTTGCCTGGTCCATTACATCATTGATCAATACCTACACAAGGTATTCTGCCTGAGATAACTAAAGCCTACTCATCTTTCAATCTCAATGCTGAAAACCATCTTTGCAGCCCTCCAACCCTTCATCCTGAATGTCCCACTTAACCGAGTCTTCAGTACCTTGATTTCAAACGTGTCATAATTGGCGATCTACATGTCATCAGTATACAATTCCTGACTCACCATGAAGGAATCAAACCACTTGCTTAGGCGACAGGTCGTACCACAACCTCCTACAAAGTCTTTTTCTCAGCCCCTTTAAACTTTGAACCGCTCTGGTTGCTTCATATACATCTGTTATTCCAATTTCGCGCATAGAAGTACAAACTCCACATCCATCCTTCCAGCTCAAGATTACATTGGCCAACCAGCGCCAATCACGGATCTAATAGACACCTGTTATACCATCGACGCGAATATATCTAAGAAGTTGCTCTCTTTTCTCTGAGCATGACACTTCATCACTAACCTTGCTCTGTATCTATGTTGTATCCTCCTGAAGATCTACCTGCATCCAACGACTTCCCGACCCATCGAAAGCTCCACCAGCTCGCATATATCGATCTGGTACAACGAGTCCATCACACTGCCTATAGTCACCTTCCACTTCTCAGCACCAGGCTCACTTAAAGTCATCTGAATAGAAGATGGATCCCTTGCGATATTGGAGTCGTCCATGTACCTTGCCAATATCCTGCAATTATGTTGTGTGATTCTTCTCACAGGTGACTACTCCACCTGCTCTGTATCCCTATCCTCGCGTCTTAGCCTTCATGCCCTACCCGCTCATGTGGCCATGCCCAACACGCCACACATGTGCAAAGGTGGAATCCGTTACATCATCTGTAGCTCCGCCTTTTGAAGTGCTCCCGATCAACCTGTACATGTTACCGAGTCGTTGCGTTTTCATGATTATCCGTGTCCCCTTGATACTTTAAGAGCACCATCAATACCTGTGAACTTGCAGCCCATTGCCTTAAGTACACCAAGAGAAATCAGATTCTTTTTCATATTAAGAACATGCCTCACGTCAGTCAAAGTATGCTCTGTCCCATCAAACATCTTAATGCATACCGTACCAACAGCTACAACATTACAGGCACTACCATTGTCCATAAACACCTATCCACCATCGCATTCCCTATAACTGGTGAACAAACTCCGATGAGGAGTCATGTGAAAAGATGTCCCTGTGTTTAGAATCCACTTGCCTTTACGATCATCGTATGGGCATCTGATCGTAGACACAGACAAAACATCACCATCACATCCACTCGATCCATTTGACGTGACAACATTGCCTTCCTTGTACGAAGCCTCAGAATCTTCTCTCTCAGATTTAGGATTTGTACAATCCTTCTTCACATGCCCTTCCATCCCACAGTTCCAGCACTTTACCTTTCCTTTGCCATTGCCCTTAGATTTGGATCTAGAACTTGAAGAACATATACCTTGTTCAAAATTCATATCCCTTGTAAACAGTGTATCAGAAAATATCCCTATGTAGATGTTAAGCTTTCTCATAGCCTTCCCTTGAAGGGCTGAGATAACGGTGTTGACACTCAGGGTTTTATTCGTAGAGCACATTGTGTCCTTGATTGACTCATAAGACCCCGAAAGAGAATTCGGCAACATACATGCTTGTTCTTCATCTTTCATCACTTCCTCCATATCCAGCAATTTGCAAACCAATTTATTAAAGTTGTTGATGTGAACCTCCAGATCTCCACCCTCTTCCATCTTGAAGTTATACTACTACCGCTTCAAGTGTAAGCGATTTTCAGAGGATTTTTTCGCATAGACATCCTCTAACTTCGTCCACAACTTAGCAGCGGTTTTCTCCCTCATGACATTGTAGATAACCTCATCCGTGAGACATAAATGGATCGATGATAAAGCTTTCTAATCAAAAGTATTTCATTCATCATCAGTCATAGCAAACTTTCGCTCCTCAAAAGCGTCATATTTGCCTTGCTTGATTAAGGAATTGATCATCTTGATCTTCCATAACTTAAAATTATTTTTTCCTGGATACTTCTCAATTTCATAGCTAGTGCTTGCCATTATTACTAATCCCTCAGATTTAGATCTGTGCCCCAACGATTGCTTTGATACCACTTGTTAAGGATATGTGCTGCGGAATCACACAGATCTAGATCTAGGATAGTAATCCAATGTCACCAGGCAATCACAAGAAAAACAAAGATTTAACGTGAAAAACCCTTGTGGAAAAAAACCACAACACAAAGCGACAGAATTCCACTATGAAAGCATAAATTATAAAGAGAGAGGACTAACCCGATTCGAACAACCTCGAATCTCACCCTTGCTACACCCTTTAGAAAGCCTAAAATCCATTTAGGAACCCCTTTAGAAAGCTTTAGCATACTTTAGAATAGTCCTAGGGACCCCTATTTATAGTTTAGAAAACTCCCCTTACGCACCTAGTTTGGAAAATTTTAAAAACCGCATCAAATTTATACAGTCCGCGCGTGGGCTACGTAACTCTTAACTAGTCGAGCGTCCCGGATACCAAAAAACATAGGTCACCGGACTTCGAGTCGAGCGGGCATCAACTAATTGAGCGGCCCCCTCAACCAGTCGAGTGCCTCTGACAGAATTAAGACATCCGTTGGAACAACAATTTATTCATAGGACAGATCCAAGCAAGCATTAGGATCTTCTAACCTACATGATCGATGATAAATCAACCATCTATGGTAGGGCCTTCCCATCAGGGAGCGGATTAGGTGAGACCCCGGTCTCATCCAGTAATGTGCGGCCCTTACCGTAGGGCCCACCTTGATGTACGTTCTTTATATCCACACCGTCCATCCGTTTGACCGGATCCGATTCCCAAAAATGATCTGGTTAGGTCAAACGGTCAAGGTGGGCCCCATGGTAAAGGCCCCACTGTCTTGGATGAGTTAGGGTCTCACCTAATCCGTTTCCATCACATCAACGGTCTGGATTATTCAAGCATGAGCGCTGAACGCTAACTGCATGTACTCGGGCCGAGATTGGGCCTGGCTTAAGCCCTATCAATATCTGGGCTACAGATCATCTTTCTAAAACACCTCTATCATAGCGGTCATGATTGCCTCACCAATGTTTTGGATCTCTGTTTTATCAAGGAGGGGTCCCCAAATATATGGCCAAGATTACAGTGGGAGAGAGGTGGGCCACTTGCTATATCATGCGGGCCAAGTACTCTTAGAAAAATGCAGTGGTACGGCTGCAAATGTGCTTGGGAGGAATCTAAAGGCAGTGAAGTTTGCAATCTTGGTTCTGCTGGTCTGGGCCACTGATAAATACAGGTTCAACAGCCAGGCCGGGTTAGGCCAGACGGACGTGGGCCCAACCAACAATTGTCAGGCCCGAGGTTGGGCTTGCTATTGTAGGCCCATGTTGGGCTCGAGCCTGGTGTTTTACTGAGGCAGCCAGTCCAAGCACAAGAAGGAAACATGACCATTGACCAAGGTCATTCATCATATACGCCCCACCGTTGATAAATCACGTCCCAAAATCTCCCGCAGAACAATCTAAACCATTGATTTGATCCTGTTTACAGACCCGATAGACGGTACTAAAAAATACTGCGATTGAATGGGAAAAAGGCCACATCCTAGACATCTAGATCTTATAATTAGGAAGATTTTTGGGGATGGTCCATCCACGTTGGAGCCCAACAGATTAACGGTCTGGATCAACAAACCATAAGCCCCACCCCAAGATTTCGCATAGTCCTTCCAAAACGTCCACAAAGGCATGAGCATCACAAACGTGTGCAAGATTCGAGCCGCTCATCGATCGGGTCTCAATGGCTATGGCCATAACCAAAAAAACCTAATTCATCATGCAGATCCTTACCATTGAAACAGTGTCCTGCAACTAGTAGCATGGTGTGGGACATGGCCAAACGGTGGGCCATGTTCACCCAAGAGATACCTGCTAGTTTGATAAGCTGCACCATTACATGTGTAGTTCCCTCATCTGAATCATCTAAACCGTTGATCTGATGTGCCTCATCCATGATAAGGAATGCCAAGAATGGAGTTACAAGATTCCAAGTTTGCAGTCTTTTCTGCATTGAGTATGAACTGCTGCTGCACACTTTTTTTTTTCTTCTTCTTAAAACACGTCTCAGACCAAAGATTGAAGCTGTGTTTATGTGAAATCACCTATCAATGGTGTGGCCCATCGTATCAACAGAATGGATTACGGAATCACATTCCCCAAATGCAGGGAATCAACTTCTCAGGATCATAAGATTCCTCGTATACAATGTTGCTAAAAATCTGTATAATGGGAAGAGCGCTACAAAAATACTACAGTCTCAAACATGAAACCTCCCACTCTGATGCCACTTTGATGTAGGACAATTAACCACTTGCTTAAAAGCTCGAACTGATAGAGAGTAGTGAATCAATCCTTTTATTTTATAGCTCAGGCCCCACATCCCACGGGTTAGGACATCGGCCGAACCTCTTCGTGGGCCCCACTTCACATGGGCCCACTTCACACGGGTCCCACAGGCTACTCCGAGCCCGGTGTGAAAAGGCCCCTGCATTAGTTCTCCTGCCTTGAGTTTACACAAGAGAGGCGTGTGGTTTTGGCTGTGGACCATGATCTTATTAGCCCCACTGTGAATGGACTGTGCCCCAAAAATTCCAAAGATCAGAGATCCTATACATCCAACATTTGGCCTTTTTTCCATGGAATGTCAACCATTTTTTTAGTTTTTACAAAACATTTTTCAGGCCACTAATTGAAGGATTAGGGTTGTCCCATTTGGGAGACTTCAGGGGTCCCATCAAATAAAATGTGTGGACAACTAAACCATGGGGGCGCCATTTGTAGGGACATAAGACCCGAGGACAATATGCATATACTTGTGATGAGGACCATATAATTCCTCTATATAAGGTTAGTTTAGGTATGCCTTTGAAGAGGTTTGGAAGTTTGAGGAGCAAAGCATTGTAATTCAAAGACTTGAGAAAAGGTTGAAATCAGATGGACTATGATACATTGCATTAAATGTTATCACAACAAAACACAATATTCAAACGATCTTACATTCATTTACTGGAACAACACCTTCAGAGGAATATACTGTACATGGCAAGGAAAACGGCAAAGTGCTGTAGAAAAGCATTCAAAAGCAAAGCTCCATAATAAAAGAACAGGCTGACAAACCATGGCAAAGTAAGACAACACGCGTACCTTGTAACAGAGGTATAAAGGATCCATTTAGCTGAAATGGCAGGAAATCTGCACAATCAAACAAAAAAGTGAAGAAATAATTAATTTTCAGTAGAGGCCATTCATTACCCAACAAAATTTTAGGGCATTTTTGGAGGCTACCATATCTGCATCAAGCATTATGAACACTGAACAAAGTCATTTTCCATTTAGAGCAGGTTTGGTGGGCTTTCTACGTTCTGCTCAGTGCAGATTGGGGTTTCTGCACTTTCCAATCAGAATGCGTTTTCAATTTAAATTGGGTTTCATTTGAAATAGGGCACAACTTCCATTTTGCTCTTCTTCAATTGCCGGTTTCTGTTTCCTGATCTACACTGAATTTAATCCAATTACAGGTTGGGGAGAACTCTTTATTGAAACTAAACAAAAGAACTCCTCTCAGCCAATCATAACCAAATGCATCAGCTCACTTTGTATAATTTATAGATTATTTACTGTGCTTTTAAAGGCAACAAACCAGAAAGTTGAAATGTACCCAAAAGAAGCAATGCAAGGAATTGAAGATGGGAATTTTCTTTTTATCGGCATTCGAAGACTGGGAGTTAGAAGTGTGAATTTTTGAAATGTGACCAAGAAAAGAAATCTAGAATCGTGTCCACAATGGAGGAATTCAAGAATAAAAATGGAAGAGCTAGGATAAATACCAATGCAGGACCCAAGCACTGAAACCTCCCAACCCCAATTTCCGATTTGCTCATCGATGAATTGCAGTAGCATGTCTTCTTCTTGTCTAATGACCAATCTCACCGACAATGCGATTCAAGTTTTCACATCAATACCTCTTCCACCATCAGTGAGTTTAAGTGAAAATTCAACTGGTCATCTCTCACCAGTCTATACTCAGCATCAGAGTACTCAAAATTTTCAAAACCCACCAGAATTCCAAACCACAAAAGACCCCTTTTTCCTGAACTCGCATGGATGGAAATTGTTCACTGCCTTCCTCATCAAAGCCATTGCCGCAATGCTCGGAAATTGTTTACCTCGAAACTCTTCCAACACTGCCTTTGAACTGTCTGGCTTGCACACCACCTGTGATTTCGGTGACTCGTGGGGCATCCCTTCTCGATTCCGACGCCATCTCTGGATCCAAGAATATGATGCGCTTAGATCCAGATGGTCCTTCACTGAATCTGCTGAAGAAGACTCTCTATTTCTCAAAAACACCATGGCCTTGTCTGATGGTAGAGATGAACCCCTCCCAAGACATTTACCCGATGTGGGTTCAGCGTTTGTTTTGCTGTTATTAATTATTCTGCAAAACAGTTTGTTTACTTTTTCACTGGATGATGTGTCTCCTATTTTTAAGCTCTTTGTACCAAAGGCAAGAGAATCTGAGGTACTCGATCTAAGACGCTTAACCCATCTGCTGCTTGGATCCAGGTCTGGTGCTCCACATTGCTGGGGACTGATATTTGAATTCCCGGGCTGCTCCAAATGGGAAAGAAGGTGTTCGACATCCAAGCTCTCAGTCCTCGATGAGCTCAACTCCCTGTTGTCCACATGGTCCGCTTGAACTAAATTGATGGAAATCACTTCATTCATATCAGGTATCTCAGCTTCTGCACATTTGATTCCTGCTTCTTTGCTTGGGGAACACGATGATTCCTGAGACTTTCCTGTATTTCGGCCCATCATCACACCCTGTAAGATACTGTGTTAGTTGTGGTAGACATGGTTAATATTATTAAATTATGAAATGTACAAATCAAATCCTATGATTTAATTGAACTTCCTTGAAAAAAATGAAGATTCTACATAAGACCTGAATGAGAGATTTGAGTTATAAGTCAGTTCCATTTCATGGATTCAAGGGTGATGAGATTAAGTTGCAAGTAACATACTAAGAATGGCTACTTTCCCATATTTGATTAGTTTGGGTGATAGTTACTAGACTGAGAAACAGATAGAGAAATGACAAGAAAACTGATCCATGAGACATCTCATTTCACAAAAGTTGTAATAGTTGTTGGCAAAAAGCATGAAATGAATGTGGGAAACAGGAAGCAAGAAATGCTGGCATTTACAAGGGGAAACTTGTTTCCCGGTCACTATGGGCTGGATATGGGAAGAAGAAGAAGAAAATGTAACACTAATGATACGCAATATTATGTAACAGATTAACTAAATCATACCCGATATTATGTATCGGATTAACTAAATCTGCAATTGTAAAACATGGTTGATTCTTTTGCATCTCCTCCTATATTTGTAAGTTTCTTGTTTAATTATGTTTTAGATATGATCTACAATCCAAACATATGATTCGATTTGATATGACTCACAGATCTAAGGCCTAAGAATTGTAAGGCACTAATATGAAGCATTTTAAAGCACATCAGCAAAAGAACAAATATGTTTGACTGCGCCGCGGTTTAAAATATTGTCTGATACAACTCAATTTTGTCCGAGTCGTATTGGTTTTGGCTGTGGCCAGGATGATACAGAGGTTTGCAACCAGAAAACCTGCTGACTCATCCAGAATCGGTCTGATCACACTGAGTCGACCCAATTTCATCTGCGTCGTTACTCGTTATGAGTAACAAAGTGTGAGTTACCAAAAGAGTATATCAAGGTGAGTTTCTTTTGAAAATCCTCATTTTACACCTTTTTTTAAGGTTTTGGGAAGGAGAGGAAAACAGATTCCAGGGTGTCTACCGCCTTCCATTTCAAGACCATCGCTCTCAATTTTCAAGCCGAATCTTCTAGGAAGAAGGCACTTTAGGGTTTATATATTTTCTATTTCATCTAAAAAGTGTGTGATAATATTTTTTTTTTCTATTTTCCTAATTTTCAGATTATTTTCTAATTTTTCCTAGGTTTTCTATTTTTATTTTTAAAATAAATTTTGGTATCTTCTGTTATCGATTTTCTGACTCCACCCGTCTCAAATGAATCATATTGGTTTCAACAATACAACTCAGTTTCAGATCTGAGCAAGTAAGGGACAGACACCAGTAGTTTCAAACCAAGCCCTCCGCTTCAATCAAATAAACAAAAAATGGAAAACTGTGTGGTTGATAGCTTTTACTAATGAAAGGATGAATCGTACCTTATGCAATTGGGAAGAAGTCACCCCTGCAAAGCACAATGTAGGAAGAATACATGAGCAAAGTATAATATGCATGCAATTTAAAATGGCATTGATAAAGTAATATCTAGAAGATCGTATATGTTTCCAATCATATTCAGCACTTAAATATCTAAAGATTTAACCATATTTAGTTTCCTCAAACTATCATATAGGTTGCATTTGGATGCACAACTGAATTGAATTGACTAACATCAGCTCAAACAAGAGGAAAGGGCAAAATATGCAATACAGTTACCAAGTATTCATAATGAGGTACAGCCCTGGAATTGCAGTTACTTCCCCTTTACAAATCCAAGTAACCACTTGCAGTTTGGAGCCCAACCAAGTAGTATTAATGCAAGGAAGGTCACTTCAATTTGATCATTTCCACTTTATTGGGCTGATTACAGCAATTCAATTGATAGAGCATCCAAAAACACCCTTAACAAAATCATGGCTAGAGAGATTGCAGTTTAATGCCTACCTGCAGGAGAGTTTCTTGACTGATAAGCATCAAAAGGCATGGTATCAGTTTCAGCTGAGGATTCATTCTGTATGCATGAAAAACCAATATTGGCAGCATTCCCATCATCCCTGCCTTCACAATTGATCAAATTCCCGCGATATCGAGACAATGCTTCTTGCTTATCATAGCAAGGGAAGATAGGAGGCAGCCCAAGCATTTCACTGGAAGTGTTTCCTTTGGATTGAGTAGACACCATCAACTCTGTAAACACCTTTTCTCCCTTGAACAAGTTGACATCAGTTTTCTTCATGATCGACAGATGATGGATTGCCTTCGAGAACTTTGGTGGGCTTCCTGCTGCTTCCTCCGCAGTGGTACATATTCTCGACATGTCCACGTCATGAAGGGGGCATGTCGGCATTCTATGTAAAAAGTGATGCCCGCATTTTGAATCTTCCAATGCAGTTATCCCTTGAGAAGTAGTGCTGTGGCCTGGAAGTGATCCAGTAAAAGCCTGATTTTTAATGCTTCTATCCTGTTCCTCAATAAGGATTGGGAAACGGAAATCACCTTTTAAAGGATCCCCGTTAATTTTCTGGGCCCGATTTTTCTCCCCTGAAAATGGACTTCCAGAACTATTAGCATTAAATCTTTTGCCCGTTTTCGTATCATAAGCCAAAAAAGTAGAATGGCTGCAGGAGTTACCGAGTTCATGCTCCATTTGAATGAAACAATCATTTGCAAGATTATCCTTTTTTCCTTGTTTACTTGTACAGCACTTCATATTTTGTTCAATGGATTTAAATCCATGTAGTGCAGAATTGGAAGTCAATCCTATAAAATCGGCCTGCCAAGGCCCCATAACTAGTGAGGTTTTTCTGTCAAGAAAATTATATGGTTTTATCTGCTGCCGACGAGTTTGTGTTATACCTTCTGCTTCGTGATGATGTTCTTTTGACGCAAATCCTACATCACTTGGAGGTAGGGTTAATGCTACAGGCATTAAATGGGATCGGCTTGTGCCAACATCTACACTCACATATCTTGATTTGACATCAATTTGAGGCCTAGAAGGTTCTCTGTTGCAGATAGCCAGATCTGTGTTCTCGAGCATCTCCATTTTTTGGTTCAAGTCAAACTTTGGAATGGCCCACCTTTCTGATGGTGTACCTGTTATGTATGGAAGGGTAAATGTCTTGGAATTTTCCAGATCCACAGAAGATCCAAATTGCTTGCGAATAGGTAAGGAATCCAATTGCGTTGCTTTCCAATTAGGAGAGACTACTTTTTTTGAGTTCGTCATCAGCAATTCATTTGTGATCTCAATTTTTCTGGTTTCAGTTACCACCTCTTTTGCAAATTGGGGACCTTCAGATGCTACCTCTAAGCCCCCTTGTGTGCATCTCCATATATTGTTGGATTTAGAAATATCGCCCACACCCCTTTCGTTCATATGTTCTGCATTTTGAATGGTCAACCGCCCTCGTTTAGCATCTCGATCTTCTTCATTGCACTCATCACGAATGGTACAATGCCCGTGAACCTGTGATGATGAAGGACTACAGCTTGTCCGCATCCAATGGGCCATCCACTGCGACTGGTAAGGGTGCATTGATTCCCTAGATTTGACATCATTCATCACATGTTTTAAAAAGACACGATCTGTAATGATTACTATAAAAAAATAATAATAATAATAATTTAAAGCACACAGAGTCACCCCTTCAAAAGCTCACTAGGCAGTGTTCAGATTACGTACAGTTTGCCAAGCAACAGTCAGTTCCCTTCTGCAATATTGCTTACACCACAAGTGGGTAGTTGCAAAACATCTGAAAGTAAACACAAAAGAATTATAATTAGATATTATAAGCCTCAACTTCCAGCATTTGCGTGATATAAATTCTAGCATTTTACAAAAATGGTTTCTGAAGAGTAAAACCCATTCACCTTTTTTTTTTTGTTAAAGACGGAAAGAGAAATAACTGTCGTTTATACAGATCAAAGAATGCGAAGAGTAGAGTTTCTCCAATCATTAATAGTAGTAGTAAGGAAAAACCATGGATTAATAGGCAGATCTTCTTTGCAAGTGAAACTATATGTACCAGTGTATCAAATAGCGCTGGTAGCGTAGCGGTACCGTACGCTACGTAGCGTAGCGTAGCGAAATCGCTACGTAGCGCTGTAAATAGCGTTTTTCCCCTGTAGCGTGCGCTATAGGGGTCGTAGCGTACACTACGCACATGTAGCGTGTAGCGCAGGTAGTGTACGCTACCTGTTTGGGTTTTTTTTTTTTTGTTTTTTCAGTGCAGGAAACTGTGGTGAACTCACACCATAAGCTAAAGATGAGTAAAAAAAGAAAAAACCCTATCCTAAAGTGCTTCCGACCCCAAACGGCAACAGCCGACGCAGCTGCCCTCCCTTCCGATCGAGTTGGAGACGCCAAATCGCATCAACGACGCCATCCGATGCTGCTGCTTCGATTTATAGACGCAAAAATCGCCATCCGACGCTGCTGCTCTCCCTTCCGATCGAGTTGGAGACGCCAAATCGCATCAACGACGCCATCCGACGCTGCTGCTTCGATTTATAGACGCAAAAATCGCCATCCGACGCTGCTGCTCTCCCTTCCGACCCATTTGGAGACCCAAAATCAACTCAGAGAGGCCATCCGACGCTGCCGACGCTGCTTCTCTCCCTCCTCCTCCTCCTCCTTCTCTCTCTCTCTCTCTCCCTCTTCTTTCCCTCTTTTTCTTTTCGGTTTCCCACTCCCTTTTTTTCTTTTGAAATCGGAAGCGGTTTGACTGGTGTAGTATAGCTGTTGTAGGTACGTGTCATGGTAAGACGAGCACTGACACTCCTCGAGCTCCAAGTTGTACGAACGGTTCAAAGGAGATCAAAGTTATATGGGCTCCACAGCGATGTATTTATTATATCTACACCGTTCATCTATTTTTAAATATCATTTTAGAGCATTAGCCAAAAAATGAATCGTATCCAAAGATCGTCTGGACCACACCAAAAATAGCAGCGAGATGATGATTTTTCACCGTTAAAAATTCGTAGGCCCACCATAACGTTTATTTTCCATCCAATCTGTTCAAAAGGTCAAAAAGACCTGAATGAAGAGTCAAAACAAATTTCATATTGATCCCGAATTTCTGTGATCCCAAAAAGGGTTTCAATGGTAGACGTTCAATCCCCCACTGCATTTTGCAGTGTGGTCCACTTGATAATTAGATCTGTATTATTTTTCGTGTCAAGCCTTAAGACGAGCTCTTCAAATGAATTGACGGTTTAGATATAACACATACCTCATGATCAGACCCACTGGACTTGCTTGCGTCAAATGAATGGACTGGTACGCGTTATGCAACACGTTGCACAATTTAATAAAATGTACACGTGCCACATGGGCCCCACCATACTATATGTATTTTATCCATGCCGTCCATCCATTTTGCCACATCATTTTGGATTATGATTCAAAAAATTAGTAAGATCCAAATCTCATGTGAACCACAACATAGGAAACATTGGTTATAAAATGCTCACCATTAAAAATTTCTTAGGGTCCACTGTAATGTTTATTTTCCATCTAACCTGTTAATAGGGTCACACTAACGTGGATGAAGGGAAAACACACATGTCAGCTTGATCTAAAACTTTTGTAGCCCCGATAAATTTTTAATGATAGTAGTTTAATTATCATTGTTTCCTATGGTGCGGTCCACCTGAACTTTGGATCTGCCTCATTTTTTGGCTCATACCCTAAAATTATTTGGCAAAATGGATGGACGGTGTGGATATAACACATTCATCACGAGTGGGGTCCGAAAAACTTTGACACTCGTGTGCTACACTTCACAATCTGAGTCCTACCTAATTCGGGCCCTTAAAAAATTGTACATGAGACATGTATTAACTTAAGATTTACCAATTAAATTATGGACTGTAATCGCTAACTCAAAATGCCAAAATATTTTGTTTTTTCTTACTATTTAATATTTATCATATATATATATATATATATATATATATATATATATATATATATATATATATATATATATATATAATATTTTTAAAATTAAAAAATAGAAGTATTGTGTAGCTTACGCTACACGCTACGCTATTTCGCTACACGCTACGGAGGGTTGAACGCTACGCAACACGCTACCGCTATTTAAAACACTGATATGTACAAAATCATCTCCTTAGACCCCCTAATCTCACACGTATGGACAAGGAAAACTTGCCCACATATACTTTGATTGGCCATGGACAAGGTAGTGGAAGATTCTAATGGAAGCTATCTACTAGGGAAAAAAAAAGACATCTATCTATAGAAGGTTGTCTAATGTTGCTAAAGGTGGCAATGTCAAATCTCCCGGTCTATTTCATGTCACTGTTCAAATGTCCAAAGTCAATGCTATGCCGTTTGGATAAATGTACAAGAAACTTCTTATGGGAAGGAGCTACAGAAAAGCACAAATTCATTTGATGAACTAGAAGGAGGTATGCAAGCCTTTTCAGGAAGGGGGAGCGGGTATTAGATGTTTGGAAACAATTAACTTGGCGTTTCTAGGAAAATAGTTATGGTGTCTATATGGGGAGGACGGTCATCTATGGAGACAAGTTATAGTTAAGAAATACAGGGGAAGAGGAAGGAGGTAGATGGATTGGAGATTCTTCTCTATATAGAGCATTGGAGGCTTGGAAAGCTTTAGCAAGCCCAAGGCAGAAATTTGAGGAGGGGGTTGGTTTCTCTTCTGGACATGGCAGTAGCTTTGGTTTTTGGGAAGATGTTTAGTTGGGAGATAAGCCTCTTTTGGGAAGATGTAGAAGGAACCTGTTGAAGTAGAAAGTGGAAGAGATGATAAGGTTGTTAGAAAGGCTTCGACTAGTTGCTCCAATGGTGGGCGGGCGGAACTCTTATGGTGTGGATGAAAGAGAAATCCAGAAGATTCTTAGTCAAATAACTTTCCTAGTTCATTTCTGGGGCTTCTTCAGAATATTAAATTAGCCATATGTCGTTTGTGTGGCATTATAAAGCTCCCCCTAAAGTGGTGGCCTAGGCATGGTTGGTAGTACAGAAACAAGCTCCTTACGGTGGATAATCTTCGAAAGCATCAGATGATTTTGCTGAATGTATGCTTAATGTGTATGCAAGATGAAGAATCAGAGGACCACCTAAACTTATTTCTGTATTGTCCTTCTGCAAGAGAATTTTGTTTTTTTGTTTTGTTTTTTTTTTTTTTAAATGCAGATTTGGGTACTGGGTATTGCCAGGATGTATCGAAAGCTTTTTTAGGGCTTGGCATGGGGGAGGAATTGGAAAGGAAGGGAAAGAAGTGTGGAAGATTACTTTGGTGGTTGGAATCTGGGTATTATAGGAGAAGAGGAACAACAGGTGTTTCACAAAAAGAAGCAGTCAGGTATAGGATGTTTTCAAGAGGGCTAAAGCAAATATAGTAGAATGGGTGGTAGCTTTTAAAGCTTTAGGATAGTTTTCTGCCTTTTGTATTTTATCCTTTCATATTCTGTATTCTTTTCTGCCCAGCGATAATAAATCATCGCCTTTCAAAAAAAAAAACAAAACAAAACACAAAAAGACAGAACAATCGAAGTGCACTCTTCTATCTATCCATCTTTGAGTAGTGAGTCCTAATTATTTAGTCGTGATGTATTTCATTAAATGCAAACAACTGAATCAACTACTCAGCAAGTTTAGAGTCAACACAGAAAAACTTCACCTTTAGAAAGCAAAAAGTGTCCGCCCATGAATCGAAATAGGTCTTTTCAATTTCTGAATTTGACTCAACTGAGACGATTAAAACCTCAAATTTCAACTGAGTAGATTGTCAACTCGAAGATAGAAAGGAACTGGCCAAGTTCTGACCATATTAACAAGTTTCTAAGCATTGGTCAATACAAAATTAGGGCTATATCAAACAGTCAAGTGCATTTTCTCCTACCATCTGCAACTCAATTCTCTACCTCTACTTTACATGAACAAAAAACTCCCCCATCTCAGCAGAAACCAAATCAGACATTCGAAAGATAAGAGTACAAATGGGAAAAGCAAGAGTCTTTTTCATGATGACCTTCAGCAAAAACAACAAGCAAACACATGCAAGAAAAATCAACAAAAACATCCAACTCTCAGCATAAACAATACAAGGAATGGTACTGAAGCTTCTCCTCTTCACATGTAGCACCTCTAACATGATGATCAGAATCACTGCATTGAAGGCTATCATGTGTATGGGCTATAGATAGAAAACTAACGTGCTTGGACCATGTGAACCATCAGAGCAATGATCTCAAAATGGATGGATGCACAAAACAAAGAAAAAGATTAGCAACAGCCACTGTCAAAAGAAACCCCCTTCATAAAGATTAGATTGTTAGGATAACCAATCACTTCCATATTGGGGCTCTGCCCATCCATGTGATGGCCCACCAGACCCACGATCCTAAAACATCACACATCTGCCATGTGTAATTTAAAGATTGCACTTGAGCTTGTATCATAATTCACAGGAGCAATTTTCAAACAGACAAAAAGCATGCCAGTGAAATTCAAAGAATTACTAACATCAACAACTCATCTTCTTTCAGAATAACAAAGATCAGCCCCCTCTGGTTTTAGCAGATATGAGACGGAAGAACTCAATTCAACAAACAAGGCACATATATGCAGGCTACTGACCCTCCATTTTAAGTGATCAGATGGTTAGAATCATCCAATTGGTGCAATTTTCGCACATTAGCCCATGAAAGTTGGTCTGTACAGAATGGACAGTCCAGATCGATCGATTGAACTGTCCAAGTATGCCTATCCTACAAGGAGAATTCGAAATTATAGTGATCTGAGCGCATTAAATAGATAGATAGACACAGACAAAACTAGTTTTAAATGTTCAAATTTCTGGTTTGTCTCTTTAACGAAAAAGGGGAAGGATTGTTGTTATTTTCCCTCAATTTCCCCAAATCCTGAATTGATACAACCAAACAACACTACAGAACTGGAAAAAAAAAAAAAACATCAATGTCTCTTGAAATTCTCTACCAGCAGCTTACCTCCGACTTCCTAAGCCGCCTTTATCAGCTGCAGAGAGAGAGAGAGAGAGAGAGAGAGAGAGAGAGGGAGGGAGGGAGGCTTCTTGTATATGTTGGGGAGAGGGTTGAGTGGCCAGAGATTCAGGATTTAAAAAGGACAGAGAGAGAGAGAGAGAGAGAGAGAGAGAGAGAGAGAGCCGATGGATGGGTATTCTCAGCTACGCACGTGATGATGGAACGAAGCCGATGGAATCACAGATTCTTTCATAGATGTAATGAAAGATACAATACTCGTATTTTGCAAACCGCCATTCGGGGAAAATGACAATACGGAAAATGTCGGCTCCGAGGATTTCCACTTACCCGTGACAAATTCGCCTATTTTCAAAATCTCGGTTTTTCGATAGATATTCATGAGGCCATATTATCCCGATATTATCGATATATTTTCAAAATCTCGGTTTTTTTTTTTTAAAAAAAAAGAAAAAATTATTGCGAATATAAAGTAAACCGGTTTAAGAGATAAGATAAACCATTTCGAGAGATGCTGCAGTGCTCTCACAGCATTAGAAGTTATAGTGCTCCTTGTTGCACAGGGATTCTTGGACTCTCCAATCCATTGATCTAGACTGTTCATTAGATTCAGCAGATGTACCATCCGCTACCATGAAAACACCTCACGGAAACAATAAATACGAACCATTTAATCAATGATCTTTAATATGGATGACCAAGATCATTTACATTAAATAGGTCCAAACAACACTTTGATCAATTTATTTGTTAGAGGCCATGATGGAATGCTTATGACTGTAAAGAATCACTTTTGCCTGGCAATTATAAACATCCATGCATGGCTTTGAAAACGGATGGCTGTAGAAATAAGGCCGAATCAAAGATGCATCGGCTTATCCATTTGAAAATTATATATAGAGCTTATGAATGTTCTCAAGTTAATGAACAGTTGAGATTGATTGGATGGACAATCTAAAATGAAAATGTTGAAGCATAGAGGATAAGTTCTATCCAAACTAATTAATTTGGACAATTTAGTTCCAAAAGTTTAATTTTTTATATAAATGTTCTTTAAGTTACAAACATCCTTATATTTTTTTAGCATGTTATATTTACTGCTATTTGTCTAATAATATCCATTGAAAAATAAATAAATAAATCATTTTAAAAATTTAAAAAAAATAATAATAATAATTTAGAAAAAAAAAAAAAAAAACATCAAAACATGAAAATCACGTGGAATTCTCGTGACAAACAATTGCGGAAGACAAAACTGGTCAGCATGGTTTCCACGAAAAAGTGGAGTTAAAGACGAGCGATACATGCAAATGAATATGTGTGTACATTATTGTATACATATTGGTGTGTTTCATGATATTTGGGCAACCAAACACATCTTAAATAATAATAATAATAATAATAATAATAATAAGCAAAACTTCAATAAAGTGGATATATTTTTTTAATCTATATTATAAGATAAAAATGAACTGTTAAATCATCACAATCATGTAAGTAGTATCCAACTAATAGGGTTGGTTGGGTCCTTATCCTTGCCTTGGTGGTAGACTTTTAGAAGTTTCAACATTAAGTTTGGAGTTATAATCCTGTACTTGCAGCTTATACGATGCTTGGAATTTCATCCTTCCCGGTCAAAGTATATATTTAATGTAATTATTATGTCAAACATCACATATGTACCATAATTAGTAATATTACAGTTAATATAGTAATTAAACTCAAATCCCTATAAATTTATTATGTAATTTAAGTGCATAGCTACTTTTGAATTATAGGAATTTTAAACCGAGAGTGCCCAACACAATTGGAGAATTTAGCCCAATTTGGGTGCATCCCAAGCAACGCAAGACTGAATGAGTCGAGCTAAGTCGCCAAGTCTCTTAACCATAGTCTACAAATTAAATTACAAAAACTAGAATAAAATCGTGGTGTAAATACCATTTACCTTAAGAAAATGAACGGATGATACAGATTTATTTATTTATTTATTTTTGTGTTTTTTACACATGCACACACACCACAACACACTCACGCCGTAGTGGGATTTCAACACCCATGGATACTCGAACCCTTGACCGGGTGTTGAAACTCCTGAGAGTTTACCACCCGAGCAAGAGCATGTTAAATGTCATCACCACGTCTCTTAAATATACCGGAGCCTTTCGGAAACTTCCAGACATTTCTGAAAAATTCTAGAATTTTCTAGAACCTTCCAGAAACTTCTAGAGTTTGATGGAGTTTTCTTGACTCTTCCGGAATGTTCCGAACTATGCTAGAACCTTCCATATTCTCTTAGAATGTTCCAGAATATAATAGAACTTTATATGATATTTGGAAGCTTCTAGAACTCTTTAAAGTTATATTGATTCTAGAACCTCCCATAACTCCCTGTAAATATGGGGAGAGCCTCATTATGTACATACACAAAAACAAAATACATCAATAACAACAAAGAGTAAGTTCAAGAGTGAAAGCAAGGTGTCCAAGTATTAAGAGTTCAAAAAGAGTTTTTTCCTTGTGTGTGTGAGTTGTCATTCAAGAGTGATAGTTTGTGAGTGTTGTAAAGTATACCCTTATTATGTACAAGTATTTGTAATAAATAAAATTACATTTACTTATTGTATTCAACTCTTCAATTTGGTATCAGAGCGAGGTTTAGTAGGGATCCGTTTTCTAAGGAGATTGTGCACAGTTTGGAGACTGTGAAGTTGGTTAGCTTGCTTGGTAAAGGGAGTGATAATCACACCGAGTCATGATGGCGGATCTTGTGAACACAACGAGCGGAGTTACGAAGCTTAACAACCACAATATCAAAGTTGGAGAAGTCGCATTAAGTCTTACCTTGAAGGGCAGGACTTGTGGGAGGTTGTTAATGGGGATGAGATTATCCCACCTCCTAAGGAAAATGCTGAAGCACTCCGAAAGTGGAAGATTAAGGCCGGAAACGCAATGTACGTGCTCAAGTCAACCATTGAGGATGAGTTGCTCGGGCGAATCAAGGATGACGATACACCCAAGATGGCACCTTTGCATCATTGTTTTCAAAAATAAATGATACTCGACTTCAATATTTAGAGAATGAGTTAATGTCCACCACTCAAAGAGATAAGTCTATAAGTGAATACTTTACAAAAGTAAAGGATTCATGCCGAAAAATTTCAGAATTGGATCCTGAAGCAAATATTCATGAGAAAAGAATGAGGAGGATCATTATACACGGGTTGAAGCCCGAGTATAATGTTTTTATCACGGCAATACGAGGTTGGCCTACTCAACCTACTCTCATAGGATTGGATAATTTGTTGGCCAATCAAGAAAGTTTATGCAAACAAATGGGTAGAGTGTCGATAAACAAGGAAGAAGAAGCACTGTACTGTAATAATAAAAAAAGGCGAACATCGACAGCAGAACAGAAAGGGCGAACAAAATCAGCAGAACTTTGGAAAGTCCAAGAAGAGAGAAGAGCAAGGAAGAAGTCCTCGGACAAGGGGAGTTCAATCTGACAACAACACAAATAAACAATAATCCTCTGTATCTCGAAGGTATGATATAGAGTGTTTCAATTGCGGCAAGAAAGGTCACTTTGCAAAAAATTGTTGGTTCAAGAAAAAATCAGCCGAAGGTAACTTGGTGACTTCTAGAAATCACCAAGAAGACAGTGAAGATGACTGGGACTTTCAGGCATCCTTAGCAGTGTCTGAATCCATCAAAAGAGATTGTTCAGAGAAGGAGATAGATTTTGATGAACCACTCAAGCAGTCTAACACAATCACTGACGAAGTAGTTGTTTCCTCAATAGTGACAGAGACGGGTGAAATAGCTCTTGCCGTAGTTTCCAATTAAGGAGCTATCAACTACAGTAATGATTGGATTGTTGATTCAGGGTGCTCAAATCACATGACAGGTGATAAGAAGAAACTGTCAAGTTTATCCGCCTACAAAGGAGATCGGGTAGTGGTAACAGCTAATA
This sequence comes from Magnolia officinalis, assembly GCA_021015155.1. NCBI lineage: Eukaryota > Viridiplantae > Streptophyta > Magnoliopsida > Magnoliales > Magnoliaceae > Magnolia > Magnolia officinalis. Next base: position 112,365,014 of record JAJHSJ010000004.1, read on the forward strand.
ATTCAATGTTGCCGATAACTCACGTAGGTACGACTACTATCACACCTCGATTTAGTCCTAATCAAGTAAAGTTGTAAGATGTTTATCACGTGCCAGAGATGAAGAAAAACCTGTTGTTAGTATCACAACTGACATCTTCTGATAATTATGTGGTATTTAGACCGGAAGATGTTAAGGTGTACTGAAACCTTAAACCGTTAGGTATACCCATCATGGAAGGACGACGCTTGGAGTCAATCTACGTAATGTCAGCTGAATCAGTTTATGTAGATAAGACTCGGAAAAATGAAACTGTAGATCTCTGGCATGCACATTTAGGGCACGTGAGTTATCATAAGTTGAAGACAATGATGAAGAAGGCTATGCTCAAAGGTCTTCTCCAGCTGGATGTTCGAGAAGATATAATTTGTGCAGGGTGTCAATATGGCAAAGCACACCAATTGCCATATGAAGAATCAAAGTTTAGAGCTAAAGAACCCTTGGAGCTTGTCCACTTAGATGTGTTTGGACGGGTAAAACAGGCATCGGTTAGTGGCATGCATTACATGGTGATCTTCATTGACGACTTCTCAAGGTACGTTTTGGTTTACTTCATGAAAGAGAAGTCAGAAACTTTATTAAAATTTAAAAAATTTCTTTAGAAGGTCGAAAGTGAGTTCAATAGAAGGATCCGATGCTTGCGAACGGATAATGGCGGAGAGTATACGTCGAAAGAGTTCTCAAATTATCTAAAGGAGTGTAGAATCCGACGACAATTGACTTGTTCGGGCACTCCACAATAAAACGGCGTTGCTGAAAGAAAAAATCTTCACCTTACAGAGATTAGGGGTGCACATTTAACCGTTGGAACCGTGGAACCGGACCGGAACCGTTGGATCGGTCCGGTTTGGTCCGGTTCCAGGGTGCTAATGGTTCGGTTCCGGTTCTAAAATTTCAAAAACCGTTGATTACGGTTCGGTTCTGGTTTAGGGTCCTGGAGAACCGATCCGAACCGTTAACCGAACCGTATACCCGAACCGTTGATCCGAACCGTTAACCGAACCGTATACCCGAACCGTAGACCCGATCCGTGGAGGAACCGTGGATCCGAACCGTGGATCCGTATTTAAAACCAAAAAACCAAAAACCCTAACCTAATAAGTCACCCCCCTGCCCTCTTTCTCGCGCCGCACTCTACCCCTACCCTCTCTCTCACGCCGCACTCTGCCCCTGCCCTCTCTCTCGCTGGCGTCGCCGCATCCTCCTCTCTCTCTCTCTCTCTCTCTCTCTCTCTCTCCCTCTCTCTTCATCCCAGTCCCAAACACTGGCACCCCGCCCGAAGGCCGTGCGACGTCTGCCGTCTGAGCTCTCTCTCTCTCTCTCTCTTTCTCGCCATCCGCCCGTCCCAACTCCTAATCATCGGAAATCCCTTCTCTCGCCGTCCCAATCACCGATTCACCGTGACGCTCTCTCTCTCTTTCGGTACCCCATTTTCTTTATAGGTTTTCCGAATTTCTCCCCCCTTTTCAAATCGACTATAAACCCGAGCTCGATTGCTCCTTTATTAGCTTCTCAAAAACCCTCTCTTCTTCTTCCTGAATCGCCTCTATCTGAAAAAGGGCAAAGAATATCAAAGAAGAGCGGAAGAAAATCTGGATTTTGATTTTGGACATCATTTTCTGGTAAATTACCAAACCCATTTTCTTTTCTTTTTTTCTTTTTTTCTTTTTGGTTATTTCTATTTGTATTTATTTGGTAAATTTCTGTTCTTTTCATATCATTTTCTTCTGCTTTTGGTTTTGGGTATTTTTCACAACCGGGTTTCGAATGCAAGATTGGATTTTTTTTTGGAAATTAGGAAATTTCATATCTTGCACTGTAAGAGAATAAAAAATATACAAAATTTGTCATGTTTTGGAGACTTTCTTTGGTTATTTTGTGAATTGATGTTTCCACCCCACAAAATTGATATCTCAGCGCCTTTAGAGGTGCTTTACTTGTAGTAAGTCTGATGAGTGGTTTTGATATTTAAGTTTTAACAATCCTTGTAATGATTAAGATACTCTACTGGTGGTGAAATTAGCAATTTAAAGGGGGTGAATATATCAATTATCCTGTTCTCTGATCTTTTTATGATAGTGGTTTTATTTTTATTTTTATTTTTATTTTTTTTATTTTATGAAGTGTAGAAGTTGAAAAGAGTGGAAGTTTGTGGATAGTTGTGTTTGCATGTTTCTTTGAATTGGGTTTGCTGCAATTTTATGTTTTTATATTATCTTGGAATATAGAGGTTTGCTAATTCCTTGGATTGATTTATTCTTTGTGCTCGAAATTTGTGGTTTTTGTTGTTGTTGTTGTTGTTTTGTATCAAAATGGGATCTTGTTATTTTGTTGATTTCTTCGTGTAATCTAAGGGTGAGACCATAGAATTTTTTATTTTTATTTTTATTTTATCTATGAAGAATATGCAGTTGAGAAGAAATCTACACAACTGCCAACCAACATATGCATGAAAGAAAACCCAGTTGTTAAGGATACTTCTGTTGATTCTTTGTTTGCTGTAATCATCCAATGAGGTGATCTGTTTATAGCATCCTTTTTTTTTTTCTTTTTTTTAAAAAAAAGTGAAAATTCTTTGTAGAATCTGCAATTGGGAAGTCCAATGAGGTGATCTGTTTAAAGCATCCTTTTTATTTTTTGCTAGCTCGAAATCTCTAATACGTCTCGAATTTCTCCCCCATTTTCTTGCATTTACCGTGGTAATCTTCTCTTTGCAGGGTAAATAGCTGAAAAACACCACGCCCAGCCATCCCTCTCGCGCTGGGCCGCTGGCCACCCCTCTCTGATCGTCCATCGCTGGCCGTCCCTCTCTAGCCATCTTGAGTCTTGATCCGAACTTCAACAACGGCTTCTTCATCATTATCTGTGATGGTAATTAGCAATTATCAATGTTATTGATTTTCTGTAAATTTTTTATTGAATATGAACCATTGTTTTCTTATACTATTTGATTTTCTGTAAATTTTTTATTGAATATAAACCATTGTTTTCTTATACTATTTGATTTTCTGTAAAATTTTTATTGAATATGAACCATTGTTGCATTTGATTTTCTGTAAACACCACGCCCAACCATTGTTGCATTTGTTTTCTTATACTATTTGCGGGCCACTGGAACCCAAATGATGCTATGGTCCAATGCTTCCAACTGGACATTCTCTTTGCTACCATGATAAGTTGTTGTCATAATATTTACGCCTCTGTAATGATCCTAACCGTTGATTTTTACAGTTGAATTGAAGCCTTTGAAAAGTTGTATTTTTAACTGTTGTAAATTCATCAAAACAGGGATGGTCAAATCATATATTTCAGCTTAATTTTCTTAGGTGGCCCATATAGCATAGATTCCACAACATGCACGGTTGAGATCATTGGGATAATCCGCATTTGGGCCTCAGTGGGTCACTGAATCCTCAGTTACCACCGACGCTAATTTTCCCTTCATCCATGTCAGTATGACCTTATCAATAGTTTGGATTGCATCAGATAAATTCCTGGTGGTTGAAAGGTGTATTTGATTGAACTAAATACCAAGAAATCTCCTGTTATATCACTAACAGCCTAAAATAGTTATTGGGATATATGTTTGGTTGAAGGGTGCAACTAAACAACCTTACATCAGATAAATTCCTGTTTGGTTGAAGGGTGCAACCAAACACCCTAAAACAGTTATAAATTTGCAATCTATGTTTCATTGGAGCAAAATCCAGCTGCCCACGTTTAGGGTACATATTGAGCAATGTTTTATTGAATGTTTTATTGAATGTTAGGTGTTTTATTGATTTTGCTTTTTTTTTTTTTTTTTTTTTTTTTTTTTTGTATATCTTCATTCTTATTAGATGTCAAGTACTGGAGAGACAAATAATCCTCAAGAGCTCTCTATCACTAATTCTCCATCTCATGCAAAGGTATGTCTTCCTAAAGACAAGGGTCGTAAATCTGACGTTTGGGATCATTTTACCAAAATTGTAAATGACGGGGATGGAAAAGCGAAAGGGGCTAGATGTAACTATTGTAATTCATCCTATGCATGGTCGAGTGAGAATGGGACTAGCTCTTTGAGAAAACATATCTCAAAGTGTCCCAAGATTTCCCACAATAAAGACAAGAAACAAAAACTTTTGTCAATGCAATCAATATCAGAAGATGGTGGTAGTACCCTTGGTGTTTGGAAATTGACCAAGATCTATGTAGAGAAGCACTTGCAAAAATGATAATCGTAGATGAGTTGCCTTTTAAGTTTGTTGAGCATGAAGGTTTTCGTTACTTTTGTAGCGTGATGCAACCTAATTTCAAAATAGTGTCAGGTACTACAATGGCAAGGGATTGTATGGCATTGTATGTGAGTGAGAAAAAAAATTGAAGGATTTGTTAGTGAACTCAAATCAAAGAATTTGTCTCACTACGGATTCATGGACCTCAGTGCAGAACCTTTCTTACATGTGCCTTACAGCTCATTTTATTGAAGACTGGAAATTGCATAAAAGAATTTTAAACTTTTGTGTGATTTCTAGTCACAAAGGTGAGGAAATTGGTCGAGCGGTGGAGGCATGTTTGATGGAATGGGGTATAGAGAAACTATGCACGCTTACTGTGGATAATGCAAGTTCCAATGATGTTGTTATTTCATATTTGAAGAGAAAGATGTCTAAGAAGAGTGACACTTTCATTTTAGGCGGCGAATTCTTTCACATGAGGTGTTGTGCACATATTCTTAATTTAATTGTGAAAGATGGGTTAATTGAATTAAAAGATTCACTAACTCGAATTCGTGGGGCAGTGAGGTATGTTAGGAGTTCTCCACAAAGAGAACAACGTTTCAAGGCATGTGTAGAGAAAGAGAAGATAACATATAAAAGTTATTTGTGCCTAGATGTTCAAACTAGGTGGAACTCCACATATCTCATGCTAGATGCTGCAACAAAGTTTCAAAAAGCATTTGAGAGATTAGAAGAGGAAGATCCACATTTCACCATAGAACTTCATGATGGACCTCCTACCACTAGTGATTGGGATGATGCTCGGATTTTTACAAAATTTTTGTAGAAATTCTATGATGTGACTGTTCGCTTGTCTGGTTCTTTATATGTCACTTCTAATTCATATTTTCATGAAGTTTGTGCCATTGAAAGTTTCTTATCCGAATGGTCAATCAGTATGGATGCTACTTTAAATGCCATGGCTAAGAAAATGAAGATTAAATTTGAGAAGTATTGGGGAAATATTGGCAAGGTGAATATGATGTTATTGACTGCTGTTGTGTTGGATCCCCGTTATAAATTGAAATATGTGAAGTTTTGTTATTCTGAAGTTTACGAACCTGCCATGGTGATTGAGCTCACTAAGAAGATCAAAGAGACATTCAATCGTATTTATGATGAATATCAAAAGTTTCAGTCAGTTGATTCTTCTTCAAGTCAAGCCATTTTTGACATGGATGTCGACCAATCAATTAGTTGTACAAGTGAGCAATTAATTTCTCTCAAATCTAAGTTTCAAAAACATTTGGAAGAAGAAGAGAATTATGGAGGCAAGTCTGAAGTGGACAATATTTGGAGGAATCTTGTGAAAAGGATGATCCAAACTTTGAAATTTTGAATTGGTGGAAGGTGAATAGCTCAAAGTATCGAGTTCTTTCTCAAGTTGCAAGGGATATTTTAGCCATTCCTGTATCTACCGTTGCTTCTGAATCGGCTTTTAGTACTGGAGGTCGTGTTCTAGATCAATTCCGTAGTTCTCTTACCCCTAAGCTTGTGGAATGCTTAATTTGTGCACAAGATTGGTTACGTGCTTCGCCTCTCCCAATTCAAGTTGAAGAAAATATGGCTGAAATTGAAGCTCTTGAATCAGGTAAATGTTCATTTGATCAATATAATTTTGTCATATAATTTACTTTTACTTATTGTGTTCTTCTTGATTTTAATAAATTATTATATTTTTGCAGCCCTATCTTCTATCTGAGGACTTTCATATCAAGTTTACTTTGGTGAGGTTCAATTGACTATGATCTACAGGTTAATTTCCTTCTGCTTTGTGTTTTCATGGTCTTTTCATGTTTATTGAGCATTTGCTGTTTGTTGGGTGTTAATGTGTTCTAATAGGAATGTTAATGGGTGTTTTATATTTTATTGATAAGGATAACACCACATTCATTTAAATCCCCTATTTTCCTTCTGAAATTTGCATTTCTGTGTTGATTGTTTTTGCCAAAATATCATGTTCTTTGCATTATTTTTTGCATGCTACTTTTTTGCTTTCCTGGCGTTGTTGACTTTCACTTGCATATTGACTTCTTTAACTTGAATTCAGTTTGTTGTGATGAAATTATATTTTCTAGGATTACATCATATTAGGATTTGTTATTTGGTTCGTGCATCAACTGTAAAAAAAAAAAACCAGAAACAGAAAGGAAAAGGTAAAAGAGAAAAAGTTCAGTTATATGAAAAGAGAAAAATGTTCAGTTATATGAACTGCAGTGAAGATTTATGAGATCATGTTCATGATTGAGTGGTACAAATTCAGACTTCTATAGTTTGCTGATCCTTAAAGGTGGGGTCTGCAACCTATTGCATATTGACTTCTTTAACTTGAATTCAGTTTGTTGTGATGAAATTATATTTTCTAGGATTACATCATATTAGGATCTGTTATTTGGTTCGTGCATCAACTGTAAAAAAACCAGAAACAAAAAGGAAAAGGTAAAAGAGAAAAAGTTCAGTTACATGAAAAGAGAAAAATGTTCAGTTATATGAACTGCAGTGAAGATTTATGAGATCATGTTCATGATTGAGTGGTACAAATTCAGTCTTCTATAGTTTGCTGATCCTTAAAGGTGGGGTCTGCAACCTATTGCTCTAAGGCAAGAATGCCTTTGAAAATTCAGTCTGCTATAGTTTACTGATCAGTAAAAGTGGGATCTGCAACCTCTTGCTCTAATGGCAAAATAGCCTTTGATGTCGCATTGGATGTAAAAAATTAAAAAATCCCCAAGTGACTTCTTATTAAAAAGCAAACTTCACTTGTGCATCCAAGTACATCCATGACCATTTATTTCTAAAAGTTGAATATCCCACTGTTATGGACATAGTCCCTGTCTTATTTTTTGGGTGTGATTGCAGGGCATACAAGAAGCTGACAGATCTTCAGAAGGGTTCTACAATCTACATCCGTTCTGGCATCATCATCATGTTGAAGAACTCAACAATCAAGGCGGGTTTGTCATATGATGGCAAATTTTTTCCTTTTGGGGGTGTGTTTGCAGGGCATACAAGACATTCTTTTTCTTTTCTTTTTTTCTTTTTTTCTTTTTGGTTATTTCTATTTGTATTTATTTGGTAAATTTCTGTTCTTTTCATATCATTTTCTTCTGCTTTTGGTTTTGGGTATTTTTCACAACCGGGTTTCGAATGCAAGATTGGATTTTTTTTTGAAATTAGGAAATTTCATATCTTGCACTGTAAGAGAATAAAAAATATACAAAATTTGTCATGTTTTGGAGACTTTCTTTGGTTATTTTGTGAATTGATGTTTCCACCCCCACAAAATTGATATCTCAGCGCCTTTAGAGGTGCTTTACTTGTAGTAAGTCTGATGAGTGGTTTTGATATTTAATTTTAACAATCCTTGTAATGATTAAGATACTCTACTGGTGGTGAAATTAGCAATTTAAAGGGGGTGAATATATCAATTATCCTGTTCTCTGATCTTTTTATGATAGTGGTTTTATTTTTATTTTTATTTTTTTTTTTTATTTTATGAAGTGTAGAAGTTGAAAAGAGTGGAAGTTTGTGGATAGTTGTGTTTGCATGTTTCTTTGAATTGGGTTTGCTGCAATTTTATGTTTTTAATATTATCTTGGAATATAGAGGTTTGCTAATTCCTTGGATTGATTTATTCTTTGTGCTCGAAATTTGTGGTTTTTGTTGTTGTTGTTGTTGTTTTGTATCAAAATGGGATCTTGTTATTTTGTTGATTTCTTCGTGTAATCTAAGGGTGAGACCATAGAATTTTTTATTTTTATTTTTATTTTATCTATGAAGAATATGCAGTTGAGAAGAAATCTACACAACTGCCAACCAACATATGCATGAAAGAAAACCCAGTTGTTAAGGATACTTCTGTTGATTCTTTGTTTGCTGTAATCATCCAATGAGGTGATCTGTTTATAGCATCCTTTTTTTTTTCTTTTTTTTTTAAAAAAAAGTGAAAATTCTTTGTAGAATCTGCAATTGGGAAGTCCAATGAGGTGATCTGTTTAAAGCATCCTTTTTATTTTTTGCTAGCTCGAAATCTCTAATACGTCTCGAATTTCTCCCCCATTTTCTTGCATTTACCGTGGTAATCTTCTCTTTGCAGGGTAAATAGCTGAAAAACACCACGCCCAGCCATCCCTCTCGCGCTGGGCCGCTGGCCACCCCTCTCTGATCGTCCATCGCTGGCCGTCCCTCTCTAGCCATCTTGAGTCTTGATCCGAACTTCAACAACGGCTTCTTCATCATTATCTGTGATGGTAATTAGCAATTATCAATGTTATTGATTTTCTGTAAATTTTTTATTGAATATGAACCATTGTTTTCTTATACTATTTGATTTTCTGTAAATTTTTTATTAAATATAAACCATTGTTTTCTTATACTATTTGATTTTCTGTAAAATTTTTATTGAATATGAACCATTGTTGCATTTGATTTTCTATAAACACCACGCCCAACCATTGTTGCATTTGTTTTCTTATACTATTTGCGGGCCACTGGAACCCAAATGATGCTATGGTCCAATGCTTCCAACTGGACATTCTCTTTGCTACCATGATAAGTTGTTGTCATAATATTTACGCCTCTGTAATGATCCTAACCGTTGATTTTTACAGTTGAATTGAAGCCTTTGAAAAGTTGTATTTTTAACTGTTGTAAATTCATCAAAACAGGGATGGTCAAATCATATATTTCAGCTTAATTTTCTTAGGTGGCCCATATAGCATAGATTCCACAACATGCACGGTTGAGATCATTGGGATAATCCGCATTTGGGCCTCAGTGGGTCACTGAATCCTCAGTTACCACCGACGCTAATTTTCCCTTCATCCATGTCAGTATGACCTTATCAATAGTTTGGATTGCATCAGATAAATTCCTGGTGGTTGAAAGGTGTATTTGATTGAACTAAATACCAAGAAATCTCCTGTTATATCACTAACAGCCTAAAATAGTTATTGGGATATATGTTTGGTTGAAGGGTGCAACTAAACAACCTTACATCAGATAAATTCCTGTTTGGTTGAAGGGTGCAACCAAACACCCTAAAACAGTTATAAATTTGCAATCTATGTTTCATTGGAGCAAAATCCAGCTGCCCACGTTTAGGGTACATATTGAGCAATGTTTTATTGAATGTTTTATTGAATGTTAGGTGTTTTATTGATTTTTGCTTTTTTTTTTTTTTTTTTTTTTTTTTTTTTTTTTTTTTGTATATCTTCATTCTTATTAGATGTCAAGTACTGGAGAGACAAATAATCCTCAAGAGCTCTCTATCACTAATTCTCCATCTCATGCAAAGGTATGTCTTCCTAAAGACAAGGGTCGTAAATCTGACGTTTGGGATCATTTTACCAAAATTGTAAATGACGGGGATGGAAAAGCGAAAGGGGCTAGATGTAACTACTGTAATTCATCCTATGCATGGTTGAGTGAGAATGGGACTAGCACTTTGAGAAAACATATATCAAAGTGTCCCAAGAATTCTCAAAATAAAGACAAGAAACAGAAACTTTTGTCAATGCATTCAATATCAGAAGATGGTGGTAGTACCCTTGGTGTGTGGAAATTTGATCAAGATCTATGTAGAGAAGCACTTGCAAAAATGATAGTCGTAGATGAGTTGCCTTTTAAGTTTGTTGATCATGAAGGATTTCGTTACTTTTGTAGCGTTATGCAACCTAATTTCAAAATATTATCACGTACAACAATGGCAAGGGATTGTATGACATTGTATGTGAGTGAGAAAAAAAAATTGAAGGATTTATTAGTGAGCTCAAATCAAAGAATTTGTCTCACTACGGATTCATGGACCTCAGTGCAGAATCTTTCTTACATGTGCCTTACAGCTCATTTTATCCAAGACTGGAAATTGCATAAGAGAATTTTAAACTTTTGTGTGATTTCTAGTCACAAAGGTGAAGAAATTGGTCGAGCGGTGGAGGCATGTTTAATGGAATGGGGTATAGAGAAACTATGCACGCTTACTGTGGATAATGCAAGTTCCAACGATGTTGCTATTTCATATATGAAAAGAAAGATGTCTAAGAAGAGTGATACTTTCATTTTAGGCGGCGAATTCTTTCACATGAGGTGTTGTGCACATATTCTTAATTTAATTGTGAAAGATGGGTTAATTGAGTTAAAAGATTCATTAACTCGAATTCGTGGGGCAGTGAGGTATGTTAAGAGTTCTCCACAAAGAGAACAACGTTTCAAGGCATGTGTAGAGAAAGAGAGAATAACATATAAAAGTTGTTTGTGCCTGGATGTTCAAACTAGGTGGAACTCCACATATCTCATGCTAGATGCTGCAACAAAGTTCCAAAAAGCATTTGAGAGATTAGAAGAGGAAGATCCACATTTCATCATAGAACTTCATGATGGACCGCCTACCACTAGTGATTGGGATGATGCTCGGGTTTTTACAAAATTTTTGCAGAAATTCTATGATGCGACTGTTCGTTTGTCTGGTTCTTTATATGTCACTTCTAATTCATATTTTCATGAAGTTTGTGCCATTGAAAGTTTCTTATCCGAATGGTCAATCAGTATGGATGCTACTTTAAATGCCATGGCTAAGAAAATGAAGATTAAATTTGAGAAGTATTGGGGAAATATTGGCAAGGTGAATATGATGTTATTGACTGCTGTTGTGTTGGATCCCCGTTATAAATTGAAATATGTGAAGTTTTGTTATTCTGAAGTTTACGAACCTGCCATGGTGATTGAGCTCACTAAGAAGATCAAAGAGACATTCAATCGTATTTATGATGAATATCAAAAGTTTCAGTCAGTTGATTCTTCTTCAAGTCAAGCCATTTTTGACATGGATGTCGACCAATCAATTAGTTGTACAAGTGAGCAATTATTTCTCTCAAATCTAAGTTTCAAAAACATTTGGAAGAAGAAGAGAATTATGGAGGCAAGTCTGAAGTGGACAAATATTTGGAGGAATCTTGTGAAAAGGATGATCCAAACTTTGAAATTTTGAATTGGTGGAAGGTGAATAGCTCAAAGTATCGAGTTCTTTCTCAAGTTGCAAGGGATATTTTAGCCATTCCTGTATCTACCGTTGCTTCTGAATCGTCGCTTTTAGTACTGGAGGTCGTGTTCTAGATCAATTCCGTAGTTCTCTTACCCCTAAGCTTGTGGAATGCTTAATTTGTGCACAAGATTGGTTACGTGCTTCGCCTCTCCCAATTCAAGTTGAAGAAAATATGGCTGAAATTGAAGCTCTTGAATCAGGTAAATGTTCATTTGATCAATATAATTTTGTCATATAATTTACTTTTACTTATTGTGTTCTTCTTGATTTTAATAAATTATTATATTTTTGCAGCCCTATCTTCTATCTGAGGACTTTCATATCAAGTTTACTTTGGTGAGGTTCAATTGACTATGATCTACAGGTTAATTTCCTTCTGCTTTGTGTTTTCATGGTCTTTTCATGTTTATTGAGCATTTGCTGTTTGTTGGGTGTTAATGTGTTCTAATAGGAATGTTAATGGGTGTTTTATATTTTATTGATAAGGATAACACCACATTCATTTAAATCCCCTATTTTCCTTCTGAAATTTGCATTTCTGTGTTGATTGTTTTTGCCAAAATATCATGTTCTTTGCATTATTTTTTGCATGCTACTTTTTTGCTTTCCTGGCGTTGTTGACTTTCACTTGCATATTGACTTCTTTAACTTGAATTCAGTTTGTTGTGATGAAATTATATTTTCTAGGATTACATCATATTAGGATTTGTTATTTGGTTCGTGCATCAACTGTAAAAAAAAAAAACCAGAAACAGAAAGGAAAAGGTAAAAGAGAAAAAGTTCAGTTATATGAAAAGAAAAAATGTTCAGTTATATGAACTGCAGTGAAGATTTATGAGATCATGTTCATGATTGAGTGGTACAAATTCAGACTTCTATAGTTTGCTGATCCTTAAAGGTGGGGTCTGCAACCTATTGCATATTGACTTCTTTAACTTGAATTCAGTTTGTTGTGATGAAATTATATTTTCTAGGATTACATCATATTAGGATCTGTTATTTGGTTCGTGCATCAACTGTAAAAAAACCAGAAACAAAAAGGAAAAGGTAAAAGAGAAAAAGTTCAGTTACATGAAAAGAGAAAAATGTTCAGTTATATGAACTGCAGTGAAGATTTATGAGATCATGTTCATGATTGAGTGGTACAAATTCAGTCTTCTATAGTTTGCTGATCCTTAAAGGTGGGGTCTGCAACCTATTGCTCTAAGGCAAGAATGCCTTTGAAAATTCAGTCTGCTATAGTTTACTGATCAGTAAAAGTGGGATCTGCAACCTCTTGCTCTAATGGCAAAATAGCCTTTGATGTCGCATTGGATGTAAAAAATTAAAAAATCCCCAAGTGACTTCTTATTAAAAAGCAAACTTCACTTGTGCATCCAAGTACATCCATGACCATTTATTTCTAAAAGTTGAATATCCCACTGTTATGGACATAGTCCCTGTCTTATTTTTTGGGTGTGATTGCAGGGCATACAAGAAGCTGACAGATCTTCAGAAGGGTTCTACAATCTACATCCGTTCTGGCATCATCATCATGTTGAAGAACTCAACAATCAAGGCGGGTTTGTCATATGATGGCAAATTTTTTCCTTTTTGGGTGTGTTTGCAGGGCATACAAGACATTCTTTTTCTTTTTTTTTTTTTTTCATATCTGTGGACTGTGGGAACTGGGAAGACATTTAATATGTTGCTTGCTGAAGTTTGCTGAAATCTCCCAAGCTGGAAGATCCTAGCCTTTTTTTGCTCGTGTGGCTTGAAAATAGACAGTTACTGTGGGAACTGGGAAGACATTTAATATGTATGTTGCTTGCTGAAGTTTGCTGAAATTTCCCAGGCCAGAAGATCCTAGCCTTTTTTTTTTGCTGTTGGCTTGAAGCTGGTTTTCATTTTTTTTTTTTTTTTTTTGCTATACTTGGTCAAGTGGCTTGATTGTCGATTTGCAAATGGGTTTTCATTTTCAAGAGACAATCTATAGAGATATTGTACTAAAGGCTGCTTTTGTTCCTTAATTATTGAGAAAATGGACACCATATCTTTGTGAATTTCTTAACTGTGCTTTAGATATCCGAAATTGTGATTGAGGATCGTTTTGGAGTAATACATGGGAGTGATGGGTGGTATGATGCATTAGAAAGGCACTTCAAGTGGCTTGTTCAATTTAGAATTAGTCCATTCTTTTGCAGATGGGGAGACAGCATGCATGTCTTAACATACACCTGTCCCTGGCCAGGTAATTTGGTAAAAGAAACATAATTTTGTGGTAGATTATTAACTTCTGTCTAATTTATTAACATTATAGAAGTTCAGTTTTTCAGATCTCAAATGCATTATCATTGTGAAGTCAACTGCTTCTTGTGAAATGCTTAATCAAAATTTCTTCTTGATGTAGCTGATCATCCAAAGGCAGATGAATATTATTCAGATCCAAGACTGGCTGCATATGCAGTACCATATACTCCAATTCTTAATCGGTATGCCACAAATCATGCTCACACTTTGCAGGTGTTTGTATTTGAGAATTTGTGTGAGGTTTGATAAGCATCTGTTTTTGACATGCAACAGTACTGATGACTGATGATGCAAAAGATTGTGGTGCAAAAAGAAGTTGAAACCTTGAAGAAAAAAGCTCACTGGAAGAAAGCTTACTTCTACTTATGGGATGAGGTATGAACATGCTGATGCAAATGGGTTTTCATTTTTATGGTTTTTTTTTTTTTTTTTCATTTCTTTGTTCATCTGCGCCGGTTCCGGTTTGGTTCCGGTTCCATTCCGTTTTCACGGTTCGGTTTCGGTTCCGGTTCGGTTCCGGTTCTATTTCGTTTTCACGGATCGGTTCCGGTTCCGGTTCTAGGGTGCTAACGGTCCGGTTCCGGTTCCAAAAATTGTAGAACCGTTAGGAACGGTTCGGGTCCGGTTTCACCCCAGAACCGAACCAAACCGACCCGTGTGCACCCCTAACAGAGATATGTCGCAACATGCCACATACTAAGAATGTGCCCAGCCGATTCTGGGCAGAGTGCATGCAAAAGGCAGCTCATGTGATCAATAGGCTACCACAAGCAAAACTAGGCTTTGTCTCATCCTTCGAGAAGCTGTGGAACATAAAGCCCAAGGTGAGTTACTTCCAAGTCTTCGGAAGTGTATGCTATGTGTTTGTGCCTGATCACTTGCGTAGCAAGTTCGATAAGAAGGCAATTCGTTGCATCTTTTTGGGCTATAGTAGTGAAAAGAAATGGTGGAAATGTTGCAACCCTGCAACTGGTCGGTGCTACACATCGAGGAATGTTGTCTTTGATGAAGCCTCATCATGGTGGTCGCCACTGAAGGAAAAGCTGCCAAACTTTCAAGACTTAGAAGATGAACTGCATGAGAAGATGGGGAATACAAGGGAAGGAGAAGAATCTCCTAGTTCAACTAAGGAGTTGACGCCTACAGCAGGAGATGGTAAGCAAGTGTCTAATCTGTTTGGAACACCAGATAAATCTATGAGTCCATGGTAGACTGGAGTATATCAAAGTAGTCCAGAAAAGCTTCGCCCAAGTCAACAAAAGGTTGCGGTAGACAACCCACCACTTAGGAGGTCGACTACACAGAGAAAGCCTAACCCAAGATACGTGGATGGTGCCTTAGTAGAAGAAGAGACCGTGAAAGAGCCAACGACATTTGAAGAAGCATCCCGAGACATAAAATGGCAGAAGGCATTGAAAGAAGAGATTAAGGCATTGAACCAAAATCAGACTTGGGAACTAGTTCCAAAACCCAAGGATGTGAAGGCCGACAACCAAGTTGCAGACATACTCAAGAAAGGACTTAGCAATGCTAAGTTCACCGAATTCAGAAAGCAACTTGACATGATGACCAAGACAGAATTGTGAGAGTTGGTGCTGAGGGGGAGTGTTAAATGTCATTACCACCTCTCTTGAATATTCCGGAGTCTTCCGGAAACTTCCAGACATTTCTGAAAAATTCTAGAATTTTCTATAACCTTCTGGAAACTTCTAGAGTTTGATGGAGTTTTCTTGATTCTTCCGGAATGTTCCGGACTATGCTAGAACCTTCCGGATTCTCTTAAAATGTTCCGGAATATAATAGAACTTTATAGGATATTTTGAAGCTTCTAGAACTCTTTAGAGTTATATTGATTCTAGAACCTTCCATAGCTCCCTATAAATATGGGGAGAGCCTCATTATGTACATATACAAAAATAAAATACATCAACAACAACAAAGAGTGAGTTTAAGAGTGAAAGCAAGGTGTCCAAGTATTAAGAGTTTAAAAAGAGTTTTTTCCTTGTCTGTGTGAGTTATCATTCAAGAGTGATAGTTTGTAAGTGTTGTAAAGTATACCCTTATTGTGTACAAGTATTTGTAATAAATAAAATTATATTTACTTATAGTGTTCAACTCTTCAGAGCAAGGATCCAACGGATGATACAGATTAATTCCAAGTACACGTGTGGCCTACCTGACGACCGGACTGGCTTAGCTTTTGGGCATTTAAAAGGTTGCTTCTAATGGATGGCTAGGTTATTGGACCTGTCTACCACAATGCAATATTCGACCTTCTCGCGTGGGGGTTTAGCGGTAGAAGTATCTTTAAAAGTGTATAAGTCTCTCTCGTCTCGCGGACCGGAATGCTCTGCCGCACCTGGTGCAAGCTGGGTTTATGCTACCTCAGTTTGTCGGGCCCACCGTTTCGTGTCTAACATCCAGTCCGTCCATCAGCTGTGAACCTCGATATTCGCAGAGGAAGACAACAATTAGCATAATCTATGATTAAGATGATCGACACCACAGGAAACAAAAGGGATGGGACACACACCATGGAAAGCTTCTCGATAATCTGTGGGACCCACGGTGGATCTTATATGCTATCCAACCGATCCATCAGGTTAGAAAAGTGATACCAAAAACTCAACCTGATCAAAGACTCATGTGGGCAACACCACGTGAAGTTAGAGGTTTTAGGCGTGATTTTACTTTGTTCCTTACTGTGTGGTTGATATGCATTTTTTTTCTAAGGTTCTAATTTTATATATGGTTAAAATAAGGGGATTCACCTGATGAACGGAGTGGATTTTATATTCAAAACATGGTGGGCCCCACAGAGATAAGCGTTGTAGGCACTTCGATAACAGGTGTCGTAGGTGAATCTGGTCCTCCCAAATTGTGTTCGCCATGAACACGCATTAAATCCCGGGCCCACTATTGTACTTACGATCTTAACTGTCGGATAGATGTTTTAGAATCAACACAGGCTTCCATGCCAAATTCGAATTTTTCGGACGATCCTAGCCGTTTGGTCAGATCGATTACAGATAGATGGCTGAAATGGAAATGGCACACAGCCAGATGACCGATATGCAAGATGGCTCCTCAAGTACATGGCTCTGATTGTTTTATCGTAAATGTATAATATGAAGATTTCAGTACAATTGGATATGAACGGTGGAAAGCTTAGTCAGCCGTACAGGAGTTGCCTGCCTGGTGAGTTAACGGCCCAGATCTTCGAGCCAGACCATCTTTAAGGGGTGGGGCCAACGTCATGTCCACGTTCATGCGAGTTCGGCACCTGTACGCGTGTATAGGTGCGTGGTACACGCGTCCGCGTTTGGGGGCAGAAACTGGACCCCGTCTAGACACGCAAGACATTGGTGGGCCCCATTGCTCCCATCTACGTACACGGCTCCAATCCGAGCCGAGCTGAGCCGTACAGCTAATCAGCCTCTAAATTAATCCTAATACTGGGCGATTCGCCGTCAGCTTACGACACGTGTCCTTCCACATTCCGAGGGCGTGAAACAAAAGTGGGCCCTCCGTGATATTCATGTAAAATCCACTCCGTCCATCATCTCCGAAAAACCATCTTACGATGTTAATCCAAAAATCAGAACTTTCCCAACCTCAAGTGGAACACACCAAGTATACATTTAAGATGATGACGTGTACCATCGAAATCTTACTGGAACCCACCGAAGCTTTAGATGGTGGTGTCCTCGTTCCCACGGAACGTTCCGTGTGGTTTAGCTCACTTGAGTATTTCTGTTCTTGGGCCTGAGTTCAGGGTTCACCTCCGAACATGATCCTGCGAATCTGATGGACGAATCAGATGTTACACACGCATCACGGCGGGCCCCGTGATGTAGAAGCGAATCGCTCGAGCGAATCTCCGTAGGATTGCTCACATTCACTGGAAGGTTTGGACGCCACGTTGCTCGTTTTCTTACCAAAAGATATCTGCTTTGGCTACCCTGCGTCCACGTGATCCGTGTCTGTGGACCGTAGAAGCAGATTAGGTGTTACCCGGTAAGACCTTAGTGGGTGTTACGCTTAGCGTATGGGGCCCACCTTGATGAATTTTGTGTATATCCACACCGTCCATCCGTTTTTTGAGATTTTTCGAGGGTGCTATCCCAAAAATTAAGCAGATCCAAATCTCCGGTGGACCACACCATTGGAAAAATTGGCCACTAACCATTAAAAAAAAATTATAGGCCATAAGTTTTGGATCAAGCCGATCTATCCATTGTCCCTTCATCGGGGTCTATTTGAACTTATCAACAGGTTGGATGGCAAATAAACCTTACTGATCTGCTTAAGGTTGGCTTAGAGAAGGTTTGAATGGGAGTCGTTCAATAACCACCGTTTTCAGTGGTGTGGTCCACCTGAGATTTGGATCTACTTAATTTTTGAACCTTTAGCTAAAATGGCGTGGAAAAGCAGATGGACGACGTGGATTTATAGCAAATCATCAAGGTGGGCCCAACGTTAAGAATAACACTCCCTAATGTGTAACCCGGGAAAGACCCAGTCCGTTAACGTGGACGGGAGTAGCTGCAACACGTTTTACAGGCGTTGATTAGGTGAGTATCGGATCCTGGGCCTATTTTGATGTATACGTTGTATATCCACTCTTTCTATCCGTTTTTTTTTTTTTTTTAATCATTGGTATAAAAATAAAAAAAAAATAAAAAAAAGCAGATCTAAATATCATGTGAACCACACCATTGGAAATAATGATAATTGAATTAAAAAATTTCTTAAGCCCACATTAATGTTTATTTGTAATTCAACCCATTGATAAAGTCACACAAAACACAGGTATGAGCTTGATCCAAAACTTTTGTAGGCAATGGAAAGGATTTTAATAGCCAATCACCACTATTTCTTGTCATGTGGTCCACCTTAGATTTAAATCTGCTTCATTTTTCCATGCATGTCTAAAATGAACCGACAAAATGAACTGCAGATTAGGTGACTCTGTATGATGCAACGGGCTTCCTGTGGCCCTACAAAATGGATGGCAGGCTGCGGAACCAAATATACAATTCAAGTATGCTATACAAGACTATACGTCTGAATATGGTTAGTATGCATATTTCGTCAAATGCGTTTATAACATATAATTCATAGTGAGAAGTAAAGATACAAAATCGAGTTATAAAATTAAAGAAATTTCTTTCATAATTTTCATTAAAAAAGGTATGCTTCTTTTAATATAAAATAGATAAATTATTTTTTACAAGCTTAAGACAGAGAATTACAGACTATTTTTAACAAGCTTCTAACTTTAATAATAATAATAATAATAATAATAATAATAATAACAATAATAATAAAGGCTATACAATTATTATTTATAAATCTTAAAATTTAATCAAAATCAATATACAGATTTGTACAAATTTACAATCTAATAATCTACGACTTAAGCAGACTACACAACATGATTTTAAAGAATTGTAGAGTAATTTTTTATTATTTCTATTTTCTTGGCTATTATAAGTATTTCATCATGCTTATATTTTTATGTATATTTCAAATAAGTGTTTTCATGTAATCAAGGGAGTGGATTTTTATAAACAACATGGTGGGCCTAATGGAGCTTCAGGGCCTGTTGGCCAGTTGCATTAGGTGGGATTAAAGTGGCTGGAATTATAAAAGTTACAATAAATGCATGTGTAAGGTATTGTCTCTGGATTAGATTGGGCGTATCCCATGTTTTCTAATACTATGTTTAGAATGTATGCATTAAAAAATAAATCATGGGATTTACTTTCAAATTGCATTTGGATTGACGGGATGAAGCAAAAATTCATCATACTTGCGATTAGTAATCTCATCTCACACTTTCCAAAACAACGCTCGTTTTCCAAAGCCTACAAAGTTAATTTTAATCTCATCTTATACTCCATGTCACTCCGAATTTTAAAGTGAGATTAGTAATGCAATCCCATTTAATACAACTAAATACCCGTTGGGAATTGTGTTGCAGAATCATACAAAAATGGATCAAGGATAACAATTTAATAGCACCAAGCAAACACAAGAGAATACAAAAATTTAACGTAGAAAATCCTTTCGGGAAAAAACCACGGCACAAAGCGACAGAATTCTACTATGAAAACATAAATTATAAAGAGAAATGACTTATCCGATTCGAACAATCTCAAATCTCATCCTTGCTACACCCTTTGAAACCTTAGAATCCCTTCTAGAAACCCTTAGAATACCTTTAGAAAGCCTTAGCCTATTCCAGAATGGCCCTAGGGACTCTTATTTATAGTTTATGAAACTCTACTTACGCACCTCTTTGAAACCACCTCAAATTTACATAGTCCGCATAGAATCTGTGCACCATATATGTAACCTTCAACTGGTCGAGACTATCTCTCGACTGGTAGAAGACCTCAAAATTTTCAAAAACATTATTGCTGGACTTCGAGTCGAACTTGCTTCAACTAGTCAAACTTTTTCTAAAACTTTTAAAATTTAAGACATTTTTTTAAACAACAATACCACTGTCCAAATAAGCCTTAGTGTTTTATGCAGCCATCATGTACGATTTGAGTCACGGGTGAGATACCGCATGCACATGGATTATGCTCCATCCCTCTCGTACCCGCCCTGTGTTTTGTGTGGCTCATATGTAATAGCAATTTGCTGTCCAATCACATTTTCATCATAAAAAGTGTGCATTATTTGGTTGAAAATGAGGCAGTACTTGATTAGAAATCTGGCCTTGACAGTTGGCACATGGAGATTGAAGAGGTGATTCACAGCATACTAATTAGAGCTAGGCAAAACAGACCCGATCTGGTGGATCTAACCCGATCAGAACCGAACCGACGGTCTAGATCAGTGCGGATCAGGTAGCCCCATTCAGATTCGAAATCTTTTCAGGTCGAGTTCGGATTGGCCCTGATCCGACCCGACCCGACTCGACCCAAAAACTCAATCCGAATGGATCTGGACTGATCCAATCCTGCCCGATCCGGAGTAGTTCTTATCGATACTTCCACTTTTTCCTGTGGTATGGTCCGCTTGAGCTTTGGATATGCATCAATTTTGGGTTCAACCACTAAAATGATCTACAAAAATGAATGGATGGCATGGATAAACCACATGCATTCAAGGTGGGCCCTAACAGAGTTTACTGTGTACAATAAGAAGAGGATTTGCTAGTGTTCTACACATAGCTATGTAGCTGGCTGTAGGCGCCTAGCTGTAGGTACGTGTCGTGCCAAGACGAGCACTGACGCTCCTCGAGCTGCGAGTTGTACGAACGGTTCAAAGGAGATCAAAGTTATATGGCACCACAGTGATGTATTTATTATATCTACACCGTTGATATATATTTAGAGATCATTATATCTAAAGATCATCTGGACCACACCACAAATAGCAGGGGGAGTTATATGATACTCTAGCAGTCGTGTGACGCTTGATGAACAGGCATTCAGAGATTGGACACGTGGCAGTATTAACTCAATCTAAGCCGACCAAATCATAGAATATATTCTCTATCAGCCACAGTCCGAACATCAAATTGTTTGAACAATCCCATCCGTTGATTCATGGATATTTGTTCTTGAAAAAGGACTATTATATTTTAATTTTGTAACCGTCCAATAAATATCTAGTAATCTGATATTTAAAAATATTAGTAAATTTTAATTTCCCATTTTTATCACATCTGAACTGGAAAAAATATTTGGACAGTTCAATTTAACTAATATATGCCAAGCATGCAATTTCTAATTGCCTGCGTATCGCCCATCACACTCTGCTGGAGTATAAAAGTTTTTCTCTTAAAGAACGATAGCGACACTTGTCTTACTTTATATGGAAAAAGGAGGTTTACTGTTTCCACACGTGTGAAGAGCTGCACAAACACACGCTTGCATACGTGTCAATATAGAAAATTTGTACAAAATTTGTCCTTTTCATATGATTGAAAATAATATTCAAATATTAATTTTTAATAATCAGTTCATTTTTACTCCTTTTTTTGGGCTACAATTTATAATATGAATTGATGGTTAAATAATCTTCTCTATCTGTCCATATAATTTGCATTATTTAACCCATATTAGTATTTCGATAAGTTAATTTTATTATATATATAATTATGTTCCATCTGATGAAAGGATTCGATTAATTATATATATTTCATATAGAAGTATTTCTGCATGTGAATCAACAGATTCTCATACGTGCATGGAAATAGTAAATCTCATTGTACCTTTCCTTCTTCCATACTCATCTCTACGTTGATTCGAAGCGTTAGGGAATGATATGATAGAGCTGTGACTATCATATATTATGTACACATCCTTCCAATCTTCCACGTGGAATTGTATATAGAGAATCTGGACCGTATATATACTTTCTGTCTATGTATATAACCTATTGTTAAACTTTTATTAAAGTATAAAAACTCAATCAGGATCGTACCCAATCTGATACGACTCGATTTTTCTGACCGAGTCGGACTCGGTTCGGGTTAGGCCAACCGTGCATCGGATTGGTTCAAGTTAGATGTCCCGGACTCGGTCACAGATTGGATCGGGTTCAGATCCGCCCATGTAAATTTCGAACCGAATTGAGTTGGACCGAATCCTGTCCGATTCGGTCTGATGCCCAGCTCTAATGCTGGCCCAAAAGAAATTGGAAGCGGATTGGTTGGTGTACCACACACCAGCTATATAGCTGTTGTAGGTACGTGTCATGTGAAGACGAGCATGGACTCTCCTCGAGCTTCAAGTTGTACGAACGGTTCAAAGGAGATCAAAGTTACATGGGCTTACAGTGATGTATTTATTATATCTAGGCAATTCATTTATTTTTAGAGATCATTTTGGAGCATTATCCAAAAAATTAATCATATCCAAATATCATATGGACCACACCACAAATAGCAGTAGAGATTATGATTTTCACCGTTAAAAAATTCATAGGGCCACCATAACATTTATTTTCCATCCAATCTATTCATAAGGTCACAAAGACCTGAATGAAGATGAAAAACAAATTTCATATTAATCCAAAACTTCTGTGACCTCTAAAAGGGTTTCACTGGTAGATGTTCAATCCCTACTGCTTTTTGCAGTGTGGTCCACTTGAGAGTTATATCTGTCATATTTTTCATCTAAGCCTTAAGACGAGCTCGTTAAATGGATAGACAGTTTGGATATAACATATACCTCATGACCAGACCCACAGAACTTGCTGACACCAATACAGCAGCTATATAGCTGGTGTGAGGTACACCAGCCAATCCGCTTCCAAGAAATTCAGGTCAGTCGGGCCTGCAGATGATGTCTTCTCTTCGGTGGCCCACAAGCAGATAGACTGTAAACGGTTGACCGTGTTATCTAATGGACTTGAGTAGGCACGTGGAGAGCTGGACTTTGCAGCTAACTCATTGCCAAGTGAGAAAAACATGCCTCAGCTTTTTGTCTCCTTTTAACCATTCAACCTAAAATTCAGTCAAATCTAAGACTCATGAGTCGAGATCTAACCGTGGATCCGATCACCATGCATAAGATCTACCGGGCCCATCAGGTGTGCCATCTCATTTTCACCATGGATCTTATAAGTCAGTCAATTTCAAATCTTAAGTGGACCACGCCACGTTCAAATTCAACATGAGTCTTAAAATGCCATAATTCAAATAATGGGAACTGAATGCCTACTGTTGAAAACTTACCGAGGCCACAAATTTTTTATCTCATCCATGATTATATATATATATATATATTATATATATATATATATATTATATATATATATGTTGGATGGTGAATGATGGTAAATAAATATTATGGGTGGCCCTAAAAAGGTTTCAAATGTGATGTCATTATTTCTACCATTCCTGCGGTGTGGTTTATTTGGGCTTGGATCATGCCCTAAAATCATCTCGCAGAATCGTATAGGTAGAAAAATATAGACAAGGTGAATAAAACACATGCATGACAATATGGGCCCATAGAATTGGGTTACCAAGGATATCTCTGCTTACTCGAGTTGTACACGAGTTGAACTGAGACGAGCTTGGCACAGCTCGACTCGGATCGACCAGTAGCTGACCCCTAGAGTATTGGATTTGCTTAATTTTGGGCCCCTTTCTTAATATGATGTCACCAAAAAAAAAAAAAAAACCAGATGGACAGGGTGAATATCTCATAAACATCAGGGTGGCCCCATTTAGCTTCCATCTCAAGAAGTTCAAGGGAAAGGTCACCAAGATGCTTATGAGAAGTTACCTTTATTCATCCATTTTGCCGGTTCATTTCAAAACTCAAGCCAAATGAGAGGGGAAAGTGGGGAGAGAAATGCCAACCGTTGAAACCTTCCAGGTTCCACCTTGATGTTTATATGCCATCCTAACGGTTTATAAGATTATTCCCCTTGGATGAACTAAAAACACCAAAAACTTGGCCATTTTTTTTTTACACACCCCCACACACTCACGCCATGGTAGGATTTCACCACCTATGGATACTCGAACCCTTGACCGGGTGTTGAAACTCCTGAGAGTCTACACCGGAGCAACAGTAAACTTAGCTTGAAACGGAACTTTAGTGGCTATATGAATGTTTCAACTATAGTACTTCAATTCCCATTATTTCCTCTCGAATCCCATTATTTCATATTGTATCACCTACTTGAGACTTGGATTGGCTTTATTTTTTTGTCTCATGTCCTAAAATGGTCCAAAAAAAATAGATAGACATGTAGCTTTCTCACAAACATCACACAGAGCCCCACCTAACTTCCCAAGTGCCTCCTGTGAAAACCTTTGCGGGCAATCATGTCCATGTGCCACTTATAGCATGTTTGGAAGTTCTGTAAAGATGACTCTGAACACCGAGTGCAGAATGTCTGCGTTGAAAGCATAGGAAATTTCCAACCCAGGGCTTCTCATTGGTCAATACAGGAATTTCTCTCTCACAGATAGATTGTCGGCACACAACTTTTGACATGTGGAACTTCTCCAAGACCACCATGATTTGTGTTAGACCCACACCATCCATCAATTTTTTCAGATAACTTTAGATCATGAGCCCAAAAATGAAGTACATCCAAAGCTCAAGTAGACCATAACATAAGAAGCAATGGGGATTGAACAAAGTATCCTTGAAACCTTTCCATGCCAACCGTGAGGCTTATTTGCTATTTAACCTGTTGAAAGGTGATCCATACCTGGATAAAGGTAAAAGACAAATATCAGCTTGATCATAGCTTTATGTGGCCCCAAGAAGTTTTCGACATCAGCATCAATTCCTAATATTTCCTGTGGTGTGGTCCACTTGATCTTTGGATCTTCCTTGTTTTCAGGCTTATATCAGAGAATTATCTGAAAAAATGATCAAAGATGTGGATCTAAGAAAAACATCATTGTGGGGCCTACCTAAATTTCACATGCCAAGAAATTATGTTCCTTGTTGGGGAGAGAAGAAACCCAAAGTTTCTTCCATGGCCTCATCATGATGTATGCATTATATCAATATCATCAATCCATTTATTCCATAAATTTTAGGGAATGAGACCAAAAATGAGGATGACACAAGGCTAAGTGGGATACATTAGAGGAAACAGTGGGAATTAGGCTCTTATTGTTGGAAACTTCTCGAACCATAAAAGGCTCTAATCAAGCTGATTTGTGTGTTTTTACTTCATCCAGGTTTGTTTGATATTGATATAATGCATTTGACCAAGAAAGGTTTCACCATTACTCATTTCAATCCCCACTATATTATGTGGTGTGGTCCACTTGAGCTTTAGATGTACCTAATGTTTGGGCTCATGCTCTCGACTAGTTTGGGGGAAAAAAAAAATTTTAATAGACCGTGTGGATCTAACACTTAAATCAAGGCGGGGCAGAGAAGTCTCACACATTAAAAGTTGGGTTGTATGGTAAGATACTCCAATGCTGAGAGAGAAAATCAGCTTGTTTTGTGAAGTTTTTAATGGTGGGGAATTAATCACAATTGTTTCTTGTGGTGTGTCCACCTAAGATTTGCGTCTGCTTCATTTTTGAGGCCGTGCCCTAAAATGAGCTGTGAAAATGGTTGGACGGTGTGGATTTAAGGCACATACATCAGTGTGAGCTCCACAGTCACCAACTTGGATCCGGGGTCTCCCTTAATCTGCCCCGAATTTTCCTGTGCCTTCAATATATAGACGATCCCCACTCACCCATTTGGGAGCTATTGTTTTCAATACACCTAAGATGCAATTTCCATATTTTGGGCATGTTTGGTAGCAAATAGAATAAGACAGTCGCACTTCCGAGCATATGTTAATGATTCAAATGAGATTTCTTGCGAGCAACGTGTCTTCTTTCTTTTTAGATTCTATGAATTTGTGTGGCATTAGATGGGGATGCTTTCAGTATCATTCTCCATTTTTTAGACTTCGGATAGATATGTCCCCTTCCTTTTATTGACTTTCTTTAATTAATAAAATCATTAGTGACACTGTCCATCTTTGCCCAAAAATAAAAAATAATATTTACAGGACTAGTCATTGATGCATGGGTGGGTTCTTAAAGGTATATATAAGCATATTGCTGTTATTACAGCTATGTACATTAGCACATATAAGGTACTTGAAGATTAATGATGATATATATTATACATGTGAGTTATTTGAAAATAGACAATGGCATGTGCTAGGAACGTGATGTTCTAGCCCATGCCAACAAGGACATTATTACCTTCTTCTTCTTTTATTTTTTATTTTGTATTTTATCCTAATAGGGTATATAGAGTAAGACAACCAGCTATCAAGAACTTTCACCCGCTAAGCTATTTCACCTAACTTTTTTTATATTAGAAAATGCTATCATCAATGAGTAATGATCAAGCAAGCTAAGTGCATTGAAACCTTACCATGCACATAGTTGCATTTGAACTTACTGGAATCAGGATAGCATATCCGAACCATTAGAACTAATGAATGGTCCAAATAGGTGATATGGATACTAAGGATTCCAAATACAATTACATACATGGGAAGGTTTTCATGCACGTATCCCACTACAACTCATATGGAAGCTATGCATTTTTATTTTTCTTGGTTCCTGCAAAAACTGCCTTAACAAACTATAAATAAGCTAATTATCCCGCAAGCATGGCCCATATCTTGCATTAATTTTTGGACGGTCAGATGAGTTGCCTAACTGATTTTTATTATTAATGCACATGAGACATGGTCATATGTACTTGTATCTAAAAATCAATGTGATGAAATATCTTTTACCTAAAGCTTCATGTCACCATCATATGTGCCTTATCCCAACTAATTATGGGCTGTGCCACTTGTTCTGCCATTTCGGTCTATCAAGGACCTTATCTTCAATTAATATTGTAAATAATCAAATATTTTCTTTCTATTTCTATGTATGACTTTTTGAACTGTGCGTTTGTCTTTTAAAGCCTTCAACTTAAATCATCTCATTCTTTCATATGCTGATCCATTTACCGTTTGATCGTGGAGCTTGGTTCTAAGACTCTCCTACAAGTTGGATGTGACTCATCCGAGTCGACTCGGACTCAGTCGGAGCTGATTTGGTTTGATACCATGAGTGATCACCTGAGTTGGGGGCGAATCGTTTAAGTGACTTGTAGTGTTGAACCAAATTAGGTCCAATTGAGTCTTGAGTCGACTCAAATGAGTTGCAACTCAACTCAGCATTGATCGTGTCTGTCCGAGTCAACGAGTCTTTCAATCATGTCCTCAAGCCATTGACATGGCGGGTCACATCACCAAAGTCCATTTTTAACAAGCCTTACAGGCAGCAACCTCATTTGGTTACCTAAAATAGAGGGGCATTAAGAAAAAATCTTTCTCATTGGACAAGAACTTGGAACTATATTTTTCATCTTGAATTAGTCAAAATACGCGGAATTTCTTAATTTTCGTGTAGGATTAAATCCAGTAACAGGGGGGGTATGGCTGACTGATATTGCACACCATCATTTAGCTATTGCAATTCTTTTCCTGACAGTGGGTCATATGTATAGGACCAACTGAGGCATTAGTCATGGTCTGAAAGATATTTTAGAGGCTTAGAAAAGTCCATTTACAGGCCAGGGTCATAAATGAGTATTGGGCTTGTATGCAAAGCCCATTATAGTCTTGGGCATTCCTTCATTCCTAAGTTTGCCTTTGGACTACAGGGTACAGCTGTCAATGGATGGGCGCCTGAGATTGGCTTCGGCTAGAATAGTGAACTAATCAGGCCAGGCACACTCAAAACTTTGATTTTTCCTGGTGTGGTCCAGTCAATTGACAGCCCTAGTTTGGATTCACCATCAATTTGAATTCCAATCAATGGGCCCCACAAGTGGAAGTGGCCAAATTGCTACTTACTGAGGGACAAGTACTCTTGGCAATGGGTGCAGTTGCTCCATTGTTCATTTGTAGGTCTGTTGTAGGCCGACGTGGTTCAGGTTTGGGCTTGACAATTAGACCTATTAAGCATATGGGTCAACCTACTACTTGCCCCTACCTGACCCAATGTCTTCCTCAAACCTCTTGAACAGTACTAATGGGCTGTGTCAAGTAGGAATCGAGCCTACTAATTACTTTACTGGTTGAGGTATGACTTAAATTCTAGGCCCGTTTGGTAAATGGGACGAGCTCAGATTTGAATGATTGGGTCTGGTCTGAGCCCAACAGCAACCAAATCCCAACTAGGCTTATTTCAAGTTGGAGTTGAAAGCAATGCAACTGGAATTCAATTCCCAGGCTACTACTTCCTTACTACATATGTTAGGGAACGTAGCTGCTACGATCTTGTTGTTCATCTCAATTGAGCTGAATTTTCACAATCCAATCAAATCATGCATCCAAACGTACCCCAAACACAGGCAGGATTTCCAACATACACAAGGCTCAAAACATGTTGAAAAAAACAAAAACAAAGTTCATCATATATCACACATGAAAATACACAAGAAAAAGAATATATTTTTGTCCTTTCAATTCTTTCATGCTAGTTACCATTTATTCTCCATTCAAATTCAATATAATTACAAAAAGAGACAATACTGCAAATATCCTAAAGAAATCATTTGAAATACATAATAGGCCTATTTGAATGAGGATCCCATACCCCACCTTCCTTCACATACTCCAGATACCTTATGAATTCGGGCTTCAATGTGGTCGCCTTCTTCCGGCGGGACCCATGAAAATAACTGAGCAATGGATGACTCTTTATTACCTTTGTGGACAGCTTAACCTTTGAATCTGTCATCTTCCATGTATGATTCTTTGTTACACTAGCCATTCGTACAGCCACTTCTTCACTTCCCTTCTCTTCAATTACAACACTCGGGCTCTTCAGATCAGATGGTAGTGAGGCACTGTCGTCGCCCAGCCGCTCGTACCCACGACGGCTCTTCTGGAAAATCGACGATCTATACATTGCCAAGAGACTGCACTTTTCAGCCCAATCGCTGTCTGGAGTTCCAATCAGGGAAAAGGAAAGATTAGAGGTGATGGTTGATGATGGAGAGGATTGTGGCGATGACGATGAATAGGAATGTGTGGTGAATTTAAACACGGTTTTGGTTGAACGGGTCTGATTTAATTATTATTTATGGCTTTTTTGTATTTGTGTTTATTTAATGTGTACGAGAGCCAAGTCGTTCCTAGCGGCTTTATTTTATTTGGAAAGCTACTTCATACCTGGTCTACTCGCCGACCTGGGGTATCTTTCTCTAAATGGGGAAACGACATACATGGATGAAATCTAATCCGTCTATCAGGTGGGCCACCCCTTTTTTGACCTTGAATCAAAAAACTAGGCTTATTCAGATCTTAACCAGTTTAGAATCAACCAACGGCCTCTAAATCTTGTGATATGACGCACCAGAGTTTTAAAATAATGTGAATTTTGGGAAATCATTTCATCTTGATGAGGTACATCAGATGAATGGATTGGATGGAATATAAACACCATGGTGGGGCCTATACGAAACTAATAGTGGCAATCCCATCCCATCCGTTTTCTATGGTGTGGCCTATTTGAGTTGTGAATCACTGTGATTTTTGGGTTCGAGAGTGGATATGAGGCATAGTAATTGATGGACGGAGTAGATCTCATAAACGTTCCACCCACGTGGTGCTTTATTAGTGGTAGGTAGCTACGTCGCGATTCATTTCTTCTGTGCAAAGGTAGGTGGAGAAATTCAAGGGTGAGATAGCACACGTGTCAGCCGTTGCACATTTGACTGAGGTCCGCACCACCATCATGTGGAGCCCACTGTCGGCATGTCCTGGCCAATCCACTTTTTTTCATAAACGTCTGGCCCGTTTGATGAACGGACGAGCCTGATTTTTGGACAGGGATGTTCACATACCTGGTTTGCATCCAATCTATGGCCTTTTCCCAGTCGAATGTGATCATTCGCAGGCCATTAACAAATATCAGGATTGTCTCATGGGATAACTGTTAGGTCCATTAGATCAATGGTCAGGATCTTTGAATTATGGTCCCCACTGAGAACTGAAGATACTGAGGGTGAAGATCATATTATTCCTCGGTGTATGATATAAAAACAAGATAAATCCAATTTTTTTTTTTTTCTTTGACTCAGCAACGGTACTGTGGGACCCATTACACAATGTCACTCCCTATGAAACGGTTAGATCACAAGAAGGCGGATCCCATGTGCAAGGAGCATGCGGAGCTCTTAAAGATGGATGTCAGTGTACGTTTGCACATGTGGGGTACTTGAAGTTGAGGCAGACACATGTTGCATATTAGGGCGTTTCACATAGTCTCAACAATAGATGGTTGGCACATGTGGTGTAGGTATGGTCCTTATGATGGATTTGGGCACATTTGAGACATGTGGAGCATTAGAATAGTCGTTTGCACATACGGGGCACTTGATGGTGGTCAACAAAGCATAGATAGAGACTATGGGGTACATGTGGCTCACTAACATAAGTGACATATGTAGAGTGTTTGAAGACAAGGATAGCACATGTTGTACATGGCATATTAGGAGTGTATGGCATATTGAAAGATAGGTCAATAGCACATTAGGATATTATCGAAAATATTGAAAGATAGGTCACTTAAAGATGGAAGGTAGCACACATTGCACATGTCTATAGCTTTAAGATGGATGATAGTACATGTTGGATGTTGCACATGTGGCGCATTGGCACACATGAGGCACTTGAAGACGGATTGTTGCACATTTAAGGGAGGTACCTACAAAATTAGCTATGGCACATGTGAAGATGGGCAATGGCACATGACTACCATTGCAAGGGACTTCATAGAAAGAGGGGTATTCCTTATTTCCCTCAATTTCTCAGGAAGTCCTTTTGTATTTCGTGCACAACGAAAAAAACAAATCAGGGGGGTGTCATTTTTCAGCAAGTGAGACTCAAATGAAATGGGTGTTAACCAGAAAATAAATAAATAATCATTGGATTTCGATCATTTCCACATTTGCTCAATTTTGTATTTCAACAAATCCAAACAGGCCCGTAGCAGCTTTCAGTTCCAATGAATCGGGTCACATGATTCATTGATCCAAACCATTGATGTCACGGGCCTCACCATGGACGAAATGGATCACTGACACATGAGCCTCATTTGTTCAAACTGATAAACTCCGGAAACCATGGCCCGTAGCATGCGTGGGACCTGGGCCATTCATCACATGCGGCCCATAATCCTGATGACAGGGATAGTAAATTCATCATTAGCAGGATGTATATTGGCGTGTCAATGGACAGCTAATAAAATGGCCCATTTTCAAAGTTTGGCTCAACATGAGTAGAACTGTTAACCCAGAAAGCCGAGGACACGGTAAAGTAGACCTCTCTTCCCCAACAAAACTAGCCATATTCCTTCAGCCGTCCATTTACAGAACAATAATATAACATACTGGTTTGTGATGCTGAGATGTTTGGAGTATCCAGGTGGGTTCAAACTGTAAATGTACCTGGAACATAGCTGAAAGTGCTTTGTTTTTGGTGGACCTGACCAATTATCATTCCTCAATATTAATGAGAAACGCTTAAGCAATTCCTGCAAGTGATTGCAGAGATGACCCACGATTAGGGGTGCAACTCGGGCAGGTTGGGTTGGGTTGAGGGGCAACCAGAGCCCAACCTGACCTAGAGAGGGACCCACACTGCAGAATGCATGCCAATGAACTGCCAGTTCATCATATTTAAAACCATTGTTCAGCACTGACGGTAATGGAACCTTTGACAACCGAAGAGAACTGTCCTACTTATAAACAACTATACACCGCAGATCATGATAACACCCAGACTCATCGATCCATCAAGACCGCCCAATGGATGAATTACCCACCTACCAGTTTCATGTAGCTACAATGATTTTCCCAACTAAATAGATGGGTGAGAAAAAAAAAATGCTTACATTACTAGTTGACTGCTACCAGAATGAAAAATTACAAGATGGGTTGTGGTGAAAATTATCAGTGGCAGGTGCTTCGCAGGCCTAAACAGCATCTGCTACCGCTCTTCTGAATTGAACTTGTTCCATGCCTCCTGAGAATGAACACAAGATCAGTAAAATGCTCTAATCGCCGGTTCTATTAATACTCATATACAAAAGAACTCGAAGCTGTACCCATAGTTCAAAAACCGAAAACTTGGCTTGATGTTCAGCCAGGTCAGGTTGACTCAAAAACTCATCCCTACCCGACTCAACTCGATATTTAAAAAATTACGGATATGAGTAGAT
Source organism: Magnolia officinalis (assembly GCA_021015155.1). Lineage (NCBI taxonomy): Eukaryota > Viridiplantae > Streptophyta > Magnoliopsida > Magnoliales > Magnoliaceae > Magnolia > Magnolia officinalis. Next base: position 112,397,391 of record JAJHSJ010000004.1, read on the forward strand.
ATTTAACGTAGTAATATAAAATACAAATGCTATTGTTAAACACTCAATGGTGCATTGGTTAATTTCCATCTTTCCTGTAGCAGAGGTGGAGAGTTCGATTCCCTCCTTCCCAATTGACATTCTACTAATGTTCACGCAGTGTATGTGACTCGGCTTGAGATCTTGCCCAGTCGAGTCAACTTGCCTGAGTCTTGAGTCAACCCAGCGCATGCCAAAATCAACTGGTAAGTAAAAAAACGTGGTTTCTCGAGGTGGCTCAGAAAGACAGGCCAACTGAAAGATAGTATGCAGTCGTGCATAGACTGCCTTAGAAATTATCACACCTAGAGCATCTTACTGCCTTAATGAATGCCTTTGGTGCCATGGGAAGCAGCAACAACCAACTAGCAAATAAGGCCATGTTTGGAAACAATGGATTCCATGCAAAACAATAAAGAAGGGGTTTTCCTTTGATATGACAATTTTATGTTGCTTGGATGGCAAAATAAAGGGTGGATTCCACCCAGAAATCATTGCACTTTTCCATAATTTGGATTCTTGCACAAGAAACTAGGTGAGTAACTGTGAGAGGCATCCGAGATTTCCTCATGCTATCCAAACAAGTGATCAAAATTGAAAACCATGTCATAATAGTTCTCATGGAAATCATCATTAGATGATTATTGTTGTTTTTTGCCCCTTTCTTTTCTGTCGGATTCCACATATCCAAACACGGCGCACCATTTGGGTGTACAAGCAAAATGAATTGCTGAACTTGTGTTTAATCCGGAAGAAGTGACAAAAGGTAATGAGAGAGAGAGAGAAGGGTTCTAACGGTGGGCAACCTATGCTCACATTTTTCTGTTTTGTGGCCCACTCATGATTTAGATCTGCCTCGTTTTTGGGCTGACGTCCTAACATGAGCTTCTACAACTGATGTACAGTTTGGCCATCACATGGTCATCATGGGGGGCCCCAAGGAGCCTTTGTTGCATGGTCCCCTCGTACACCGCTTATGAGTGGGCTTAACCGCGAGGAAGAGAAGTGGGAGTGGCGTACTCTCATCAACAAATTGAGAAGACAAAAATAACCCTAGGTTGAAGAGAGCTACCCACACTCTAAGGCTACTTGTTTTTTTTTGAAAAGTCTCTAAGGCTACTTGTTATCGCCCTCCCCCACAACTAATTGCAGGGGTAAAATTGGCCACACACTAGTTGCATTATATATAGCATAGATAATACTAATAATTGCAACAGGATTCGCTCGTGTCTAACCATAGCCAAAGGGCTGGCCCCAAAATAGATTTTCAAAACCTGATGCAAGAAGAACACAGCAGGTATCTGAAGGCAATAAATAGAACTGGACCGAGCTTGACTAGCATAGATAATACTAATAATTGCAACATGATTCGCTCATGTATCTAACCATGGTCAAATGGGCTGGCCCCAAAGTAAATTTTCACGACCCGATGCAAGAAGAACACAGCAGGTATCTGAAGGCAATAAATAGAACTTGACCGAGCTTGACTCACAAGATAGGACACAGATGTGACTAAGACTCGAGCAGCGTAACATACATTTCTTGTGAAGCTACAGAAAAGAACCTATATAAGCTTGGGGAAAGGTTATTCAGATGGAAATATGGGACTTCAACATCTTATATAATGCATAACCAAATGCATGCTGCAGGCTCATGGACTAAGATATCAGCATCTTCATGCAAATGGACCTCTGATACATGACTGTCTACTCTTAGACAACACCTCTAAGCTGATTATAGGGGATCCATACCACGTTGTTTTGCACCCTTGTAGGTAACATCTCACAGAGATAAACTGCAGGTAATTTGGCTAAATGACAGATCATGATCCTATTACTATACACTAGGACTAATGGCACGTGGAGAGTAGGGGGGAGGAAAAAAAATGGAGTGAGAGACTGAGGGAAAGGGTGTGCCAAAACGCACTGCACTGAGAGAGAAGGGTTTCAACAGTGGCAATGCATGCCCACTTTTTTTCCGGTCCAGTGGCCTACTCGACCTTTAGATCTGCCTCATTTTTAGGTTGTCTTCCTAACATAAGCCAGTTCTACAGATGTACAGTGTGGATGTTACGAGTCATCACAGTGGGCCCCGTGGAGCCTTTGTTGCACGCCCCCTCATACCATGCTTATGTGTGGGCTACACACAAAGAGGAAGAGAAGTGAGAGTGGCCTACTCTAATCAATGGATTGATAAGACAAATACCCCTTGGTTGAAGGGCCAGCCACACCTGAAAACAACTTGTTAACGCCCCCTCCTCCGACTAATTGTAGGGGCAAAAATGTCCAAAAGCTACTAGCATTATATGTAGTATAGATATAGATGTTATGATATTTTTCAATATTTTAATTTCAACATGAAGAGGATTCAAGTAAATTATATGGAATGAGGAAACAGAAAAGCAAGCAACACACCTTTAGCAGATCAAAAACTTTCTCACAGATATACTTCTGCTGAATGCTTGCACCCCTTTGCTGCACCTTGTCGGGATGAACACACAGAGTGGCCTTCCTGTAAGCTTTCTTTACAGCAACAGCTGTTATAACATCTGTCAATGGAATGGGCTGCCAACCACTATCGGACCCAAGGATCTGCCAACAAATATAGACAGGATCAAACAACAGATTCATATGTATCGACTGGCAAGATTGCAGACTGAATATTAATATTGGTATTTGTGAGATGTGAAAAATATTAGCCAATCATCTCATGGTATATTCAGCAAAGAAAAGGACTGTGACACTAGAAAACCCATTGAAAACTGTTCAAATCATCTGGGTCAACCAGTTCAACCATCAGGTCGGGCAGCCATCCGGTCCAACTGTCTGGTCCACCATTTATAACACCATGATGATGCCACTGGTTATCCCGGTTTGGATTGGACATAAAACTACCAATATGATGGAGTCAAATTATCTGTATGAGGTGGACCTAGAAAAAAGAGGAAGATGACTTGATTTATGCCACAGGAAACTAGGACATGCCAATTCGGCTACAGTTAAGAAATGGGATCGAAGTCTCTTCTCTGGGTTCTTATATAGACGTTACAAGCCAATTCAGCTACAGTTAAGAAATGGAATTGAAGTCCCTTCTCTGGTTTCCAGTACAGACATTGTAAAACTGTGCACAAAAACAGGTAAGGGTCTGTCTGGGTCTTAAAACATTGCTTTTAAGATGATAATAATAACCTAGTAGACCATGGAAGTTTCCTAATCCAACACATGTAACTACATGCACGTGTACACATAGGAATATGTGCCTATATATGCCACATCTGCGGCACTCCACACTCATCAGGCAAGCCTCGCTAACTATATAATCTCTCCCAAAATCATACTGGTCTACTCATCAAGTAGTCCCCACATGTATGCCAAATAGGGGCGTTGCCTCTTTTATTTCAATTATTTTCCGTTTTTTTTTCCATCACATGGACCAACTTGGAGTCGCGCACATGACATGTGTCAACACAATTAGATAATGATAGCTCAAAGCAGCAGTAATCAAAACAGTTACAGAGATAATAAATTTTAAGTATTAGCAACTGCAGAACAATCTTGCATACATATTGCAGAGTGGAGAGCAATGCACGTAAGTTCCCTTCTTTTCCATTCGACCACCTTCTAACATCAGCATCCAGAGTTTCTGCTAATCTCTGCAATCATGATTTGATTTGGGTCAGACAGAAAGAAATGCAAGACGAACAGTAATTCCTTGAGTTTCTGGACTGTGAACAGATATTTTACATTTCTCTCTGCTTGCTCCCTTTGAACAAGAATGTCACGCATATTTTTCTCTGCAAGAGCTTTTGCCTGAAATTTGAAATGAAAGCAAAAAATGTAAGCTCACAGTAATTCCATTCAAGAAGCTTGTCTCCCAAATTAAACAGAACCACATCACCTACAGCAAAATATTTTATCTCTATTAGTCATAACACGGAATATCATATAAACAGGTTGCAGACCTGTCAAGTGCATTCCCAGACATGTAGGTTTTGAACAAGGCACATACCGCACGTTCGACTGTCCGTTGATTTCTCTCCCACCTTGCTTGACATCTTTTGGCTGATTCAACCTCAGCTCCTTGATGCTTTCCATTAGAGTAGGAAGCTTCATTGTGACAGAACAGTATAATTCATAAGCAAAGCACCCAAGAAAATGCAAACAAAGCTCTGAAGAATCAATGGTATAAAAAGATGCAAGAAAATTGCACATATGGAATTGCATACCACCTAGATTTGTAGAATTTGAATATCTCTGTGAAGTACTGCTGGAAGAATCTGTGGCAGCTGCCCGTTTTGCCTTCTCAGCTAGAGCTCTTTCTACAGCACGCTCCCGAGCCTCTGCAGTTGCTCTCTCAACTGCTGCACGCTCTGCCCTAAGTCTAGCGTCCACAGAAGCTTTCTCAGCTAATGATTTTTCACGAGCTTCAGCTGAAGCCTTCTCTGCTCTTTCACGGGCCTCTGCCATGGCTCTTTGTCGAGCTTCAGCTGTCGCTCTCTCCACAGCGGCCCTTTCTGCCCTCTCTCGGGCTTCCATGAAAGCCCTATCACGAGCTTCACGGGTCGCTCTTTCAACAGCAATTCTATCCTTTTCTCTTTCCCTTTCCCTGTCCCTCTCTTCTTCTATTCTTCTTGCTCGCTCCATTTCCAGCTCTCTTTCTCGACGCACTCTCTCTTCTTTTTCCTTATCTTCAGTTCCATGAATTTCATTATCGTTCCACTCTTTTCGTTCTGTAAGTTTATTCTCTGTAACAAATGGAGCTGTTCTTGATATGTTATCTTTCCCTTCCAACACACTAGCCCGTTGAGCTGCTTCCAATTTCTTCCCATTTTCACCCGACTGGAAAACTGCTTGAGCTGCTTTGTATTTGTTCTTATTTCCTTCCTGATCATGGGCCATTTGAGTTTCTCGGATATTCATTTTCCCATTGTCCTTGCCTCCATGGGCCTCATGAGCCAATTTTAGTTTCTTCCCATCTTCCCACTCATGGACCTCTTGCTCTGCTTTTGAATTCTTCTTATTTTCTTCTTGCCTGCTCACCATCTGGGCTGCTTTCAGTTTCATTTCACCATCTTCTCGCACATAGACCTCCCTAGCTGCTTCCATTTTCTTCTCATACACTCCATTTTCACTGGCATCTTGGATTGCTTTCAGTTTCTTACCATTTTCTTCCTGATTATTAGTATCTTGAGCTGTTTGTAATTTCTTCGTATTTCCATCCTGCTCACATACCTTTTTACCCATTTTCAGTTCCTTCTCATTATCTTCATGCAGGTGGACCACTTTGGCTGCTTTCAACCTCTTCTCCTCTTCACGCTCATGAGCCTCTTGAACTGCTCTTAGTTTCTTCTCATTTTCTTCCCACTGATAAGCCTCTTGAGCTGCCTCTAGCCTCATCTCATTTTCCTCCCTTTCACAAGCCTCTTGAGCTGCTTTTAGGTTTTTCTCATTTTCTTTCTGCCCAAAAGCCTCTTGAACTGCTTTCAGTTCCTCCTTTTCACGCCCACGATCTCTGTTTAATTTCTTCTCGTTTTCTTCTTGTTCATGAACCTCTTGATCTGCTTTCTCATTTTCTTCCTGCTCATGAGCTCCTTGAGCCATTTTTAATTTCTTCACCCTTTCTCCCTGTTCACAAGACGCTTGAGATGCTTTTAATCTCTTCTCATTTTCTTCGCGCCCATGACCCTCTTGAGCTGCTTGCCATTTCTCATTTTCCTCCCGCTCACGAGCCTCTTGAGCTGCTTTTAGTTTCTTCTCATTTTCTGCACGCTCACGAGCATCTTGAGCTGCTTTTAGCTTCTTTTCATTTTCTTCATGCTCACGAGCCTCTTGAGCTGTTTTTAGCTTCTTTACATTTTCTTCACGCTCCCGAGCTGCTTGAGCTTCTTTTAGTTTCTTTTCATTTTCTTCACGCTCCCGAGCCGCTTGAGTTTCTTTTAGTTTCTTCTCATTTTCTGCTTGCTCCCGAGCCGCTTGATCTTCTTTTAGTTTCTTCTCATTTTCTGCTCGCTCTCGAGCTGCTTGAGCTGCTTTTAGTTTCTTCTCATTTTCTTCACACTCACGAGCCGCTTGAGCTGCTTTCAGTTTCTTCTCATTTTCTTCACGCTCACGAGCCGCTTGAGCTGCTTTCAGTTTCTTCTCATTTTCTTCGCACTCACGAGCCACTTGAGCTGCTCTCAGTTTCTTCTCATTTTCTTCGCGCTCACAAGCCACTTGAGCTGCTTTCAGTTTCTTCTCATTTTCTTCCCGTTCACGAGCCTCCTGAGCTGCTTTCAGTTTCTTCTCATTTTCTTCACGCTCACGAGCCGCTTGAGCTGCTTTCAGTTTCTTCTCATTTTCTTCGCGCTCACGAGCCACTTGAGCTGCTCTCAGTTTCTTCTCGTTTTCTTCGCGCTCACGAGCCACTTGAGCTGCTTTCAGTTTCTTCTCATTTTCTTCCCGTTCACGAGCCTCCTGAGCTGCTTTCAGTTTCTTCTCATTTTCTTCACGCTCACGAGCCGCTTGAGCTGCTTTCAGTTTCTTCTCATTTTCTTCGCGCTCACGAGCCACTTGAGCTGCTCTCAGTTTTTTCTCGTTTTCTTCGCGCTCACAAGCCGCTTGAGCTGCTTTCAGTTTCTTCTCATTTTCCTCCCGTTCACGAGCCTCCTGAGCTGCTTTCAGTTTCTTCTCATTTTCTTCACGCTCACGAGCCGCTTGAGCTGCTTTCAGTTTCTTCTCATTTTCTTCGCGCTCACGAGCCACTTGAGCTGCTCTCAGTTTCTTCTCGTTTTCTTCACGATCACGAGCTGCTTGAGCTGCTTTCAGTTTCTTCTCATTTTCTTCCCGTTCAAGAGCCTCCTGAGCAAATTTTAGTTTCTTCTCATTTTCTTCGCGCTCACGAGCCTCTTGAGCTGCTTTTAGTTTCTTCAAGTTTTCTTCACGCTCACAAGCCTCTTGAGCTGCTTTTAGTTTCTTCTCGTTTTCTTCGCGCTCACGAGCCTCTTGAGCTGCTTTTAGTTTCTTCTCGTTTTCTTCCCTCTCACGAGCCTCTAGAGCTGCTTTCAGTTTCTTCTCATTTTCTTCCCTCTCACGAGCCTCGAGAGCTGCTTTCAGTTTCTTCTCGTTTTCTTCCCTTTCATGAGCCTCTAGAGCTTTTTTCAGTTTCTCATTTTCTTCGCTTTCACAAGCCTCTTGAGCTGCTTTCAGTTTCTTCTCATTTTCTTCACATTCACAAGCCTCTTGAGCTGCTTTTAATTGCTTCTCTGCTTCAAGCTTAGGGGCCTCCTGAGCAGCTTTTAGTTTGTCATTTTCTTCCTGCTCATGAGCCCCTTGGGATGCTTTTAGTTTCTTCGCATTTTCTTCCAGCTCATGAGCAGCTTGGCCTACTTTTAGTTTCTTCTCAATTTTCTCCCTCTAGGAGCCTCTTTAGCTACTTTCCATCTCTTATCACTCTCTTCCTGCCCATTGGCCTCTTGAAGTGTTCTCATTTTATCACTATCTGCAAGTCCACTTGCTTCTTTAGCTGCTTTCTTCTCATTCAATTCGCGCTCATGAACCTTTGCAATTGTGTTTAGTTTCTCATCATTCTCCTGCTCGGGCACCACCTGAGAGGCTTTGAACTTCACATCTTTTACCAGCTCAAAGAACTGGTTCTCTGCTTTCCATTCCCCTGCTCTCTCTTCCTCGAATTTACAGTTTTCTTGGGCAGCTTTGACCTCCTTTCTTTCCTTACACCTTCTGTCTTCATCTAAACCAGGCTTCACAATGTTCTGAAACTTCTCTCTTTTTCTTTCCATTGATAGTTTTGCACTCTTTAGCCTTGCTTGAGCTTTCTCCATAGCTTCTTTCATAGCAGCTGCAGAAGCTGCAGCATCTGAACTTGCATCTACCTCTACATCAAAGAAAAGAGGTGAACTATCCTTGGCAGACTCTTCAAGTATGAAAGTTTCAGAAGAAGCCCTGAAGTGGCGAGTTCCGCCCATGGTCTGAGGTTTCCAAAAATGTGCTTCAGCTGGATAAGATTTCGAGTTTGTGTCCATCATTTTGTGGGAATCTCCCTGCTTATTATTTAATTTTGGCGGTGGTCTTGAGGGAGGTGGAAGTCGAGAGGGTTGTGTCCGAAGGTTAATATCAGAGACAGTTAAAAACACTTTTTCAGGATAGGATCTATCACCACTGGGCTTCAGGTTATCACACGAATTGTGTAACTGACACTGTTCATTCACAGGATCGACCCCCAAAGCACTGGATTTACTGTCGAGCTGTTCCTTTTCTGCCTTGAGATCATTTCCAGAAGCCTTGATGATATTACTGAGGGCAGGGATGTCTGACGCGTTTTCCTTGAAATGATTTTCCTCCATTGTTCCCCCAGAAGAGTCCATATTGAGACCGGGATCATCGGTTCCCAGGGGCAAAGGTTTGTCACATTTTGTGTTTTGAGGGGAGCATGCATCAACTACAAAAGTAAATCCAGAAACCTCATGGAGTTCAGCTATGTGTGTTGTCCCATTCACTGAATCTTCTATGCTTCTTTGATTAGACTTATTATATGACACATTGAATTGCTTCATGCCATCATATATATGATGAGAGTCACCCTTCGACAGGAACTTATTCTGTTCTGAACTAGCAAAGGGATCCACGTAATGATCTTCTGAAGGTGCTCTGGAAACAGCTATTGGTGCCTGCTGTTGGGATCCCATTTCGGCCGGTGTCCTGCAAATTCAGGAAATAAAAAGAAGATGAAACAAACTGCAATCAAATTCTAACCGATAGGGACTGAAATGTATATGTAGCTAAGCTGTTTTGTCTTTTAATACAGCCAAAGATAACACTCGAAAAAGAAAATGAAGGAAATATACAGCATTGGATCATGGCTCGCAAAAAAGACGCATGATATTCAATAACAAATATAGTACTGACCAAGCAACTGAACGAATCTGATCTGAAACAAGAAACTGTAATTCATTATTACAGCAGCCACTGCTAGGTTTCCTCACGGTTCTTAACATGGTGTTTGAGAATCCAGTGCATTTGATGCCAATTTGCAAATATAGAATTTGAAGCAATTAAAGAAAGAAATCTCAGTTCCCTTCAGGATTTTAATTCTTCCTTACAGATTTTTTTTCCTTTCTTTGTTGAGAATGACCACTTCATTAGAAAACGAGAGAGAGAGAGAGAGAGAGAGAGAGGAGAGAGAGAGAGAGAGAGAGAGAGGACAAATAAAAAGACCAGGAAGGATAGAATTAGAAAACAAATGAATTCGAAATTTTTTGAAAAAATAATCATTCGCAAATAATGATTTTATACTGATGATTTTACGAGGGACTGAGGATGGCAAGGACATGTGATGTTATGCCTGGTGTACAAATGATCCCAAAAGACTCATAAAGACATGTCCTTGAATTTTTCAATGCCACAAAGAATGAGTAATCCTTGTTCCGCCTTTCCTTTCTTCTTCTAAATTTTCTACTTTAGTAAATGAAATTTGAGACTCACATGAGCCAAAATTCCATAGAAGGCCAAGTCCAAATAATGATTTTATTTATACTGCTGATTTTATGAGGGACTGAGGATGGTAAGGACTTGTGATGTCACGCCCATTGGACAAATAGTGCAAAATGACTCATAAAGACATGTTCTTGAATTTTTCTATGACACAAAGGAAGAAGGGGAAAAAAAAAAGAGAGTAATCCTCATTCTGCTTTTCCTTTATTCTTCTATATTTTCTACTTTAGTGAATGAATTTCTGGACTCAGATGAGTCCAAAAGTTCCATCAAAGGCCAAGTCCAAGCCTTGAGTTTCCCAAGAACGATTGGTGTTGGCTTTTACTTGGCAAAAGTTCTACGATCAGTTACCCATCAGACATCAACCTTCCTCTTTTACGCAAGCTCTTGGAACCAGCAATGACAATGACAAAGGCTCAGAGATGCCACTCGCATGCCAACACAGTCCCATCCAGTACTAACCCTACCCCAACTACTCCATGCTTGCCCCAAATGGCGAGCATGCAAAGTAGGGTCATGGATGGGCAATTTTCCAAGCAAACTGCTACACACAAAGTCGCACCCCAAATACAAGAAAGTTCGCCCTCTGAGTAGTTGGCTCCTTAGAAAAGCACAGAACCTGCCAATACATGATTATGAACATGGCTCACATGACAACACAGTCAAGTCCCACAAAACAACTTAGCACAACCACTTCGTGCCATACCCCATATGGTTATGTATAGGGTCTACAGGCTTCTACAGGACTGATGAATGTATGAATTTAGTGATAGTTGGGCTCTTACTCTGTTTGGACCCTTCTTTTCCTTATTTGCTAGTTACCTTTTGTTACAAATGGATATACAAGTAGGAAGCTAATCATCCTAACCAATAGGCTTCCAGCCTTGATTCTTTTATTGATAGTATTACTTCATGACTTGGCAATAAAGCACTACATATGGACTTTTTTAATGGACAGATTATTACGATTTTGAGTGAATGAAATTAGGATTTTTTTTTTTTTTTTTTTTCTCTTTGTTTCCTGCAATGGGATTCAAGACCTAGAGTGGTTCTTCCATTAGCCCTTAGGTGCGACCCTACTGAGCATTTGTGGAGCAATTCCACATACCTATCCAAAAACCTGTCCCCCCCAATTTTTGCTGATTAATGAGTTGATCGGAGATATATCGGAGCATTTAGCGGCGGAATAGACCGAAGTCAGTAAGTATTCGAATAGTTATGTTCTAGTTTGATTTCATCACCATTGCCACATTAGCTGACCCGTTGCACCACTGCCAGCCTGGCATGATGTAGCCACATGGAAAGGTGCATATGGGCGTAAACAAAGCTGTGATAACATGAGATTCTAAGTCACTTTTCAAATCTCATGCGACTACAAACATGTACCCAGCAGAAATGCAGGAAAACACAACTCCCCCAAAAACCAAATTTACTCGAGTTGCTCTAAACTTCCCATCAGATGAACACGACAAAGAAAACAAATTAGAAACATAAACAATTAAAAATGGAATTCAACGAACAACTAAAACACGGAACATAAATAAAAGGGAAAATCAGTAAATATCAACAAAAACTTAAAAAGGAAAAAAAAAATGCTATATAAGTAACAGAGATTGCTCTTCAGGTTCAACGCAAACAATAAGCAAAAAGGGGGGAAATCATACCTTGAATTTGTGGAAGAAGTTTCCTCCCCTTTAGGTTGTGCAAACATTTCCTCATAGGAAACGGCGAAATCCCCACCATCGAAACCACCGAAAACTTGCGTGTAATCGAATTTATTCGAGCCGCGGACGTCAAAGGGGGCATCGTCATCTTCTCCTTCGGCAGGGAAATCCAGGTACGGGATTGTCGATGCCAAGCTCTTCGGAGCGGAGAAGCCCCCGAAAATCTCCCCATAGTCTTCAATCCGGGAGGCAAAAGGAGGCATGGCGAACTTCGGTGGCCCACCGAAGACGTCATCATAGCCATTGCCGTTGGAGATGAGCGATTTCTTCGAGAGAGTTGAAGATGAGCGCTTGCTGAAGAGAGGGTGCTGGAAATCCGCCATGAAAGAGAGCTTTTCTCGCTCTCCCTCTCCCTCCCTCCCTCCCTCTCTCTCTCTCTCTCTCTCTCTCTCTGGAAATGAGAGGAATGAAAGCTGGCTTTTGTGTTTATGTATTTTCTTTTTTTTTATATATATATATATATTTTGGGATAAAATAAAAAAGAAAGGAGAAAAAAAAAATTGGATGTTGCTGGACAGTGAGAACGCTGCTGGAGGTTTCTGTAAGAATCGGCGATTTTTTTAAGGGAGTGGAGGACGGGGTTTCAAATGATCGGCTGGGGTAGAGATAGAGAAAAGAAGGGCAAGCGCTTGGAATGCATACGGAATCAATGTGTTCGAAAATGACATTTATGTCCCTGAATTTTCAAATAACCGTTCCCCGGATCAATGGGACCGGAATCGTCCATAACACCTGTCTACACGCAGTTGCGTGAAACACCCAAGCTCCGTGGGGTCCACTAATGTTTCATACGTGAATCATCCACTACGTACATCATGTGAGAACCATATTTCAACCGTACAAACAAAAGATAAGACTGATAAAAGACTCTAATGGACCACATCAGTGGAAAACATAAAAAACTGCTCGTAAAACCTCTAAGTGCAGATGGTATGGCCCACCTGATGGTTGGATCACGATGATTTTTCTATTTTCAATCCAGGTGAGTTACATCTGGTGACTCACCATATTGGACCCACATGCAAACCTTTGTTTGGTATCTCATCCCCACTGTTTCATGTGGTGTGCCCACCTGAGTTTTAGGTCATGGTGAGTTTTTGTTTTAGACCCTAGAATCGAGGACAGAATCTGATGGACGGAGTGGATTTTACGTATACATCATGGTAGGCCCCACAAGCTGGGTGTTTTACGCGCACATGTGGTGACGAGTTGCAGAGAATTCCAGTCCGGGTCAATGAAAACTCGAGTGCACTCTGTAACTGAGCCAGCTCCACACGTGATAAGAAGACGCGCGTGTGAAGGAACAGATCTGTTCATCAGACGGTCTCTGCTCTTCAGATGCCATGCCTCAAAAACAGGGAGATATAATCATCTGGCTGTTCGTACGTGCATGAAAGAAACGAACGGTCCACGTTCTACGTACACTTGTGACCCACCTGAAGAAATGAGCATCTTAATTTTTGAGATAATATATTAAGCTTATGTATGCACAAAGGAGATTGCTTAATTTGTGAGGAGGTGCAATTTTCACACGTATGGTTTCTTACTGCCACGTGTGAAGCAAGTTCAGTTACAAAGATCCCGCAGATAATGCATCTTTCCTGCCAGCATGCAACTTGCCTAGGACATCTGTACCATTGAAGTGGTAGTCCACCGCATGATGTGGCATATGCGTGCATCAATCTGGATTGTTCAAATCGTGTGGCCACAGCTAAAAGCAAAATCTAACAGAAGATCTTAATCATCTGATATAGGCCATATATGGCCACTGAATTTGGACCGCTGATCATTTTCTTTAAAAACATCATCACTTATGATCTACTCCACCCTGGGGGACACACAAGGGTGGTTGTTAGATGATCTAAGCCATCCATCTGGATATCCGTACGTTGGATGTATAGGCCTTTTTTTCCTTTTTAGAATGAGCATTCGAGATCTTTGTTTTTTTTTTTTTTTTCCTCATGTGCTTCTATTTTCTCTCTCACGTGCTTTCGATTTTCAGTTTTTCACCTAACTCAGGTTAGGTGGCGTTTACAACACTGCATTTTTTATTTTATTTTTTTCGATTAGAAAAATATTCGAAGTTCCAAATTCGTGCTAGGATGTGTTCTTCGGGCAATGCATGTCAACATCGAGGGTGGGGATTAGGTGAGTCCCTGATTGTGGGGCCCACCTTGATGTATGTGTTTTATATCCACTCAACTCATCAGTTTTTTCAACTCATCTTATAGCATTGTTTCAAAAATGAAGCAGATCCAAATCTCAAGTGGACCACACCACAACAAACAAAAAGTGTTCATTGACAATTAAAAACTTCTTGTGGACCACAATAATTTTGGATCGAACTGATATTTGTATTTTTTCCCTTCATTCAGGCCTCATTGACCTTCCTTTTCAACAGGTTGGATGGCAAAGAAGCATTACAGTCGGCCTTAGGAATTTTTAAATGGTGGGCTTTTAATGATCTGGAAAAACTGGTGGACCGTGTGGATTTACACCACATACATCAAGGTGGCCCCACAGTCACCAAACCCAAGACTCACCCAATCCCATACGGGGAAAGCAGGACCTGTTTGCCACACGTCATGTTGCTATCACACAGACACAGGAATGTCACAATCGGCAGAGATTATTTTACGTTTGGCCCACTAAATCAAACAGGAATGTTACGTTTTCTGCATGCATTTAATTAAAGAGGAGTTATCAAACATTAGCTGGATTCAAAGGAAAATCAGAATACAGCTATTTTGACAATAGAAAAATGGGAACCATACGCTCTTGTTGTAGTGTTTGTGCTAGTGCATGGTTGATGTGATTTATTTCTATTTTAATATTTTCTTTGATTACAATCAAAATTATTTTATAACCTTTAAAACATATATTATATATTGCTTTGTCTATTTGTGCAATAGAATAAAAGGGCCTGCTTATAAATGGGTGTGGGATTGGCAATATTGTGGTCAGTCAATTCTCTTAAGCATAGGAAGGAGTCACTTGGTCTTAAGTAGAGTCTAACACTCAATTGGGCCAGTTGAATTGACCCGGCTTTAAAGAGTTAGAGGTGACTCAAGGTGTTGAGCTGGATAGATTCTGACTGACCCTGAGTCAACTTGAACCAGTCACATGAGATACTTTCACGACTTTGAACCCCTAAATGTAAAGCCAGGCCTGTTTTGATTTGAAAGTTTTTTAAATATTTTTTTAATATGATGTATGTCAAATATAGAATTACAAGAATGAACACTTTTTGTTGAAATTGACTACTCTAAGGTTGTATGGAATTACATTGGATCAAATGTAAATTTCATCCCGCATTTGGAAATAATGTAAAGGATTGAATTAACGCATGTATCACATCGACCAGTCCCAAGAGGAGAAACAATGAGATTACTTTTGAATTTTAAATCGATTCCATTTATGGGCCCATGTTGATGCATGTGTTTCATTCATGTCATCCATTCAGTTGCACCCTTTACATGTAACAATCAAGTAGCATATGCATACAAGTAATGATCATCCATTGTGAAATTTGGTCTGTATACAACTTCATAGTCCCTCAATCATAAGTTCCACTTAATACCATGGCATCTTGGCACATAATCATTGTGTAATAAGTGTTAATTCCATCTAATGCAATTCAATACCAGTTAATCCTGTGTTCCAAACAGGCCCTTAAATCCTAGGTTCGTGTTCCCATGTAGGGTGTGTGTGAAACAAAAAAATAATAATTTAATTGGGTCAAATAAAGGGCAGCGGGGGTCTAGAAATTATACCCACAATGACATGTCACTCAAAACAAGATTGAGTTTGATAGGACGTAGCTTTCTACAGGGCAGAGTGAGACTTCCTACCAAGTAGAATTTATTTGGATTTTCCAACTAATGGAAGAAACAGATGGAAGGTTGTATGCGGTTGGGTTGGTTCTTGGTGTTGTTTAATAAGATAGATTTACATGTAGGCATATAATTAATTTCTTAGCATCTTACTGATAATTAGGAGATGATTTCTTATATTCTTTTCATAACAACCATGTCACACTTCAGAGTGCAGCACTAAAATAAGCACTTGTAACTTAAATCATGGTTTAATGTCCCCTTGTAACAAGTCATATTGTAAATTGTTACTGTTATAAGCTTGGTCAAATTATTTTTAAATAAATATTCCTTTAGTATGTAACAATGGTTATGAACGAAAATACCATATGTCAGCATGTACCTACATGACAATGGATTGGGTCGGCCCATGGGTTAGCTAGCCTGACCCACTTCAGAGGTGAGTTTGGGCTAATTAGGCAATGAGTAGTTGATTGGTCTTGGGTTTAAAAATGTGACTGTTTAAGTAAATAGGTTCAGCTTAGGTTCAGCCCTATCCATATAGCATACCAATGAGTTAGCCAAATGATCTGACTTAACCCAACCCATAACTAAAAACAAATTAATAGATGATAAGTATAGATACATAGGGACGATGGACGCATGTTTATGTGTATCCATTAATTAGGCAAAGCATGCATGCGCCTTTAGCCATATTCATTCTTAAACCAAGTGCAATGGTGTTGGGTCGATCAAGTTAGTTGAGTTCGATCCAATAATTAAAAAATGTGTCGGATCAAGCTTAGGTTTGATGAATTTTAATTGGGCTCAGCTTGAGCTGGAATTCTTAACCTACTTAGTGAAAGTATTTGCACATGGCGGAAGCAAAATAAATTGAATCAAATCAAATGTATTTCTAAGTATGTATGCATTGACACAAACTTAAATAAACCTTACCTTTTATAGAGAATGAAAGGCGATCTACGCTCGCTATTTCTCTGTCCTATTCTTGAACAGGCTATCCTTATGTTTTTACTTCATGTGCTAAGAAAACTTTCCTAAGGCGTAAATCTTGCATGGTTGCATAAGTTATTCTCATATATTTATACATTTGTAAACATTTTGCCGCCAAGCTTTTCTTATCATAGTGGGATTTTTTTTGAGACAATCAATGTAAGCTATTTAAACTACAAGCGCACACTCACAATATACTGGCTTAATCACACAAGAACTTTAACTTGTCAAATTCTACATATACATTGCATGGATATATATAATCACTGTTTCCTATGCTATCATATCCATATCCTTTTATGTATCACCTTGAAGTCCATTATCTTAAGTCTATCACATCATATGCCATGCTTGATCATCAAAAAAATATCTAGATCATTAATTTTACAAAGCAATACATATGATAATTTTAAAATTAATTATTTAATTAAAATAATTTGCAAAACTAATTTACACAACTATATTGATAAATCATTTCAATTTCTGATATAAAACTAGACACGTGAGGGTTGTAAATCATTTGTAAAGAATCGTAATTCTTATAAAAACATGATCAATCACCCAACTCACTACAATCCACTTAAAAAGCTCGCGTATTAATGAATCAAAGTAATCGACCAAATTCTCACTAGGATCTGAAGTTTTCTTAAGGCTAGGGATATGTTTAACAAGCATATAAAATGCAAATTAATACCAAATAAATAAATACAGATTTACTTCATAAATCCAGTCAATGTGTACATATGTATACACTTACATATGTGTGGAGACAATGTTATGTAATAGAGATTCACCATACGAAAAAGTGACACCATTAATAGCAGACCATAAATTAAGCTTTCCGAACTATCTATTGACTATCACAATATTTTAGGTGTATAAAGAACAAAACGGGTCAAGGCTCACAATGTATTTCACATCATACTTCATTCCCTATGGTTATAAAGAACTCAATGAATTTTTCCAATGAATTAGTCCCAGCCACATCCTTTCCATGCATGCACATTAATTATGAGAATGAAGAAAATATATAATTAATTAGAGTACAATGGCATATATTCCACCATATGGAAATTGGTTAGCTAGGCTTATGTTGACCCAACTCTACCCGAACCGGACCCATTGCCTCTCTCTCTCTCTCTCTAATCATCTCTTCCATGTGGGCTTTGGCATCACCTTATTAAATTACTTAAATGCCATTCATTTTAGTTTAAAACTCTCCCATATCCTCTAATAAATTTGCACAACTCTCCGTAACTTGTGTCATATTTAGTAGAGATTATTTTTAATTGCTTAGCTAGATTTTTTTATTCCATAATTAGCAAAAGAACAGCTACGATGGGCTAAACAATAATTTCCTTTTTAAGGACATATATTGGCCTAATGTTTCCCATAATGGCAATGATCTCCGTGCCATTGTTTCACCACCTTGTGAACTTTGATACTCGGAAGAGTAAGATTGATGATACTCAGGCACTTGGAATGTAATTAGAAATTGCATACATGGCATACAAGTAATTCAAATTAAACTGTTCAATTTTTAGGTCCCAGTTTAGATGTATCATGAAAAGCAACTTATGCTTAATCAATGGTCTGATTAGCTGATTGGTGGACATTTAATGGGCGGTTAAGAATGAAAAATATCCAAGGATCTATCTCAACAAGCAGGTGTCCACCAATCAGAGGTTAGGATTGTTCAACTAATCTGGTAGGGTATCGTGATTCATGGACAAAGGGTTCCACGATTTAGTAGGTTTTATTTGCGTGCGTGTATGCTACATGTACAAGCATGCATATCAAGTGTCACTGATGGCTAACTAGTCTGGTCGCACTTGGAGCGTGCCTTAGACAGCAATGCGTGAACCTAACCTCCTAAAGTTGACTCGTCCGATTCGGGTTGGACTCATTTGGACCCAATTAGATTAGTAGGAGCCACACCACCCGTCCAATAGGGCGGGTCCCAACTCAACTGGAGACCGGAAAGGTAGTCCAAGTGGCTGAGCTTTTACTTTTTAACCGTCACCATGTGGGGACGGGCTGGGTAATGGACTTCTTTAGCCCATGTGGCTTTAGCTAGGTAACCCAAGTGATAATGACGATGTATTAATTAAGGGTATTTAGGTAAATTTATAATCTTAGTTTTATTTCTTTTTCTTTTTTTCAAAAGCCGAGTAGAAGAGACTAAGACCAACGACTTCAAAAAAAAAAAAAACAAGGAAAATCGCGAGAGCGGAAGAGATTCCACAATAATTCCACTGTCTAACTTTCAAACTCACCAAACGCGGCGCCTTCACATCAAATGCCCTGCAACCGTCTTCCACCTTTAAATATTTGTATTCCAAATGCTCCGGTGATTTGCACGACCTCACTTCTCTTGTAGGACTCTCACACGTAGGCAATATCCAGGCCATTCATCAAGTGGGCCACACCTGCAACGTCGCTGTATCATATTACTGTTTCCATGTTTGACTATGACGTTACACTTACACATCATGTTCCTATAACCCCAGCTGCGCGAATTTTGGCAGATACATCATATATGCGGACATTCTCCGCATAAGAAAAACATAGATACTCTGGCGGATTGTGATGGATGATACACAGTCACTTAAAATTTACTTGCATGGAATAAAAATAAATCCAACGAATTATCCAAGTTATAGGTTTCAGTTACACCCAGATCCATAGCTCAACTGACAGATGGAGTGGAGATACCTCGTTTCAACACCTGAGGTCTTGGTATCGATCCCTAGGGGGTGGCTAACATGGAGTGTGTGCACTGACATGGGTATGTACTAGCAAGCTAACCCAAAAAAAAAAAAAAAAAACAAAGATATAAGTTTCAGTTTAGATGTATCATGAACCAAAAATCACATTTATTTGATTATCAGACCATCTGCTTGGTTGATATTTATTCAAGGGTTAAATTTGAAAAAATACAAGGGTCCTTTTCAACAAAAAAGCGTCCACGACTCAGAGGTTAGATACTGTGGGATCCACAATTCAGTTGGTTTTGTTTGAGTTAATGAATGCCACGTGTACAATTCTCAGTGCCTGCTTATCAATCGCCATATGCTTCCAGAGTATCATATACCTCCAGCTTTGGGCGTTTTTATCAAGGGCCCACAAACAACCTCCGTATCCTCCTTTGGTTTAAAAAAATATTTTTTTTTAAATAAAGGTACGGAGCACTTGGAATTTGCCAATGGCCCACTACTTTCTTTTTTTTTATGAAATCAAGGGCCCACTTACGGTGGCAGTATCTTGTTTTAGGTCTCGGTGCAGTTCACAGTCTCTGAGACCCCATCATACAGCAGGCAAATTCCAAGAGAACAGCTTTAATACTGTGTTGGAGTGGCATGGATGATACGCAGGCATTTAAGAATTACTTAGAAATCGTACACATGGGATACAATTAATTCAAATTAAACCGTCCAAATCATGGGACCCAGTTTTAGGTGTAGGTTTACCATGATCCAAAAACTATACTTAAATTATTATCTTAGTATTGGAATGGTGGAGATTTATTTGACGGTTAAAAGTGAAAAAATATCCGGTGCTCCTATTCTCTAAAACAATTGCCAAGGAATCAAAGGTTAAGATTGTTCAAACAATCTGATCTTGGGAATGTGGTTTAGTGACTGTAAATTCCACAATGCAGTCGGTTTTACCTGAGCTGAATTCTGCTTCTCAGTGCCTGCGTATCAAGTATGATACAGAGGCCGAGTATCATGCAACTCCTCGCAGCATAACCAAACCCCCTTTGTTGTCTCAAAGAGCTGAATATCTCTTTGCTGAGTCATAAAGAAAATCTTCTTTATTGGCCCATCTATTAAAAGAGTGTTCGCTGGCCCTACATGTTGTCCACATCACATCAAATCACATTCAAACTCCCAAATGGAAGCAGATTGGACGGTGACACCAGCACTCTGGCCCACCTTGGTACAAGTGTTTTATCCACACGGTCCATCGGTTTTGCCAGATAATTATAAGGCATGAGCCCAAAAGGTAAGTAGATCAAAAGTTCAAGTGGACCACACAACAGAAAACAGTGATGATTGAAATTCCACCATTAAAAACTTCTCAGGGACCACGTAAGTTTTGGATCAAGCTGATATTTGTGTTTTCCCTTTATCCAGGTCTGTATGACCTTATCAAACGGTTGGATGGCAAATAAATACTACTGTTGTCCCTACAAGGTTTCAATGGTGGGTTTCATTATCACCACTGTTTCCTATGGTGTGGTCCATTTAAGCGTTGGATCTTCTTCATTTTTGGGTTCATGTCATAAAATGAGCTCGCAAAAGTGATGGACAGAGTGGATATAAAACATATCTCTCACAGTGGGCCCCAAAGCGCTGAGTGGTGTTGGGTCCCCACCCAATCCGTTTCCCTCGCAAATGTACACACATGAAATTTCCTTTTTCTGGTTTTGAATAAAATAACAAGATTGCCACTCGGAACGAAATCAAAGTGAGTCATGACTCGCGCAGTTTGAGTCAGTGACTCGGCAGATTTAAGATTAAATTAGCGAAAGTCCTATAAAAGAAATATAAGAAACAGGGTGTCCCCCTTCTTTTCTAATTGTCCATCTGCAGACCACAAACAAGATGGTTTGGATCATCTTATAAGTGCTGTTCTTATAATACGGATCATCCATGGTGGGGCCCACCAAATGAATGGTCCTGATCTCCGAAATCAAGCCTTCATGTATGGTGCGCTAACGTAGATCATAAACCGGGCCGGACGTCATCTGACTCATTTAACCGCGTGTTTCCCACGTCCCAATCTCGTCTTTGCATAGGGGAGCTGTTTGATGCTCCGGCAGCATATAATCTTGATACTCAGGCACTCAGAAATCATACACGTGGCATAAATTAACTAAACTTAAACCGACTAAAATGTGGAACTCACTGTTTCTAAGTCAAAATCCCAAGATCATTTTGGTTCAACAATCCTAACCACTGATTTCTTGACATTTGTTTGTTGAAATGCAACCATTTGATATTTTCATTATTAACCGTCCAATCATGATCCACCAATCAAATAGTGAAATAATCAAATTAGCAAGGTTTTTGGTACAGGACCCATAATTTAGTCAGTTTACTTTAAATTACTTGTATAACAAGTATGGAATTCCTAAGTACCTGTGTATCATCCCTCAACTCTGCCAGAGTATCAAAATTTTTATAAATAGAAATACGGAGAATTTAGCTGGAATTGGGTGGATTCCTAGGGAAGTTCAATGTCGTTTTATACGATAGTCCGTGTTGACTCAGCTGACTCCGAGTCAATGCGACAATCTTTTCCAACCACACCAACTCCTAAAAATAGAAGTGAATTCCGTGTCTTCGTGTCATTTCGAACACGTGGCATACATGAATGAGATCAAAACCGTCAATTTTTCATCTCAAACGGTGAATGGGCCATTCCCCAAAAATCACAATGTTTACACGAACCCAGCCCTTCAAATGGAAGTAAACAAACAAACGTAGAAAGACAAAGGTATGCAACGGCTAAACGATGAGAGTCTCATTTATCAGACGGCTATGATATTTCCCATCATAAAGAAATTTAATTAAAGTCCAATCAATGGCTGATCCTACAGTATGTTCGGTTCAGATCATCATCGTACACGTGTACCACGTGTGTTACACGGTTTGGAGGCACTAAAACGCCGTGCCTCTCGATGCAGGGAATCAGCTACCAAAATTTATATCGTGATATCTGAGGTGGGCCCGAGTTAGTGGGAAGCACTTATTAGTGCTTGGCCCTTAGTTTATTGAGGGAATGAGTTGTATTCATGTACCGATCAGTGGGGCCCACCTTACTTGTAATCTTAGACGACAGACAGTTGTGGATGTTCTCTTGCTGGGGTTAGGCTCTTATGTTTGTTTCGCACCATTTTAGAAAAGTAAACGCATGCGTTCCTCGCATGGGGTAGCTACCAGTCTTATTGTGGGGAAATGAATTAACATGGATGAAATCTGCACCGTCCATCAGGCACACCACCCCTTGTTTGGTCCTGAAGAGCAAAAATTCAAGCTGATTCCATACACAGGTGGCCATCCCATAAAATTAAATACGTAAAATATCTGAATTCATGTGGTATGGCCCACCTGAGTTTTAGAATACTTTGATTCTTGGGTATTTCTCTGGTCCTGATGAGGCACATCAGATGAATGGATTGGATGGCGTATAAACACAACGTTGGGACCTACAAAAATCTAATTATAGGTGTCCCATCAAAACATTTTCCTATTTCGTGGTCCACCTGAATGTTGTTTTACCATAATTTTTGGATCCCACGGTGAAAATAAGGCATATTACCTGATGGACAGAGTTGATCTTGTAAAAGATACACACACGTAACTCTCGGTTACAGAAAGTAATCGTAGCATGTCACTATCGAGAGGCAACGGTTCTTTTTTAAAAACATGGCGTAGATTCTTCAACCGTACACATGGCATAGTTGTATACCAATCCAGACTGTCCAAATGGCTGACCCAACCGTGTATGGAGCGTAACCGGAAAAAGGAATACAGTGAATAGGATAGTATCAACCCCTGATTTTCCGTTCCGAATTTGGACCGTTCACTACTTTACTTTTTAACCATCCATCTGCCATTAATTGGATGGTTAGGATTGCTTGATCAGTGTGATTTTAAACATCCTCCATCCACAATTTAGGTGCTCTTGATTGCTTTGCATTTGTGCCACACGTGAGGAGACGCGTCACCACCATTTTTTAGATTGTGCAAAACTATCATACATTCTAGGCCTTACTTAGATCCGTTCTTTATATAAAGTTGGGTAGATGTGTACTTACAGACATTTTAAATCAGCTTTTTTTCTACAATAAGTGTACGTCTGTGGCCCACCTGAAGATTTAATTGATCTGATTCTTGTATTGGACTATATTCATTTTGTGGCCAGGATACTGGACGGTTGGAAATCGTACAATCATGACGCATCGGCAATTACTCGCTCCTTGGACCGTAGTTGGACAGTCAGCTATTTGCACGTGAGACCTGCACTGTACATGCACACATACATACATACGCACGTACACGCACGTATTATACCATGCAGAGATGTCACATCCGAACGGTTGGACGGTCAGTTAACGTCTGCCAAGCAGATAACTTTCAACGTGTCATGTGCGTGCGACATCCAACCCGTCCACTAGGTTTGTTCCACCATCAAGATCAAGTTGTGCAAAAGTCAGCCACATATACTCGACAACCGGACGACAATTGTATTTTATTATTTATTAGCAGCTATCGATTATTTTCTATGGTAGGCCCACCTGATGAGTGGACGGGGCTGATTTTTGCACTGGGAGAGCATTATGGTGAGGCAAACCTATTGAACGGATTGGATGCCGCATGCACGTGATAGGTTAGAAGTCATCTGCTCCATGGACGGTAACTTACCGTCCAATCGGTTGGATGTGAGCATTTCTATCGATCATCGGGAAAAGATCTGACGGTGTCTGTGGAGTATATCAGGATACTTTGACAGACCTTCGTAAGAAACGAGCATTCATCTCATGTGCTGCCGTTAAAAAATAGCGCTGTTCGGACCATTCCACCGCCTGATCAATATTTTACAAAATAGAAGGTGAAGACCACAGATATATATATATATATATATATATATATATATATATATATATATATATATAATTAAAGGTCCAATCAAGTAGTTTTCAATGGCCCGTCATGGACAGTTTTATGATCCTAACTGTTTATATTCCTTTTTTGGCACACTTACTAAGACCAATGAAATGTCATCATGTACCAACATCACGTGCTAAATGATGAATAAAATCTTATTCGCATACAGAGAGCATTGCTTACACTCAATGTAGCACACCCAAATCAAATGGTATAGGAGACGCTACCGATCAACCATGCCATATGTAGTGTAAATGATTTTAAGAAGAGTTAAAAAACGTGTACATAAGAGAATATTAAATATAAGTACTAGATGTAAAAATAAATAAAAGTTTTGTTAAAATAGGTCTATCAGCATTAAATAACGAAAATTTATCAAAGTATTAGATGTTAGAATCAAACCTTATTTTATCTATTCACCCACCATGATATATATATATTTTTTAATATCTCCATTGCTGCCCATTATGAACATTTATTTTTATTTTTTTTTATTCTATCGCTGATCATAACATGGGTCGTAGTTAGTTTTAATTCTTAATTTATCTCTTCACCCTTCATCCACGTCATTCCGCTGAATCATAAAGAAGATTACTCAGTTTTGATTGAAATATTGCGGAGCTTTCCTTCTATACACCAGGTAATCCTATCGGCCATCTCACCAAAAAAGTTTGGTCCTCACAAACAACGAATAGATAATCGATTTACGACCATCTTACCACGTGCTTGCTTCCCTCCAAAATCACAAACATGTTATCACATCACCAACTATTTCGCTACGGAGCCCAATTTTGATTGAGCAACGAACAAATTATCAAAGATTTGTCCTTCATCGGTCGTCTCACTATGAGGTCAAATTTTCAATCGAACAATAAATAAACGACCATCTCACACATCATGACTGTCCCGCTACGAAGCTCAGTCTGCAATTGGGCAACAAACAAATCATCATCTTTCAAGCCGATCATGAGTGCCACTTTCGTAAATATTAAAATAATACTTTTGGCTTATATATTCTTTCTCTATTATTATTGTTAAACTATGGTGGCAAATTACGCTGAAAGAACAAGTCATTACGTCTATAAATATAAGATAAAAATAATCCATTCGAAAGAGCTAATTTTTATCCTTTCATAAATCGTTTAATCGTTAATCACAATTGGTAATTAAAAGGATAGCTGGATCACTGCATCCAGTCTCTAGTCACTCTGACTCAACGCCTGGGACATCATCGCTTCAATCAAACATTGAGTTGGTTAGAATTTGATATGCCGGTGCATCAGACACATAAAATTCAAATACATGCCATCGACCACGTGTGTGGCGTCATGTTTGATTGAATCGGTATAACCAGTGAAATCTACACCAGATGTAATGGATAGTCCGGATCCTACGATCGGCCAGTCTAAATGTCCCTACGGGCCTCGACCTGACACCATGCATGCATGCATACATACAAACAGAATATATATAGAATATATATGAGATGTCCTCCCATGGTACCAATACTACCACAACTTGGGTACGGGCTTTCAGCCCATGCGAACGGTATATCAGATCTCTATCGTGTTTGCCCCATGTTCACTATGGGGCCCAAAAATCCGGCTGATATAAAATTCAACTGGGCCACACCATAAGGAAGAATGTGAAATCATGTCTAAAAGCTCTAAATTCGCATGGTGTGGCCCACGTGGACTTTGAAATTACTTGATTTTCATGATGTCCCTTCATCATGTGATGCAGGAATAGGATGACATACACAAACTGAAGTGGTCCCCACAGAAAAAATAATAATAACAATAATAATAAATCTGAAAGATTTATTTTCCTTCAAATATTTTTGCACATCTATGGTCGATTTGGAAGGAAAGGAAGAACAGAATAATAATAGAGAGGATCCAACAGCCATGGTAACAGATAAATACAAAACCAAGTTTCTTGTTTGCCCTTTTCAGCTATATCTGGAGGAAGTTGAAAAGGGTAACGTTTTAAAAGCAACTGTAAGTAGTCCCTTCGCAGGGTAACGTTTTAAAAGCAACTACAAGGACTGCTTGGAGTCAGGGATTTATGAAATCCACCACACTCCCATGAACGAAGGATTTTGGGGCACATCAAAGTCCCTGTAAAAACTGAAAACTTTAAAAATATGTACAAGTTCTATTGTAATAAATTCTCTGACATTGCAATTAATGCTTTAAATTCCTGGATTTGTAACTTGATTACCAAACAGTGGACTCTTGGATTTACCCAATTCAAATCCATGAATTTAACAAGTTAATGAAATTTCCAAAACTATATTGTCATTTTACACGTTTCCCGGATAGCAAACAGGGACTCAACACTTTCCCATGAAAGAAAAAATAATGCAAACGAATGAGTGCAAAATAGCCCTTTAGCGACCGAGTCACCGGAAGCTTGTCTGCCTTGGTGGGGAAATGATAAGAAAGAAAGTGAGGGCACTAAAGAAAGGCACTATGGTTCCAAAAAGAGGACCAAGAAGCCAGAGGATTGAATAGCATTTGTAGAATCTCCTTCCAATGATAACATGCCCACAGAATGATTATTCAGATAGGCACTCGCTATCACCTGTTGATAGCAGAACAATTGAGATCCATTGGGCGATCAGATTGCGTAATTCTTTGAATTCTTTGTTCCAATGTCACATTACTTGCATCCTAAGTGGAGTCTACTTCACTCACCACATGAAAAAAGCCCCTACACCCATCGTTTATGAATCCGGATCCTCTGCTTGTTGTCACTGACATTGTCAGAGGATCCGGACTCAGTCGCTTACTCATTTGAAATTGAAAAATCTAGCGCTCAATACATTCCAAAAGATGAGAGTGCCTTTAGGATATCGACTTTGTTTAGAACACAAGAAAGACGCCTAAAATGCTCGCCTCAAGGACCATACCCCAACGAGCCTGAAAGAGGATGACCGAAGCATAAAACCCACAAACCTTGCCTCATGAACAGGAGTTACAAGCCGCTTTCGCCTCAGCCCTCAAATTGCAGTCGCATTCCTTTCAACTCCAAACTTCATTGCCACGTACATTGTAGTTTGGAGTATAGTTTCAATTCTCAACAGCTCAACTGGATACTTGGCCCAAGTCAACTTGACTCGGTGAGATCAACTCTAAACTCATTTGATCAGACAACTCAACATGACTGGACTCACTGGCCCACTCAACTGCTTTTTCAACAAAATATTAAAAATGCATTCGGAAATTGTGACTCATTTTCCTACCAGCCTGCCAGGCACCTCATCCATGTTCAACTTTAGGTTTTTAACTCATTTGATAGAGGTCCAACAAGTTCGATATTAACTATATCACGCAAAGTAATTTACATTCAATTATTAATTATATAGAGTCAAGTCTTCAAGTCGACCTGGCCCAGCTGGACATTTTTTTGAGTTTCTGTTTTTTTTTTTTTTTTTTTTTTTTAAACAATGGTTTGGAGCCCAGGCCTATGAATGCTAATAAAAGAAACTCCAATTTGATTCTCTGCTTTGTTACACTAGTAGGTGGCAGTTCAATAATTAAAAAAAAAAAAAAAAAATTTGCATCCAAACACAGTTTGTTCGCGGGTTAAATAAACTCTATTTGCAAGCCCAAACAAAGGAAGGTGCTCCGGTGGTACCGAGCAGATGTAGGGCCCATGTGAAGTTCTCTCACAATGCAACCTCTGTAAGATGCGTCGCATCAGAAAACCCTCACGACAAATTTTTTTTAAAAAAATCAGCCCAATCTAAACAAAGGTGGGCTCCAGCAATGACTTTCACGGCGGTCCAACTGAGTTGCAAAACGCCTGAATTTTCGTTTGACCCTTCATCCATAACCTTGATTTATGGGGTCTGGGGGCTTTCTGAGATGACACATATCATGGATGGTTTGGATTCCGTTTTGCAGGGGCCCATGCCCAGTATCACCATAAGCTTATGGTGGTACAGGTACCCCCCAAACAAATTCGAGAGTTTTGCATCAATGTCAGAGAAAGCTCCTGGCAGGAAGCTCATTGTAACTCAATAATCACTGCATTCCTAGAGTTTTCCTATGTAAGATGTCCACATGCAAGCAGCAGTTTCAATTTCCCGAAGCCTACAACAGCAGCAATCAAATGATATCCCACTCCTGGAATCTAATCCATGAGAATGGTATTTCCTCCAAAACATAAAATGTCGAATTCAGTTTCCCTGGCAGATGGCTAGGAAAACCCAGATTATAAGTAAGAAAAATGCCTAAAACATGACAGAAAAACCACTGAGAAATACTTTGTTAACAGAAATATCAGTTTCCCTTACCTTGTTTCCCTCTGCCATGAATCAAACATATTGTTCGAGAATCTTGCACAGAAACCCTTTAGCATCATATTTCCATCGGAGCTGCTTCCGGGCTCCTGTCCTCCTGCATTGCAGCACTCGGTTCACCCGCTTCCTCCCTTATCTCTAATGAGTCAATCAACTGCTGAATGGTTTGCTGATCGATGATTTGAAAGGGCTCGCCGATTCCAAGAATGGCAACCGTGCAGATAGAGCTGGTCAGTTTTTCCCCCTGTAGTGTTTCCTTGATTGCAAATAGTGCATCTCTAATAAGGTCCTCACGGGAACAGTTCGCAAAAGTCTCGAATTTGCGCTCCAAGTAAGTTTTTGCAGCTTGGGAGCGTGAGCCAATGGCAAATGCCTGGTACTCAAAATAGTTCCCACTCGGGCAGTTATAGTAGAGGTGAGCTCCAGATTCATCCAGACCCGCAACCAACAGACCCACACCATAGGGCCTCTTCCAAGATCGTTGCGTGCAAACCTGCAATCAATTAGTAATACTGTATGAGAAACCCCTCTCATGAAATGATTCATACATATAGAAAAGGGCCCCAACTTGGATTCAGATTAACCAAACCCAATTGACCCAACCCGAGTTCAGGTTGGGTTGTCAAGGTCCTCAGGTTAGAGAAGGCCAGCCCAATTTGAAAAATATAGGTTGGGTTCGGGTTGAGCAAATTTGGATAGCGTCACATCTATTTTTCTGTTATCTTGTTAGTACACCCCACTGTCAGTTCACAGTTAGCCACCCCTAATAGGGAAGCGTCACATCTATTTGGATTGGAAGGGTTCTGGTTTGGATTGGAATGTCAGTTAGGTTGGGTTGTGGGTTGGGTCCTCTTGAGATCAGGTTAGGCTCGTGTTGACCCCTGACCCAACCCAACCAAGTTGCACCCCTATAATAGAACTCCGATGTTATAATTGAGAAACCTATACATGCAATTTTTAAAAAAAGAACAAAAAGAAAAAGCTTGACTCAGTTAATCAGTCTGTCTTGAGTTTGAATAAGCTGAGCCAACCAAAAGCTGGCCTGCCCTGTAAAAAATGGGTAGGGATCATCATTGAAATGGCCTACTGCTACATAGTGGGTATTTGGATCCTGAACAACCCAATAAACTTGACCAGCTAAGTTGATCAGCAAGTTCCTCCTCTACATTGTCAACTAAGAGAACACAAAGTTACAATCGGCCAGCTCAGATTATGCTTTTAAAGGAGGCCAATATGCCTCTGGTCTTTTCTACATGGAACATTACACTGCAGACAGATTCTAGAAGCATCAAGGAGGGATGCAAGGTTTTACAGCATCGTCTAAGTCGTCATCGTCATCATCTTAGCCTTCTCCCAGCAGTTTGGGGGTGGCACAGGGTATGTTGGCAACAGTTTGATGATCATCTGGCCACCAGACTTCCGCATTCTTCTTTTACCCAGGCTCTCTGAAACCAGCCATGACAAAGGCTCACATTGACAACATTGGCATTGTATATTGTCCCACCCAATACTAATGCCCAGCCCCACAAAAGGTATGCACACCCCAGAGGACAGGCAAGCAAGCAAAGTAGAATCACAGGGATAGTTTCCAAGCACATTGTCTCAGATATTTGTGGTCAGATTTTAAAATGGCGTTTTGCCAATGAAATTCAAAACAAAAATTGTCATGATTTCCTTGCAAATGTTCAATTATTATCTGCTTACCTAACAGGCTAACAACAACATTCCTCCCTTACCTGACCATCATCATAGCCTTGTCCCAGCCAAGGTTCAAAATATCAACATAAATGTCAGTAACAAGTATCGGCCAGATCGGTGCCTATATCAACCAAACCGTCATCATCGTCATCAAAGCCTTATCCCAACTAATTGGGGTCAGGTACACAAATCCTGTTACACCTATTGTCAGGATTCACAATAAAAGTTGTGGCAGAAGTTTCACGCTAGCTGCTAACATGATGCCAGTGATTGCGATATCGATAGTATTGGCCGATACTATCGATATCACACAGTGCTGATAAGAAACTGGGTTGTAGTTGAGAAACTTCCTAGTATCGGACAATATGTTGCAAATGCGATACATCAGTGCATTGCAATTAGAGCTGTACGCGAACCGAGTTAGCTTGGTTGACTTGCTTGACTCGACTCAACTCGACTTGAAACTGGGTTCGAGCCGAGTCGAGCTGGATTTTTTTAGCTCGAAAAAATTTGAGCCGAGTCCAAGCTAGACTGAGTTCGACTCGACTTGGCTCGGAACTTGGAACCAATTCGACTCGGATCGGGTCCACTTAATATAAATATTTTGTAAATATTTATATATATATATATATGTGTGTGTGTGTGTGTGTGTGTGTGTGTGTGTGTATTAAAAACCCTAAAACCTAAACTCAAACTCAACTCGTAGGCTTGAACTCAAACTCGACTCGAAAGATCGAGCTCGAACTCAGCTCGAGCTACTGATCGAGCCAAGCCAAGCTGGCCAATCAACCTTGAAGACCGAGCCGAGCCGAGCCGAGTTCGAGCTAGGGTAGCCTGCTGGCCAAGCTGAGCTGGGCCAAGCTCGACTCGGTTTGACTCGTGTACAACTCTAATTGCAATATTATGAAGATATCGCTATTATAAGTTCCTCGATATCTTCGATATGTATCGCCCGTATCAAAATGTATTGACAATATTTCACTTGCATCGCTTACCTTCTGAAAAATTTGAAAATTCACCACAAATCCACCCAAAAAAAAAAAAAAAAAAAACGATTTTCTCTGAATTTTTTCGCAAGGGTTAGGTTGTTAAGAGGATTTCAACCAATCCTACTCATTTGTTTAGAGAGGAAAGGGATTTGAGTGCATAAATTGAGATTGGAGAGCATGTGGGGTACCAGAAACCTAAACAGTAAAAAATTTCTTTTCTTTTCTTTTCTTTTTTTTTTCTTTTTCGTTTAAAGGATAAAATTTGCTAGTTTAAACTGTTTTCTCTTGTTTAAATTGCTTGGTATTTGTGGAATGAAGTTATTAATTCATGATTTTCCATGTTTTACATGCTCAATCATAAATTTCGATCTCTGATTTTCAAATTTGATAAAAATTAGGGAATTTAGGGAAAATCCGAAATTTTCCCGATTCACCCATTCAACTTGAGTATGAAAAAAAAAAAATCATGTGAGAGTATAGGGAGGCATCTCTACAAGAGTACAAGTTTGACACTTCTCAACAACTCAACAGTCTACAGACTACGGACAGCATCTCTACAAGAGTACAAGTACTGTGAGTTTATGACTAGTCATATACTACAGGTTACAGAGTACATAAAAGAAGAAACCTAGAGAAGGTGTTAAAAATGTTGAATTACATAGACTTAAGCATTACTTCATAGATCTAGGTGCTTGACATAATACGCTTATATACAGTACGACCTTTCCAAAAGTATATACATAAGATTTTAAGGGGACTTTTACTGTAAAATTCCTCTAAATTTCAGATTTTACCATATAGGTCCTCGATGACCAAAATTTAGGGGAGGTGCTTTTTGAGGAATGAAATTACGTAAATGCTCTTTGTTCTTTTTCCATTAAAAAGTGGAGAATCGAGAATTGTGGGGCGACACCCAACCCGTCCAACAGATGAAGCTCACCATGTTTATCAGACAAACCAAAAATATGGCTGATCCAATCATAAGGTGCCCAAACTGTAAAAGATAATATACATCACCCAAAAGTATTAAAAAAAATCCAAGTGTGGCCCATCTGATGATTCAATCAGCCAGATTTTTGGTTTGTGCAATCGCCATGGTGGGATGCATATGTCGGACGGGTTGGATATTATACACATACCATGTGGGCCCCACAAATATCGACTTCACTACCTTTTAAAGAAAAAATAGACGAGGGCATTTTGTTAATTTCTTCCATTGAAAAGCATCTCCATATAATTTCTAATCGTCCAGGCATAATTTGGTAAAATACAAATTCTGAAGTTATTTTGTGGTGAAAATCCCTGTTCTAATCCCTGTTCTAAGTGAAACTATTGAAAAAAACAAAAACATAAAAACCCCTAAGATTAGAAGAAACACGAACCCAGATTTTGTGTGTGTGTGCACATGAACATATCCACTTCATCGAGCCATTTCAAATTTATCGGAGACATCATCCTTGATCTCTTCATACTTTTGAAAGATAGAGCTAAGATAACAAAATAGATTATGGTGCAATGTGAGCAGCACCACATCAATGGAAAAAAACATATACCAAGGGATATCATTATAAATACTAGCAGTTAATTCATCCTTCTTCTTTTTTCCTTCTTTTCTTCTTTCTTTTTATTTTATTTTATTTGTTTTATTTATTTTTTGCAAAAAGGTAAGGGCTTAATGTGAACCCCTAGGGAAGGCCTATCGCTACTTAGAACTCATCTAACTACAAGCCATTCTCACTCATATAAAATCCACCTCATACATGTCTTTGATGATATCAACGTTCAAAGTATTGGTATCACTACAAGCTTCGTTGAGCGGGGATACAGAAATAATATCGATATCACAAATAATCGGAAATGCGGGGAAACATTAGGAAAACATGAAAAAACGGTGGAATTTTTAGTGAAAGTTCAAGAGATGCTAAAATACACATATTTGCATATTTATGAATAAAAAATTGCAAAAAGAATGCATACATAATAAGATTCCGTTTAATGAAGACCTAAAAGCATGTGTTGTCGTAAGAAACCTGTCTAACCATCCCATCTATCCATCCAACCATCCAACCTTCTATCCAAACATCCATCGATATTTCAAAATATCAACAACACATGATATTTCACCGAAAAATCGTCGACAACTGAAAAGTAAACAAAAGACTATGGTCTTGATATTGCCCATGTTATGATAACAATAATATCATGATATAATCGATATTATCGTCGACAATTTGAACACTGCATACAATCATGCGCCCATTAAAATTTTTTAAATGATTTTTTTTTGTAATAAATAGATTTTTGGCGATATCAATACATTGCCTATATTATCGAAATATTGCCATTACATTGGGAGTACAAGCGACACTTGGAATTTACATAGTCAAAAATATTGACGATATCAATACATTGGCAATGCAAGCGAAACCTAGAATTTACACAGTATCAATACATTGGCGATACTTGGCGATACATCACCAATACCTGGAATTTTTTAGAATACCAATGTTATCAGTATCGCCAAGATGGAGAAACCATTAATATCAAGGATATTTTGATGCTATCAGGGATACTGGATGATACTACTACCCATTTCCAGTCATCATTCGGTGAATAACCTCATGAGGTACTCTTCAACATATCCTTCCTCTTCTGTCTATACTTTTCCATCAATTGTCTAAGTAGGAGACTAGGAGTTGAAGCTAAGTTGATTCTCTAATACCCTTGTTTCTTACCTTACTCTTTGCTCCACACTACTCTTCCCAAAGCTTCATAGTGTGACTTGCAAGTTTGATCCCATGATAATTGGTGTAACTTGTTCATCTCCTTTGTTCCTACAAATAAGTATCACGATGCTTCTCCCCCATTCACCTGACATTTTCTTTCTTTACAAAATTTTGTTGAAAAAGCTCGCTAGAGAAACTAATCCAGTTTCACCAAGTATCTTCCACACTGATACAGGCATATCACCACTTCTCATGGCCTTTACCTTCTTCATTCTTACCAAGGGCACTTGTATTTCCTTCAAGTAAATTTTATGATGATGCACGTGCACTCTCAACCCCCAAGGTCCAAGGCTCCTAGTTCTCTCCCTATGCTGGTTTTTCTTTTCATCAGCACTTCCCATGCCAAAATCCTCATTCAAAAGTTTCTACAAGTTCTCTCTACATTTTCCTAATCTACCATCTTTCACCAAGACCCTCTAGTCCGAACCCATGATGCACCTCATATGGTACATGTCTCTACTTTTCCTCTCTTAATTTTGTAGATACGTTTCTACCTACTGCTTTCCCTACCATTACATTTTTTTTAAAACAGTGATGAATTTATTTTAAAGAGGCCAAAAGCCTAAAGAATACAAGAAAAAAGAAAAGAAAAAGAAAAAACAAAAGCTACAAAGCTGCCCAATCATCAAGAACTGATCCGCCACTATCATTTTGGATTCGATCACCCATTCTGAAAATAGTTCTATTCCCGACTTGCAGATTCAGAAGAATGACCTATACAGTTCATGAAGCACTGGTTATTCCTTCCACCATATTACCCAGATCCTAGCCAAAAGACAAAAATGCCATATCTTCTTTCTTATCTTTCCTTTGCCCCCTTCATGCCAAGACAAAAAGAAAACAACAATAGAAGCCAACATAACCCATTGAGCTCCAAATTTACCAAGAAAAGTATCCCACACCTTCTGCAAAGTCGCAATGAAGGAAGAGATGAGCCACCGATTCCTCGTCTTGTTAACATAATAGAGACACGTTCAGAAGGGGGATTCTTCTCTTGTGCAAATTGTCGACCGTAAACACTGTATTTCTTCCCACTAACCAAGCCAAAGCCACTACCTTCGGGAGAGCGTCATATTGCCATAGATAGGCTGTGTGACTCAACTCAGAATCATTTAAACTGCGACTAATCCTTCGGTACAAAGATTTGACTAAAAACCTTCCAGACTTTTCTTCTAACCATCTCATCGAGTCCCTTTGAGAAATCACTCAAAACTTCCAATAATCTCAAATACTCCAACTCTTCTTCATACAAATTCCTCCTACAAAGAGCGGACCCAAATAACTTCCTCACCAAAGAGAGAATAACATCTCGTCATAGGCAAGTTTTCCTCCAATGATAATCTTGTTAGAAAGGGAAAACTCTCCCTCAACTTTTTTCCCCAAGCCAAACATCTTCCCAAAACCTTATCTCCTCACCATTTCCCAAAGTAAACCTCACTCCTTCCCAAACCTTGTCCTTTAAAGAGGCCACCGCTTTCCGAAGGGACGATGCTCTATACAATGATGATGTTTGTATCCACCAAGATCCCTCTTAAATCCCATATTTCCTACTCACTACCTCCCTTCATAAGCTACCCTCTTCGACCCCAACTCTCCACACCCATTTACCTAATAAAGCTAAATTCAACTTTCCCAAAACCCTCAACCCAGCTCCCCCTTGATCCCAAGGTTTGCATACTTCTTCCCACTTCAAAAGATGAAACTTATGTTTATCTTCCGCTCCCCTCTATAAGAAATCCAATCTTTTCAAGCTTATCAACTACCCCCTTTGGGCACTTGAATAATGACATATAATATACCGATAAATTGGACATTGCTGCCTTAATCAGCATTAATCTTGCCCCCAAATACATGTGTCTATTTCTCCAAACTGATAGCTTACTTTGAAATCTTTCAATAACTTCATCCCATAGATGTTTGGTTGGCTTTCCTATAAATAACGGTAGTCCAAGATATGTGGTCGGAAATGAACCTTCCCTAACACCTGAAAATCGAAGCAAAAGAGACTACCTCTTTCCTTGATAAACCAACTCCTAAAAGTTCACTTTTATCAGATTTAATCCCAAAAACACCTCAAAACAAACAACTATCATACGCAAATTATCTATTTTTAATTCATTTGTCTCGCACATGAGCAAAGCATCATCCGCGTATTGAAAATGAGATATTTGAAACTGAGAACTATCAACTTTAAGACCTTTCACCACACCGACCGCCACTCCTTATTCCATTATCACCACAAACAAGTATGGCAACAAATGATCACCTTGTTGTAGCCCTTTTGATGCTTGAAAAAAACCGTTTGAGGAACCATTTACCAAGATCGAGAATTTTGCCAATTTCATACAAACCCGAATCCAAGATTGCCATTTCTGACCACACCCCAATCGATCCAACATATAATCTAGAAAATCCCAATCAACATGATTGTATGCTTTGTCAATATCCGACTTGCAAATTACTCCTTTTACTCCCCTTTTGTTACAAGAACCAATTACTTCATGTGCTATCAACACATTATCCACAATCTGACACCCATTTACAAATGCCCCTTGCGATTTGGAGGTCACTTTACTTATAACCATACGAAATCTTGAAGCTAAATTTTTTGCCAATATCTTATAAGGGTTCCTCATTATCTTGGAGATCACTACCATTACATTTTTTTTAAAGCAAAAAAAGGGCGGAAAATCCCTATCAAAAGGAATATCTGTTTTACAGAATTCCTTATCATACAATCCATCGTATGCCTTAGCCCCTCTTGCTACTTCTTCTTTTGACAATGATGGCACCAACTCATCAAAACCCTTGATTTAGAGGTTAAGATGCCATTACATGGACCAACCTAGCTAAAGAGAGGAATGGTACTTCCTTCACTTATTTTTAAAGTTTTTATATACTATGCAGGTATGTGTAATAGTTTGGTCCCATGATGGAACCACAGACAAGGGGGCAGAATTTGATGCATAACCTCAAAAAATTTAATTAATTGAATAAACACTCAGCACCACAGCAGGTTTCAGGTATCACACAGCAGAAGTACCAGTTCCGCTACCCACACTAAACAAAGCTTGTCAAGCACAAGGATCGAAACTCTCTCCCACAAACTTTAAACAAAACAAAAAGGCAAAAGCAAAAAGGCTTCTACTGGCAACACACAGGATGAGTTAGGCAGGCCGACAAGATACCTAAAAAACTGACTACGAAGAAAACTGGTGGAGATAGACAAGCTAAAGAGATACAAGCCTGTTTTCACGAATGATCCTCTGTTCTCTCAAGGGGTTCTAGTAGTATTAAATTGATTGAAGTTCCTCCTTATATAGGCAACTGAGGGAGACACCCTTGGAGAATCATAACATGACATGTCAACAATTTTTATTTTTTTTGAAAGATAACAAATTCATTAATAAGAAAAAGATACAGAAAAAGGAACATGTCAACAAATAGATTGCAGCCTCAAATAAATTGAGAACTGCCTATTTTAGAAAATCACAACATGCCATGTCAATCCAAATCAGCCTGCTCGGACGAATGAGGTGTCTCATGTAAAAGCTGGGAATCTACAAACATGCCAACAAGATCAGGGATTGTGCTCTGAAAATAGCAATTGCATTGGTTGACTCAATGAGCGAGATCTCTGTATATTCCCCAATCTCCAAAGAATCCCCCCAGTCAAAGCTTTTAAAAGATATGGCAAGCATCCCCAGTCCAATGAAATCAACTGCTGGAACTGCTGAGTACAAGATGGAACCTAGGAACCCTACGACAATGACGGGTCTCAAAAGACCACCTTGAAAAACTGGCTCGGATAGTAGGTCCTTACATCGCCAACGGATATTGACAAAGGCACATGGGTCTGAATGATGGCTGACTTAGCCAGCACAAGTAATGAAATATGGGCTTTGGTTCTGCTAGCAACCCAAACCATTCAGGGCTTATTTTGCTCAACCATTCATCATTTCTACTTCGCTGCTAATAAAGTGGCTGTTATCTCTCAAAAAAATTTCTACTAAGTTGCCAATCTTTATGGTTGGACCTCTTTATAGAGACCAATAATATGATGTCGTTAGAACATACAAAGAGGTACAACATCCCAGTGCTATTACAACACTATTTAGTACATGCAACATTCCTTAAAACCAATACGATTCTACTTCATTAATAACAAAAGCCCTTTTTTTAAATACAAAAATGGTACAAATTTGCATTAAAGAAGAGGCAGCGAAGTCGCCATACAAAAGGGAAGACCTTCAAACACCCTCCCTGGCAAGGGGGCAGACATAAGTCTTTCTCAATGTTGACAAGAAAGCAAAAGTTCAAAATCAGTCCCTCTCTATCTCATCCACTACAAAATATAACCTCCACAATTCAGAGTTTAGCGAAAAAGCTCATTTGATTGCATTTGAGTTACCTCCTTTATTAATGGCTCAAAGAAAAAGGTATTATTACCCCTCATTAAGGGCTAAATGCCCGCTGGCTCCAGGAAAACCAAGCCTATTTCCTACCGTCCCCTATAACAATGTAGATATGGTTTGGGGGTACAGTTGGTTCATGTCCAAAGTTGATTTTGACTTGGCTAGGTGACGAGCCAAGATAAGTAGGGCTATCAATGGAGGACCACACCTAGTTTGGTTTGAGCCCAGATTTTCAACTGGTTGGGCTGGGCTGGCCTTGCTGGGACAGGGCCATTCATTTTGAACATGCTCTTCCCAGGCCAAGCCCATTGACAGCCTTAGAGATAAGCCACAGACCAGCCTCAATCCTCTATCAATTTGAGCACAATTTAATCAGATCATATGATACATTTGTTCTATAACTTCTATATTTTGGATATCGAGGATATAACCTAGAATTCTATTATTTATTCAGTGCACTTGCCAGCAGATACAATGCGAGCAGCATCGCAATTTCTTCACATAATGTTTACTCTCACTTGAAAAGTTCAACTAAAGTCTACTTAAATTCCAGGAGCTGGGCCCACAATTCAGTTCTAAAAAAATTCGAGAAACTCAATCTAGCCTAATCTAAGATAACTATAAGTCTAAGGTAAATATCTGAAAAACCCTTGTGAATGGCATCTAGTATTGAAATTTGGCCACATTTTTTTTTCTAATGAATCCTCATGATCTAATAAGTAAACATATAGTTTAATGAAGCCTGAAATGAAGCAGAAACAGATTTGGGGTGCAGGAGCTGGAAAGTGTCTGTTTCTAAATGTAAAGAAGTACAAATAGGCAGGAAGCAGGAGCAGGGAGAATCCAAAGTGCAATTCAAAGTGGCGGGAGCAGGAAGAATCCAAAGTGCAATTCAAAGTGGCAGTCGCACCTAGTTGGAAGGACCCTGCAACTTCAAAATTACAAATGCAAGTCCACAGTAATCATCTTATAGTTAGGAGTACTTCCAAAAGGTTTGCTTTCCCTACAACCACCTTTACACGGCGCGTTTGTCAACCCGGACAGGTATGAGAAAATGAAGTGGTGCATAACATGGCCTTACCATGCAGGCCACATGGGATATTGAGTGTGGACTGTTGACAATTTTTATTTAAATTGCCCATTCTTTTGGTATGGAGGTGAACCACCTGACAGTGGATCAGACTGATCAATGAATACAGCCATCTTCATGGTAGTGGCCACCTTATGCACTGCTCAGATGTCTTTCACACTTGTCATATTGGAACATGTGCCGCATGTAAAGGTGGCTGGGAAGAGTGAGTGTGCGGGGATAGCAAACATCTACTTCCAAATGCATTTCGATCCTATCTTAGTCTCTAAAAACTCGAATAAAATCTCATCACTTTTGTGTTAAACACAAGAGACAACATAATGGAACATGTAATTTGTGTATTTTATTGAGAATAACAGGAATATATAGAAGAGGTGAGGAGAGATCTGTCGAGATCTTAACAGATAACATGAATCCATTTAAGTAGCTATCCATAGTATGAAAGCTACACAAGTATCCTATACTCTAAACATTTTGTTTATTGATATAAGCCATAAGTTCCTGATTTTCATGACCAGAGAAAAGCACTTTTGTCACTTGCGACGAATCATAATTCAACTTGTTTACTCTCTTACTGATAAGCAATCCAACCATTACAGAATTCAAGAAATAAAATCCCATACTCATCTCCTAAGCCTCAAAACCTAATCAAACCCTTACCATCAAATACAAAAACCAAATTAAGGGTGCATTTGCTTGCACCAATATCATGATATTTTGCATCAAATTAGAAGGACTAATCATGAAATTTTATGATATTTGGTGCAATGCCATCTTTCAAAATCAAATCCTCTTTTTCCTATTTTCCTTTGGAAAAAATTAATGACCTATCACTTTGCACCACTCAAATCCAATCCAACCACAAAAGAATCTCAGTAGGAGGGGAACCAATTATGGTAACCTGTAGAGCTACAAATCTAGCTTAATCCATGGAACTGGCACAAGAGGAAAGTATGGGGCCCACTTGTCTTCATAGTTATCTGACTTGACTAGAAACTCAGCCCAGTCAACTTGAATTGGCAAGATTTCGAGAAAGTTGCTAGGAAACTCAGTCCTGGGTCTGACTCAATGCTGAGTTGTCGAATCAACTCAACCACTCAGTTGATTTGACACGTCTTGAACTGAGTCATTGAGTGAGTAACAATGTTATTTTTAACAAAATTTTAAGGTTTAAAGGGGAGAATCAGTAACCAGGTCTGTCATCAAGTGGCTTGACGCTTTGAGTTTCTACTTCATATTCTTTATGTTAAATGCTAATACTAACTATTTTAGGTATCTATTTGTAGAGGCCAAGTTCCCAATTCATTCCGAGCAGGGAAGCTAGTTTAGTAGATGTGGGGGACATGGTTGATTCATCCAAACCATTGATCTGACAGCCACCATCATGGATGGACCATTCTCTCAAAATCTCCCAAAGTGGAAGATCCTTGCCATCGAATCTTTGGTCTTTTCAACCATGTATTTGCATGCCAACAACGGAAAGGTTAGAGTTGACCAATTGCGAGGATATTCTAGGAATTGTCCATCCATCATGGGGCCATCAGATCAATGGCTTGAATGGACCAACCACAAGTCCCGTCATCTACAAA
Organism: Magnolia officinalis; assembly: GCA_021015155.1. Lineage (NCBI taxonomy): Eukaryota > Viridiplantae > Streptophyta > Magnoliopsida > Magnoliales > Magnoliaceae > Magnolia > Magnolia officinalis. The sequence goes on from JAJHSJ010000004.1 coordinate 112,437,999, forward strand.
CCAAGTTCCTGAATGAATAGGGAACTCGGCCTCCTTGTAATCCTAATTTTTTTTTATAACTTATTAAAATATAGAGTATGTAAGTCCGCACGACCCAGCTGAACATCGAGTCAGTTGATCTTTCAAATTTTTGAACTATGGCTATGCTCTGTCTTCTGTTGAATGGGAGCTGCAGCTATACCTTAATTCCGAACTCCCGCGGTCTACAAAATCAAGGAGATCTAGGGTTAGGGTTTTTCTGACCTGAGCCTTGTCGGCGAGCTGGACGACAAGGCGGCCGACGGGGAGCGGGGATTCATAGACAAAGCTGTAGTTGATGCATTCGGATCTGAGGTAGCGGGAGAGGACGCGTCCATCGGCAGTGAGTCCGGCAATGGCAACGCCAATGTGGTCGTCGACCTTGAAGATCTTCCTCTGGTGAGACGACAGCTCGGAATTGGCCTTGTTGACGCTGGCGAGGACGACATGGGATTTCGACCGGAGGCCGATCGCGGCCGATCCTTGCTTGACGGCCTCCATCGCGTACTCCACCTGGAACAAACGGCCAGCGGGGCTCCACGTCGTCACATCGGTGTCGTACTGATTTCGGAACATCTTCTAGATTCTTCTGCGCTGCTACCTTCTTCTTCTTCTTCTTTCTTTTGTATCCCTTTCTTGTTGTGGCCGTCGGTGTGGTTGCTTTCCCTCCCTCTTCTGCTGTGGCTTTTGTAATAGGTATGGATTTCTTTTGCTACAAGAAAATGGAGGGGGTGAAGGTGAAATGTCAGGGTGAAGAAGGGGTTTTTTTTTAATATCATTTTTTAACCTTGCGGCTGGGTATTATAGTCCGCGGACTACTGAAATCGGTTCTTTGTATGGGTGCTGGGACATGTACAGTGGGGGAGAATTTATATGAGATCCACACCGTCCATCAGGTGATAAGATAGAGTTTTCACCATGGATCCAAGGAATCAATAGTATCCAAGACATAAATGAGTCACGTTACTGGGAACTGTGTAAAATCATGCCTTAAATGTTTCAATTCACGTGTTGCTGCCCACATTAGTGTTGGAATATCATGATGTTGTCCATCCTGGCGTAGCACGTCGGATCAGTAGAATGGATTGCATATACAAACTAAGGTCGACCCCACATACAATTTGAACGATTTTAATGGTAAGTCTTCTCATCTCAACTGTTCCTAGTGGTGTCGCTCACCTAAGTTTTTAATCGGCCTGATTTCATGGCCTCAGTCCAAAGACAGGGTGGCACACATGATGGACGGGGTAGATCTACTCCACATGAAGTCCTCCATCTACATCAGCCAATAGCCACACTCCCAAGTGACCACGCATTTTGCCTTGTGAAATTTGGGACGTGCAAATAGATGGCCAGTGGAAAGGGGCCCAAGATCAATCGCGAGGATCTTTCAATAGGGGAGATTTCTGAGGAACGGTCCATCCAAAGTGGGGTCCAGCGGACGAACGGTCTGGAGACTACGAACTCAAAAGCCGGGGGCGTACTTGTACTGGAAACCTCTGTATCATGTCCATGTCGAGACTACCCTTCAGAAGTGGAGTTTACAATACGGCCCCCAAACGAGAAATGTACATCGTGGGCCACTTTAGTTATCCGGACCATTAATCTCGTTTTCCTCCCAGAGTGCATCAGGCACGATCAAACATTCTATCTCGTGGGATGATCCTAGCCATCCGATCAATAAACTTTTTATTTTTAAACGTCTGATCTTGGTTCCAAATCTTTTTAACCGTCCAAGGCAACAATCAAACACTTAGGATTATCCAATGGGTCCCAATGTGGATGGGAGCCGGTCGTTAATCTCTATCAATATATGATCCCAACCTTCCAAATTAATAACATTGGAGTTAACGATCAAATGGTTAGGATTATCCAACTGTGTTGATTTGGGGACATGGCCCACCTTACACGTGTCCGGCTAGATAGAATGATTCACCCGGCTATTTTGAGAGCACAACATCATCCTATGGTCCTAAATTTTTAACCGTCAATGCTTTGATCCATTGATGAGAATTTTGTCCTGGCCAGCATTCCATATGGGTCCCACCTTTCAGTGATCCGGATTGCTCGCCCAGTGATCCACACCGTCGATCATGGATGAACCAAAAATGAACTAACAGGCAAACGATCCTATCCATCCAGTAGTTATCGCATGAGCATGGACCCGGACCAGATTTATTTTTAGCCGTCCTTTCGCAAGCCAACAGTTAGGTAGCTAGATTTATACCTTTTTTTTTAATGCAGTTCCACCAATCCGAGTTGGGCCAACTAGATGAACGGCCTCGATTAAGGAATGGAGACCCACTAAAGTTTCTACCACACCCTCCTGCCAGCATTCACGAAATTGTGGGAAGGTCTGTCCAAGTTCGGCCCACAAAATAACTTCAAGGCCTTAGCTTGTCATAGGGCCCAAAACAAACCAGCCCGAGCCTGTACCGGCGATCCATTCCCTGATTTAAAAACTATACATTTGATTTAAAACCTTGATGACAACATGGTCCCACCCACCCAATATATATATATATATATATATATAGGCAAGCAATCAAAAGAGGGTCATGTAAGGTCAAATAGCACGAAAGCTGATGAGAGCAACAAGCACACACATGGAAGATCATGCTCGAGTAATTGGCTACTCAAAAGAGCAAAGACTCCAAGAATACATGTTTATCAAGCACTACTTGCAGGCATGAATGTGCCTGCCACCTGCTGAGTGCTGAACAGGGCATCAGCATCATTTAAAGGCTTAACCATCCTTTTCCACCATTCCACTCTTATCCATCAACGTCCTTTTGGGCTTTATCCTTGCCCTTTTAAATCCTTCAACTTGAACCAAATCACTCTTAATTGGCACGGCTCTTGATTATTGTTTGCACGTCATCAAACCACCTAAGTCTACTTTCCATCATTTTATCATATATAGGTGCTACCACTAAGTTCTCTCCAATGCATGCATTTATTTCTAATTCTATCCTCATCTCACCCCTCATCCATCTCAACATCCTTACATTAGCTGCATTCATCCTAATAAAATGTTGTTCCTCAATTGCAAAACATTCTGTCACATAAAGCATGGCTGGTCTTACAGCTTCAATCACATAAAACTTCTAAAACTTCCAGAAGCACATCTCCATACACCAGCTTGAATTTTATGGGTAAAATCCTTCGCAATCTCTCCACCAATGAACTATTGATTGTAAGTGGTCATTTTGGAAAACTTCTGGTCAGCAACCTGAATTCATCCAAACACGACACATTGACAGTTTACATGGTGAAACAACATGTGGAGGTCATGGCGGTGGTTGCGTACCAACTTTCAACAAGACAGCCGAAACCCAACGTTGGATAGCAAACACCCTTGCAAGTACACCAAGCTCTGTGAAAATGTATTACTTCCGACAATCATTAACACCGGGTTACCACGAGAGGGAATAGGACAGCAAAAGCAACAAAAGAAAGTACAAACCAGCCATTTTATAGCGCAAATTGTCTACAAAACTGCAAGATTCAAAAGCAGAAGTGGGACCTGAAATAAAAGATTCATGCAACAACAATGCATGAGATTCTACCCATCTCACTTGACTAGATCCTACTAATTATTAGTACTTATGAGGCCCAAAATGCAACACTAGCTGCCCTTTGCAAGAAACAATGCCGTGGCCCAAAACGACAAATTAGGGTTTAAATCTCATTGCTTAGGGAGATCGGGAGCTGGAAGGCCTTTGATTTGCATCTGCTTATACATCCATTGCCAGTTCTCAGGTCTTACTTCACCACCCAGAGACCGAATCACAGACCCGCCACTGCAAGAACCCACTCTGCAACAGTCTTCAAGGGACAGCCCTTTTACCAACCCGTACAAGAACCCGCTTGCAAAGAGATCGCCCGCTCCGGTTGCATCAGTCGCTTGTGCTTCTCCAATGGCTGGAACTCGAACAATCTGAAACACTATCATCGTTATCTAGTGCTATAGAAGTATGAAACACTATATAACCTTTCACAAAGAAAACAGTAATAGAAATATTTCCCAAGTTGAAAGCTGAAGGTGTAGAATTACTATAAAATGGGCCTTTAAGAAATCAACTGAGTGCTCGGTATGTTAAAAAAAAAAAAAAAAAAAAAAAATCAACTTGACTCAATCAAGCCTCGAGGCAATCCTAGGATCAAAGTATTGGACAAACAAAACAAAAAGCTCGATTGAGTAGTAAAAAGAGAAGGAAAAAAAAAAAACTCAAAGAGGTGGAAAAGAATTAGATTACATGAGGAGTTTCAATCTGAAACCACAGTTCAAAAACCTGAAAAATTGACCTAATGTCCAGCCGGGTTGGGTTGACTCAAAGAATCAACCCAACTCGATATTTATTTATTATAAATTGAAATATTAGGATTGTTGATAGATATTTAAAATAGTTAGATTTTGTAAAAGCTATATAAAACGTAACTCGATGTAACAACACCACTGATATCTCACTGGTTAAGGTCATTGACTCCCTTAGGTGATGTTGGGGTTGGAATCTTGCTTCCAAAATATTTATTTTTAATAAATCCTGCCATTTATGGCGAGTGACTCAGCTCAACTCAGCTGAGTCATGTCAAGTCAACCGAGGAATCTGGCTGACTCCATGAGTCTCTCCAACTCTAGGACAAGTCAGGCCTAGTACAAAGTTTCCTAGAGCCCGAAATCTCATTGAGTCAAGTTTACTCAGCCGAGTTTCAAGTCAAGTCGGAGAGTTTTAGAACTATGGTTGAAACTTGATTGAGCAATAAAATAAGTTTTGAAGAATCACTTCAGATTTGGGCCTTGTTGAACCAAGGTTGAGTTTCGAAGTTCAAACCATGAAATTACAAACATATATAAAGTGGCTATGTTCATAACTACACAAGGGCAAATTATGGGTAAAAAGCATATACGAGTGCATGCTGCTAATGTGTACTAAAATACCAAATAACACAAACCTCTTTCCCGTGTTTTGCAATGCATCCATTAGACCCGAGGGTCACCACAGCCCATTGACAATGTTTGGCCAAGAATCCCAGAGCAGTCTCGGGATCAGCATTCGACTCACCCCTGGAAGCATTGGAGAAGCAAAATGACTAGTAAATACCAAATCTCCAAATGGCATGGATACTAGCACAAATCATGGAGGCATATAAATACAATTCAATGTTACAGACCGACAAACATTTGATGCAAAATGTTAGATTATGGTTGATTTTATCATTACTTGTTCTTCTATATTTTAAGAATTTCTTCATTTTCTTTGATTAATAATAAAATATACTAAAAGATGTTGCTATTTAGCTATTCGACTCAACAGCCCATGTATGATTTTATGATCCGATCCATCTTTCAGAACATCAATATCTCTGCTTTCTGAACTGATATTTATATAACAGTACATCTTTAGGAGCTTTGCTAAGCCCACATACAAGGCAGCTCATGTACACCCCACCTCAAGTGCCAGCCTGGCAAACAAGTGTAACATCCAAGCCATTCATCAGGTGGGTTTCACCATGTACATGTTCTTGCCCAAAACTAAATATGGTCCACTCAGCAGGTGGGTCATAATATTAGAAACAGGTGGACGTGTTAAAAAAACACAGCATAGTTTTTCATAACTGTACATTTGTTTCATAAATTGTGGACCAACCTGATTTTTTATCCAGGTTATCTATGTACTGGTACACCTCTGATGAATGGATCGTATCTCACGCCCTTGTGTCATGAGAGCACGTGAGGTGGTGTGTACAGGAGCTGGTTGTACCCATGGGCGGGCTTAGCAAAGCTCCATTTTGCAATAGTCATGCAACCTTAGATGCATGTCAGTCATTGGCCTTTTAGGGCTCGTTGGTGTCCAAGACTTCGCATCCAGGTCCAGAACTGGCAGATATCAGTGTAAAAGTTACATTGCTCAGACAATATGGTGGCATGAATATAAAGCAGTTGCTGATTGGTGGCATTAGATGTTAGGACTTCTATTATTTTCTCTTAATGAGAATATCTAACCGTAACGAAATATGCATAAACAAAAGCACAATCAAAATATAAGAATATCACACCTTAGTAGCTCTCTTGCTTCATCCTCATTAGCAAAACAAAGGTCAATAAGGCCACTCTCCAATAACTCTAGAAGGGGTGACCTGAAGTCTCGAACCATCTGCCGACATTCAACAATTGCGGAAAAAAACATCAGATAAAATACTTAATCCCACAATCAGGTTGTATAGGCTAAAAGAAGAAGAAAAAACCAAAAAACAAAGTGCAAATAACTTTGAAATATACCTCAAAGCTGGCCAAATCCATGGACACAAAGAGCCCTTCTTGTTTGGCAATTCCAACTGCCGTATGAATCAGTTCTAAATTATAAAATCCATATCGCAATGCCAGCCACTGTTCACATAGTGACATATCAACGACTGCGGTAATTCAACGAAAGGCTCGTCGATAGTTATTGTCTCAGCAAACCAAGATTCAATTTTAAAATTCTGAGGAAACAAAATACATTACCTTGGAACCTTTAAAATCCTCTCTGAGTAATTCGTTTGGCTGCAAGGTTAGCAAGTTACAAAGATTTGTAAGTGTGTTTAATACATACATTTATGGAATTAACAAAAGCACATATACCTGAAGCTTAACAGCATTAGATAGACAGGGTCGCAAGGTACGATTGCCAACAGCATCAACCAAGCAAGCACACTGATGAGCATTTAGTAGATATGAGAAACTTCTTGCAGAGAAGCCAACTAGCGAAAGAAGAAAAGAAAAGAGAAAACAATGGGTTTCAATGAGATTTGGAATTCAGCAAACCTGCCCAGTAGGCCCATTCTTCATTCTCAATCTCGAAAGATTCACCCCATTAATACTCATGTTATGGACAAACAAGCGGCCCTGCTCGTCATCCCCACATGCCCCAATTAATCCACATGAAACACCGAAGCCCACGGTTAGACCACGAATGGTGTTGGCAACACTACCCCCAGCTATTGTTCTTATAGGAGAGAGGTCATCAACCGATGGGAGAGTGTGGGCATTCACTTCACTCAATATATGCTCCAGGTCCTTGATTGCAACCTATTCACCATTACAATGGAATAAATAAAATAAATACTTCAACAGTAAGGTCTCCTAAGATGATGTTAGATTGTGACAAAGGAAGATAATTGCAGGCTGCTAAAGAGTTGTCTACTGATGACATTCCATATTCTTGAAAAATGGCATTTCTAAATTTACATTATAGAGAGTAAAGTGATGGATTTTCAGAAGGCAGAAGCATAAACTTTCAAAAATCCATAGTTAAACCCCTTATCCCCATTCTTATGCAATTAAGTTTCTAAAAAGGATATAAAACAAATGGTTGATATCATACCTTCTCTTGCAACAATATCATGATGATTCTATGCCATTCCTTCTCCAATGAAAAAGGTCTCTCCCTGATCTATCTCCAATGAGGGGACAAGCAAAAACTCTCTTCTTAGCACACTATAGGACTGTGGTAGAAGAGAAGAAATCATGAACCATCCACAAGGCGAAACACACAATAGAAGGTATTTGAGGAAATGGATCCAGGAGAATGGCCAAATTATGACATGGCTATGGAATAGCATGGAACCATCCATCAGTGCTAACATAATTTATTTATTTTTTTATTCTAACAAAATATTTCTCGTACGTATCAGTTATATGAAGAAATATTTGAGCTCCAACAAGACAGCAAACGCTAGGTGGGCCATATCTCCTTCCGTCAACACTTTCTTTCTTCTCCTTGATGGGAAGTCCAAGCAAGGGATTGGGGACATGCTCTTATACATGAGGTAATTGGGTATCCCAGTACCAGCACAGTTAGGAAACAATATGGTATTCTTAACCCCTATAAACTTTAGTATGCCCTATAACATCAAACATCCATATACTTGCCGATCCCACGCACCCTAATGGACCCAAATCCTTCCACTATCAATAGCATCTACTCTTGACATAAAATCCCTTGCTAGTGGAAGAGATAGAACATAAATAAATAAATAAAAACGACCACTAAATTTCCATCAATCTTGATTAAAACACTTTAACAATGAAATCAAAAGATCTAACAATTGAAATCAATTGTAAAACCTTCTTAAAATAATTTTGAGATGATGGCCAGCTAGTTTTAGCTTGATGGAGAATCTAATAGGCAAGATAAAGCCACAAACTAAGTCCGGGGTGACTGGTGAATCCCATGTTGGAGTACATCAGAATTCAACTGTATTTCAATGCATATACCCAGTCAAGACCCTGTGTCAACCACTTTGTGGCATCAAAAGGCGTGCCAAAGCCATTACACTAGGAACACGAAGTCCCTTTGTAACCTTAGGTTTAAGGATAAGTCAGGGTTAGTGCATGATCAAATCAAACGTCCATATGCTTGCCTATCCCACGCACCCTAATGGACCCAAATCCGTCCATTATCAATAGAATCCACTCTTGACATAAAATCACTTGCTAGTGGAAGAGATGGAGCATTAAAACAAAAACAAAACAAAAACAAAACAAAAAAAACAACCACTAAATTTCCACCAAGCTTGATTAAAACACTTTAACAATGAAATCAAAATATCTAAAAATTGAAATCAATTGTAAATCGTTCCAAAAATAATTTTGAGACAATGGCCAACTAGTTTTAGCTTGATGGAGAATCTAATAGGCAAGATAAAGCCGCAAACTAAGTCACGGGTGACTGACGAATCCCATGTTGAAGTACATCAGACTTCAACTGTATTTCAATGCATATACCCAGTCACAACCCTGTGTCAACCATTTTTGTCGCATCAAAAGGCATGCCGAAGCCATAACACTAGGAATATGAAGTCCCTTTGTAACCTTAGGTTTAAGGATAAGTCAGGGTTGGTGCATGATCAAATCAACCATGCCAAGCATGATAGGCCTCTTGGTAGGTGATTTGATGCAATATTCCAATGCAGCAGAGACCTGCATTCCCATGTGGTGAAGAGCATGTGCAGCTAAGTCCCCGATGGTGGAGATCAATCCATCCAAACTCACCATGGGTTCACATAGGATAACCACAAACCAATCCTAGGTAGCCCAAACTAGAGAGAGTGGTTGTGGAGTTTAAGGTTCTCAACAACAGTGTAACCATCATGGTTATTGTATCCACTTTATTCTTTCCCCAAGGGCCTAAGAGAGACTTCATAAGAAATCTACAGTAACCTACCCAGTAAACAAAAACACGTCCATGTTTCCATAAAACTAAGTCACCAATGTCCGCATTCAAAAGGGGTCACTAATGACCCAGTTCCAAGAAACAAGATTGGATTGGCTTTCTAGGGCACACACAACCAACCTAAAGTATCATAAGGTCATAAACCAAACAAGGAGTGCTGATTGCACACAACTATCTTGCATGTTTTTGCATACAGAGTCCAATAACGTCACATGACATACATGTTTAATATACAAAGCCACTCATCCAACGGGCACGGCATCTATGGGCCACGGTCAAGCCAACATGCTATCTTAACCGCTTGATCACAAGAAGTACTAAAATGGGGTTGGTAACAATCCGCGTTGAGAGAGTCCAGCAGTTATGCATGATGTAGCCCGCCAGACAACTTGTCTGGAATCTGGATCTGTTTATAGCTGCCACTTGTTCCCATGGAAACTCTAATGGGAAAAGATGTGCAATTACCCTTCCTCAAAACAAACATGCAAAGGAAATAAAGTATGGAACTATTTATAGCAGCAAAAAGAAAAAGAAAAACTTGAAAAGGGGAAGAAAAACTGGAACCAAATCTAATGCTGCATTTGGATGTAAGAATAAAATCAATATAGATTGCAATAACTAAGTTGCAACAAAGTGAAAAATCCAAAGCTGCATCAGTCCTTTTTTATTGAAAGTGAATAATTAGTAACGAATTGTGATTGCTTCCATTTTAAGTTGGACTATACACAAAAACAGCTGCAATGGCATCAAGAGAGTCAGAGACTAACGCATATTTTTGAAAGAATACTATGACAATCCACCTCCACTTTGTTGAATCTTGAGTTCTTAATTATTGAACCAAAGTCCATTGTATATCTGAAAGCAGTGTAAATGAAAGAAACAGCAATGCAGCATAGTAACCAACAAAACCACTCTCATCCACGATGTGTGATTTGGCACCAAAAAATAAATAAATTAATTAAAAAAAAAAAAAACTTCTTTTGTGGGCCATCATAAATCAACAGTTTTGATCTACCAGATCAGCCCTATCCGTTGGATCTTGAATGTACAGTCATACCGGTGGGCCCCACTTAAGAGTTGATCAATTGCGACGTAAAGTTAAGACGGGAATCAAAATCCACATTCCAATACAAAATACAAAATAAATAAATAAAATATATACTCCATCATACTGATCAAGGAAAGAAACACTTGACCCTTAAAGAAACGAAGAATTCAAAAATATCAACACTTGCTCAGTTTCAGTACGCGAAAAACATAGAGCAGAATTGAAGTATTAAAGAAAAAGAGGTAATTTGAAACGGGTTCTGTTGATTTGATTTTTACTTTGTTCCAAGACCGCAAAAATACTTATAAAAAGTAACGCAAGCATCGGCAATCTCATAAATAATGAGGGCCAAAAAAAAAAAAAAACCCACAGTACCATGGCCACGATACAGAGATCTCACCAACCGGACAATCCAAACTATCTGATCAACAGCACGCAAGCATGACGGTCCAGATCGAATGGTCATCCAGTCGGTTTGATTTTTGTATCATGGCTTGCGAGTAGTGTTGTTAACTGAATGGACGGTCCAGATCGATGATTGTGTGTATCGTATACCTGTTGAGAGCCACCTCTGTCACCAGGGATTTGAGCGAGCAAAGACCAATCTACCCTTGCGACATGGTCAACAAGAGCAGAAGGTTGGAGCCCTAAGATGAGAGGAGGCTGGCCAGCTTTCCCGGGCAGGGATTCGGGCAGTAGCTGTTCGGCTCCCATCCCTCCTCCCTCGCCTCGCTGCCGCTGCCCGGATTTCAGAGGCAGGGGCTCGCTCCTCCCTCCGCTTCTCTGCTCTTCTTGTATATATAAGTGAGAGAAAAGCCCTGCCAAAGCGACTCGCGTGAAATTCCCACCTACACGTGTCACGTTAGAGTAATGCTCCAGTTATCTCGGAACACTATATAATGCTCCTAGTTGCATGGGTTCAGTTGTACACTCCAATCGATTGATCTGAACCGACCATTATGTCTGGAGCACATTTGATTGGCTATGGTGCAAAAATCACTCTGATGGGACGATCTAATCCTTCCTTGATGTGGCCTATTTTCTGTGGCTATCCTTTTTCCATGCCATGGATGGAGTAGTTAAGTGATTCTTTTTAGAGTTTTAAGCCGTTTATTAATCATCCTAAATTCTTAACAATTGGATGGAACAAATTGCTGACTGGTACAAAAAGGGTTTTCTTTATAAAACTCATTTTCAAAGAATTTTTTATAAAAACTTATTTTTTGCATTTATAAGAGCAGTATGATATTTTCAGCATCCTAAATTCTTAACTAGTAATTAGAACAAATCTTAACTAGCGGATGGAACAAATCATTGACTGGTACAAAAGGGCTTTAAAAAAAAAAAAAAAAAAAAAAAAAAAAAAAAAAAAACTTATTTTTAGCATTTATCCCTGTAATATAATTTTTCAATGATTGTCGTCCCTTTAGATTATTCAACAAATTCAATTTATTAGATACCTATATTAAATTTTTATTACAAATAATTTTTTCCAAGCTACTCTCCCTCACTTAGGCTAAATAAGTTATTTTTTAACTTATGTTAAGTAATTAAGTTATTTTTCACTTAAGTTAACTACTTGTATTAATAATTAATTATTTTTAACTTTTTAATTTATGACATTTTTACTTCTCTTTTATGTTTCATGTTAAAGGAGGCGCTTTCTCACTCTTCATATAGGCTCCATGTGGTGGACTATCCACCTTGAAGGTGGAGCTCAACAATGGAAGGTGAGTATTGGATGTGATGGGACATTAAAATTTCTTTTTATCTTTGACTAAAACATCTTTAAAATTATAATTTAGTATTTTAAGTTTTTAATACTTAAATCGTTTTTCGGATCTTATTTTTCAATGATCGAATGACACATAAATGATATTGTTGGTCAGCAATCATTATTTGTTTGGATAGAGTTAATTTACAAGGGAAAAAATGGGGAAAAAAAAAAGAAAAAAAGAAAAGGAAATACTAAGAATATGCATTTTCCATGTAAATTATTTCCCTCTCCCTTCTAGCCTATCTCTTTGTATTGACATATAAAAATATGGAAATCCAACCAAAATTATCTTGGTGCTCAACAACAATTGTATTTATGCATAGGTACCAATGCTGTGGAGATTCACATCAACCATGTTTATGTGTCAGCCAATCCATCCGTTAGATGTCTCATCACAATGAACTACTATTCTAAAAAAACACATTACTTTTATGGAGCGGCCCACCTAATTGTTTATACAGCCTGATTTTTGTGATCAAGGCTAATAGGGTATAGTTTACAAGATGGACAGGGAGGATTTCATGCATGTTAAGTAATTTTCTCAACATCAGAGAAAGTAACAACTATCTAACCGACATCACAAGTATTTTCTTTTTACGGGTATAAAAAGAAACACATTTCCTTGGTGATTTGCTTTTCCAATGAGGTGTAAGTGTACCTTTTAAGGAAAACTCTTCTTATTTCCCTTTGTCAAAATCTATTTAAAGGGTGATTGATTTTTCGAAAATTTCTTAAATGCTTGTAAATAAATCATCATTACTTCTATGGGCCACTTGTTTGAGATATGAAATTAGAAATATTTCCCCCACAAAAATAAGCTAGAAAAAGGCCAACTCGAATTTGTGGGCCCACCATAATGTATATGATCTACCCCATCCATCCGTTTTCCCATAACATTTTAGGACATGAGACGGAAGCTTAAGCGGACCACATCACTTAAAACGATGGTCCTAAAGATACTCCAAGTTGAAAGTTGTTTCCTCATTGAGGCTCACATTAATATTTGCTTGCATCTAACTTGTTCATATAGTCACAAAGACAGAAATAAAGGAAAAACACAAATAACAACTTGATCCAAAACTTCTGGGCCTTAATAAAGTTTTAATAGTAGGCATTTAATTTTCACTATTTCTTATGTTGTTGTTGTTCACTTGTGTTATAAATTTGTTTTATTTTTTGACTCATACTTTAAAATGAGCTGGTAGAAGAGATGGACAATAGGAATAGGCCACATACATTGCGATGTGCCCCACAATTTATTTTTTTTAATTTTTCTATTTTCTACTTCAGACGATATTCAAAAGGTGCACTTGTCAACGGGAAAAGGATGCACGAATTACAAATGTAATTAATCATTATTTATTTATGGGCATTTATCAAAGGGTTTGAAAAATCAAACACCCCTGGAACAAGCCTTAAAGGACATTGATAAATAATTAATATTTACAACGTCAGTGTCATGTTTACACGAGCGATTGGCGGTGACGTGTGTTACCCTTACTTTGGGGCCTACTTTGATGATATATTTCATATCCATGTCGTCCATCCGTTTCTCAAACCCATTTTAGGACATGGTCCCAAAAATATAACAATCCAGATCTAAGGTGGACCACACCATAAGAAGTAGTGGTGATCAAATGCCTCATCATTAAAATCTTCAAAGGGCCCATCGTAAGGATTTCCTAATGTTTATTTCCCATCCAAGCAGTTGATATCAAGAAGGCTTCGACTAATGGAAAATACAAAGATTCAGTTTGATCTAATACTTTATCACCCATGGAATTTTTAATGGTCATTCATTAGTATGGTTCACTTGAGATTTGGATCTTCTTAAGATTTGGGATCTAGATGTAAAAACAAATAAACAAAGTGGATATACAACAAATACCTCAAGGTGGACCCCACACGGTTGGCGTAACAGCTAATCCACTCCTAATGTTTACGTGGTATATAGTGCAGATACATATGGTGGATATAATGACCACTACTGATCGATGGACTAGACTGTCCAAGTGTTCAGTGCAACTGAAAGCACTATAACTTATTTGCTCTGACCGTCCTCCGAGCTAGCTCGGGCTGACGAGCGTACACCCCTGCGCCCTCTCACCCAAACATACTAGAGCTCACTTCCCCAATGACAAATCGAGAAGGTGATCGGCTCGGTGAAGTTGAGGAAAAGCTCATTTGAGAGTAGATAGGACTGACGAGAAGATAAGTCTAATCTTCGGTTTAGCTTGACCAACATAGAACTCTCAAGCTCCTCAGAACAATCCCTAACCGACTAACCGTTGAGTTTAGCTTGGCTCAGCTCGACGCTCGGCCCAATCCCAATTGATCAACAAGTTGGGCTCGCGCACATCTTGCGTAACGACTAAGATCGTGCTTAAAATTGTGGACCACCTTGTCCTATAAACACTATAAATAAGAGGACTATCTAAATGAAAAGCTACGTAAAATCTTTTAGCCTAAACCTTCCAATACAACTAGACTCAGTAAAATCTTTCACCCTAAACCCTCCAACACGACTAGACTCGCCAACAACGCAGTGAGCCTAGATCCAATTTCAGGCCTCACCCACAAACGATAAACAGGAAGAAATATAAACTAGAAACAGATCAAAGCAATCTAAAACAAACCACATGACAAGATGTACGTAGAAAAACCCCAATCTAGGGTAAAAAACCACGGACGCAAACTTCCACTATGAAGAACGAAGATTACAAGGCAATATACTAACATCTCCCTTGGAAGTATAAAGAAAATCCCTTACCCACACCTTAGAAATATTTTCCAATATTCACCTTAACCCTAGAATAGCCCTAGAGACCCCAATTTATAGTTTTGGCAACTTCCCTTTCGCATCCCAGTTGCGAAAGGACTTGCGACACGAAATCCACAAAACTCTTTTCGCATCTCAGTTGCGAAAGAACTTGCGACACGAAATCCGCGCAACCTCGACTGGTCGTGGGCGACCCCAGATATGGTTCCACTTCTCAACAATTTCTAACCTGACTTTGACATCGAAGGGTCACTGCTCTAGCCAGGGTCTTCTTTGCTCTTCTCTTGTGCTGGTTGGTGCTGGTTGCTTGAAGGTCTAAGGAGGACGGTCCACGTTCTTGCCTCAACATGCAGCAGGAAAATAATTCAGGCTAACTGTCTAAATTATAGATATAAGTTTAGGTGTAACATGAATGGGACTAGAAATGAGCCAGAACTAGCCGGCAATATCAATATTTAAATAGGCCCCGTATTACCTAACCACACGTGGGGCTGACAATAGGCTAGTCAGGCCTCAGGCCGCCCATTGTCAGACCTACTCATGAACTAGACTTGCTGGCCTGACCCCACACGATATCGCAGATGCGTGCCTACTACTTAAAGGTGCAGCACATGGGGCTGACGTGCATGAATACACCCAGTCCACGACCGCGACTTCGCTGCGACCCCAAAACCAGTGACGTATGTGTGACCCTCACAGTAGGGCCCACCTTGATGCATGCATTGTATATCCACACTGTCAATCTGTTTTGCTAGGTTATTTAAGGACATAGTCCAAAAAATGAAGCAGATATAAATTTTAGGTGGACCATGCTATAGGAAGCAATGATTCTTGACTTTAAAAGTTTTGGATCAATTAATCTTATATTTATGTTTTTTCTTTTATCTATAGGACCCTATCAACAGGTTGAATGGTCATAGAAAATTTTTAATGCTGGGCTTTTAATGACCCAGACAGGAACTAAAATATCAGACCTGGCAAAAGCTCAGATGGGCCACACCATGAAAAGGAATTGGAATGGACACCTACTATTGCTTGAATGCAGGCCATTATGGATATGTCATCCAATCCGCTCATCTGACGCGAATTACCAAGACAGAAAACATGTTTTTGTATTGAAAATTACGTGGGCCCTCGTGAATTTAACGTTTTAAGTATGACTTTATACTCTTTCATTTGGTGAGGTCCACCTGAGTTTTGTACCCGTATATGATATTTGAATAGAGGACAAACGGTGGGTGGTGCACCTGATGGACAGTATGGATCTCATCTACATAAAGTTGTTCAGCTAAGCATAGTCAGCCAGCGTTTTCCTTATTGACTTTTACTTAGTTTTTTTTTTTTTTTTTTTTTTACACGCACACACACCCCACACACTCACGCCACACGCACACACACCCCACACACTCACGCCACACGCACACACACCCCACACACTCATGCCACACGCACACCATGGGATTTCACCACCGTGGGTATTCGAACGCTTGACCCGGTGTTGAAACTCCAGGGAGTCTACCACCTGGGTAAGAGTAAGGACCCGCTTAGTTATCTAACTAGTGGCCGCTGGACAGCTATTGGACGGCTCAAAATGAACAATATCCGATGTCTTGTTTCAAAAGACAAATTGGAATTGCAGATTGAACTACCAATTAATATTTTGGACCGTAACATTTTGAAGTGCCTGAGGACCCAAGTATCAAGGGTCATACGCAGAGAGAGTATCAAATAAAGACGCGGGTTGGGGTAGGGCTAGCCCACCCGTCTCTAGCTGGGACAGACAGGGGGCTTTGAGGGGACCACCCTGATGTGTGGGTTTTATCCACACTGTCCATCTATTTTTTCATATCATTTTAGGGTGTAAACCCAAAAATGGGGCAGATACAAGGCTCAAGTGGACCACACCACAGAAAGCAGCATGGTAATTATACTTACCGTTGAGACCTTCTTAGGGCCCACCGTGATGGTTAACTGCCATCCAACCTATTCATAATTTCATATAGACCTGGATGAGGGAAAACAAAAATATCAACTGGATCGAAAGCTTATGTGGCCCCTTAATAAATTTCAATGGCAACTGTTTAATCCCCACCGCGTGTATGAGAAAAATGAACGGTTGGAGAAAATATATACATTGGCCCATTTTGCCAACCTGAGGAGTAGACTGGCCTGTTTTCTCGATCACAAATACATTGATGATGAGAGCTCCACCTGATGGGCAGCCTGGATCTCACTTTGATTTCCATTTTGGCACATTTGGTATTAAGAGAACCCTTGATCTCAAGCAATTCAAATTTCACGATCCTCGTGTGCAACATGCCGGATGTTTTCATGGGGGGCCATCATCTCTATCGTATCGTGTGGAAATTAGGCCAGTTTTATCATCAAGGATGTCCAAGCCCGAATTGTGCATTTGATTGATTTCTAGCCATCTATTTTAATGGCTTTTTTTTTTTTTTTTTTTTTTCAAATTCGGATGGCTCAGGGACAATTCAATTTGAGTATAACTTCTGATAACTATAAATCTGCATCCTGTTATTATGTTTGTGTAGGTAATCTCTTTAGAATGCTGACAACAAGCTTTACATACTGGCAGATCAACACAGATTTCTTTGGCCTTGGAGGAACTTCACAAAATACAATCACTTCGAAGGTTTCTAATTATCTAATTTTTTGTCTGGGCATGGGGGAGAATTTCAAAAACAGATACAAATCTCATGGTGTGTGTTTGCTGGCAGGACTTTAAGCTACTTTGAAATAAAGAAATAGATGCTTTAGAAACTTGAGCCACTGATGAGGTTAGGTATTGTTGAAAGTCAAAAGATTGGTTATTGAATGGACCTTGGATTTTAAAAATGGAAAAGGAATTAATTATTCTTTCTTCATGTAAATAGTGGGAATGGTTCAACAAGCTTCCTTTTTAAAAAATTGAAAGAATTGAAAAATAGGTTGTCAAGTATAGTATTTGATTTAGTCAATTGAGGAGTTACTTAGAGTTTAGATAGAATTAGAGGTCTTTTACTATTTTGCAAAACTTTACTTTCGAAAAGTCGTCTGAGAGTCAAGATTAAGAGTCTATAATCTCTTTACTTATATATGGTTGTTATTATAAACGACTTTTCATCAATAATACTAATTTTATTTTTAATAATTAAGAGATTTTCTCTCCTTATGAATTCAATGACTATTCTTAAAAAGAAGATAATCTTCACACAGTGAAAGGAACCTGATTTTTGAGAGTCGGGATCCTCTGTTATCGGGTCAACAGGATTTTTCTGTTACCCTAGTGGTTTGGCGTCCCAAGTTTTTTTTATTTTTTTTTTATTTTTTCAGTGAGTGTTGACATGGACCAATGAATTTTAGGGTATTAGGAATTCTCTGTTGACCGGGTAACAGAGGATCCCGACTCGATTTTTGACACATAATAAGCAACTCACATTCTATGTGAGCAGAGAGTTGGATGGTGAGATCTGGAAATGAGAACTTTATTTCTCAACAAACAAACCAAAAGAAATGGGCTGAAGTGTGGGGACTTTAGCTATTGGAGTAAAGCGATTTTCAATTACCCATACCATTTGTATCATGGGCCTTAATGTAGGTTAGGGATTAAAAATAAAAGTATGAGATTAAATATTTTAACCCTTTGATTAGTCAAAGGTTAAGTATACCATCCATATTTTAATGAAAAGGGTAGAATAATGAAAGGGTTGAAAGCTTTGAATTTAAGATTTTCATCCATTTTATTTTGCATCTAAGTCAAGGCCTATTACATAAATGGACAATTAAAATATGTCCTAGGTTCAACCATTGATTAGGGTAGAAGGGGCTACCGTATGTATGAAAAATTTTAATCTCACTTTTTTCATAGTAAAGTTGATTAGGAGCCAATGATTTTTTCTTTCTTGATTGAGAAGATTTTTCATATAAATTGGTGTGTTATTTTCTTACCATTGTCTCTTCAATTCCCCCCTTAGGTACATTTTCTTGTGGTTGTGTAAATTAACTTATAAACTTTTGTTAGTATCTTTTATATTTATGAAAAATCGGCCCATTTGGCATGTTAGAATAGGTTGGATGGAATTGCATTATGTCACATCCATCCTGCGTTTGAAAATCATGGGAAAGAATGGATTAATCTAGTTATTATTTCATCCGATCCTAATAATAAATACCATAAAGATTTTTGGTTGATTTTGATATTCATTATATCAATGGGCTCACATTGATGCATGTGTTTTTATCCTTGTTGTCCATACATAGACTCCTATATATGTGACATTCAAGCTACATATGTGTATAGGTGGCTGGCATCAATTTTAAAATTTGTTCAATTGACTGGAACTCTATAATATACTGAAACCTAATTTATTTGATACTTTTTATTTTTCAAGAGGAGAATTTGATCATAGATGTGGAATTTTTATTTATTTTTTTATTTTTTGGGTTAGCTTGTTAGTACACACCCATGTAAACACACTCCATATTAACCACCCCCACTAGGGATCCATACCAAGACCTCAAGTGTTGAAACAAGGTATCTCCGCTTAGTCTGCCAGTTGAGCTATGGACCTGGGTGTATAGATGTGGAATTGAACAGCCAAAATACTACGGTACTTCCAAACATGAAATCATTCTATCTAATGCATTTATGAGGAGAGAGTTACTCATGGAAATTGCCCAGCTTGTGAACATTCCACTTATTTTAACCTTTAGTCCATACCAACTGTCGGGATTCCTCCACTTGGATGATTGATATTCTTTAACAGGTGATTCCATACATGGAACTGTAGCATGAATGAGCGGATCCTTTACACGTGTGCAATGTCGACAGAATCATTGGGAACTCAAAAAAAAAAAATTGGAAATTAAATCCTTTCCCCAACCAAATAAATCATCTTGGGGAATGGAAAACGTACAGTTTATGGTGAGAGAAATTTCTCATCCATGTCACTCGAGCGTGATCTGGACCATTCATGACTGTGAACTATTACTTCTTTTTTCTTGTTTTTTCACAAACTCACACCGTAGTGTGATTTCAGCACCTACGTGTACTCGAATCCTTGACCTCGTAAACTCTTGTGAGTCTACAAACGAGGCAATCGGTAGTCCCTTTTTATATTTTAGTGATCTCATCTAATTATGTGAAATTACAAAGAATGCCTCATTTATTTTTCTTTCTTTAGAAAGTGTTGAAGTTGATAATTGTGTGACCTGGATGAATGGGATTCTCCCAGTACAGAAAATGAGACTATGGTACCGCAACTTGTGGTACGGTACCATGTTTCCAGCCAAATTGTCAATTGCGTTGGAAATCAGGGAAGAGGATCTACCGTACTGCCATATCATTTTAGATTAAAAAGATGAGGAAGATACAAACTCTCAAGTGGACCACACACACCAACCGTTGAAAGCATCTTGGAGCCATTGACGTTTTGGATCAAGGTAATATTCGTGTTTTCCCTTCATCCGACCGGGTGTTTTCCTTCATCCAATTCTATATGACCTTATGAATGGCAAATAAACATTACAGTGGGCCGTAGGAAGGTTTCAACGGTAAACATTACTAGTACCACTGCTTCCTGTGGTGTGGTCCACTTGAGCCTTGGATCGTCCTCATTTTTGGGTTCCTTACATAGAATGATATGGAAAAGTCGATGGACGGTGCGGATAAAACCAATACATGAAGATGGCTCCCCATAGCCCCATCCTATCCCGAGCTTGGAACAGGCACGGTAGTACCAATCCGCGTCCGGAAATGTACCGTGAAAACGACAAACCCCACCCGCGAAAATCACGATTTACCATAACGAGCACCCACAGGACACAGGCGAAGAGAAAGCGTTCCAGTGGTTTCAGTGCCACTGTACGTTACCGTGGTATCAAGGAGATGTGTAGTCCACATGAAGAACGCACAAAATCTAAACCGTCCATAAGATGGAACACCGTTCCTTAACCCTAATCCCAAAAAATAATTACTATACTTGAATCATATGACCCATAGCAGAGGGAACGATGGGAAGGAACGCCACCCTTGATTTACGTGAGGGGCCCACTTTATTATTTATATGTCATCCAGTTCATTCAGACCCTTTAAATAATCTGGAGGAAGGATTTAAAAAACAATCAGTCTGTTTTAACAAAGGTGGGCCCTTCTGCACATCAAAGGTAGACGTCTTCCCCCAAAATTTTCCTTCTAGTATTGCCCACCTGAGTTTTTGATCGGGTTCACTTTCGGAATACTAGTGTAACACATGGTCCAGGATCTGATGGACGGGTTGGATTTTCTTCATACACTAGCAGGCCCTACGTGTACCACTGGAGCGCACCCCAACCAAAGTACAATAACTTTTGGTACAGTACATCTTTCCCGCCAACATACCACTTGTATAGGAATCTGAATATCACATGAAAAAAAAAAAGAAGGGGGCCGTCTACTCATCAGGTGGGACACACTTTTTAAATCTATGGAAAACTGACGGTCTGAGTCGACATACAGTTGTAGCGCACAAAGTGAGCCGATCAGCCCAATTTTCGAGAAAGATGATCTACTTGAAGAGGCCCATCTTTTCATGGTCCTGATTTCCTAATCAAGTTGCATATTGGCAGGAAAGAGGTGCGGTACCACAAGTTGTGGTACTATTGCATGCAGGTGATCAGTTCTCTCAGGCTAGCGGGTCATACCTGTATCGAGTCAGACCGTCGGTTTTACATTAATGCCAAAGGTGTGGCCCACCTTATGAGTGGATTAGCTTCATTTTCATTTTAATAGCAAGTGATCTTCATAGAGGGGGCTACCGTTTTGATGGTACTGATGTCATGTACAAGTGGTTTTTAGGGACTTTCAGTTTCATTGTAAAAAGAAAGTAGAAATAAACTACAGAGGAAAGCAAAGTAGTGATGATGGGGAGCGCATTAGGTGCGGCCAGGGCTCACCCAGGACGATGCGGCATTTAGCATGAGGCCCACCTTGATGTATGCATGCTATATCCATGACGTCCATCCAATTTTCCAGATCAGTTTAGGGCATGAGCCCAAAAATGAGGAGATCCAAATCTCAGGTGGACCATACTATAGGAAATAGTTGTAATGAACGCTTTACCATTAAAACTTCTTAGAGCCCACAATGATGTTTCCGTAGTGTTTATTTGTCATCCAACCTGTTGATAAGGTCACATATAACTGGATCAAGGGACCAAAAAAAAAAAAAAAAAATCAGCTTGAGCTAAAACTTCTGTGTCCCATTAATAGTCAATCACCAATTTTTCCTATGGTATGGTCCATCCAACAATTGGGTCTCTTTCATTTTTGGGTGAATGCCCTAAAATGATCTGTCAAAACGGATTGACGGCGTGGATATAGAAAATATACATCAAGGTGGGCCTTACTGTAAGCACTACACCGTGTTGGCCGCTCCCGTAGTGAAGAAGATAGACTGAGAGAGGTCACGAGGAAAGAAAGGCTGGTATTGATTGATCATTTGAGGGCTTTTGATTGCGGGGCCCCTTCTTTCCCCACTCGCCGAAAGTGCTCAGCATTTTTCTTTTGGCTTTTGGCGATCCCGAACGCCCCACGAAAGGACACTCTCTACAAAAACACCTGTTTCACACAGCGCGTAAACCATCCCAAGCTCTGTGGAGTCCACCATGTTGCATATGTAAAATCCACTCCGTCCACTAGGTTCTATCATCAATTACAGGAACAAATGAAAAAATAATAATTCAGATCCAAAATTCAGGTGGGCCACACAACATCGAATAATGGGGATGAAAACTGCGAGAATATGTTTGTGTGTGGGTCCCAAATGGTGTGAATCTGACATCAAGCTCGTTAATCAGGTGTAAATCAAAATGATGACGTGAATATACAAAAAATAAGCCTGATCCAAAACTCAGTCAGGCCACGACAAGTGAACTTAGAGATTTTAGGAGAAATTTATATTGTTCCCATCCGTGAGCTTATTAGAGAATTTCCTCAATATGATATTTTTTTATTGACGGTTAAAATGAGGGTTTCCGGCAGATCTACGGAGTGGATTTAGATATAAAACACAGTAGATCCAAAAGATCTTTGGGTGTCTTAGGCACTGCGTAGAAAAGACGTAGCGTATGATTCTGGTCCCCAAAACACGATCTGCAAAAGCTAATCCCCACAGTAGCTTTTGACGATCCGTCGACAGCTATATCTAGCCATGTTGGTACGGAGGACTGATCCTTGACCAGAGTCTTTGCAAACTCTGCATGGGTTTCAGTTACGTACGGTATGCGCTTCAGTAATCCGGACCGTCCGTTGGTTGATCATCGCCGTGAATGGTCTACTACCCAAATATCCACAAGATAGGAAAATGCTAACCTTTCAACTCGTGGCCTATGAAATACGCCAACAATAAAAAAAGGCTCAAGATTGATGGCCAGGATCTTCAAATTTAGGAGAGTTTTCAGGAATGGCTCATCTACCACTGAGATAGAACAGACCCTAGTCCGGATTATTAAACCATGGGGCCCACTCGAAAACCCGAGCATACGGCGCAAAGCGTCTACACGTTTTCTTTTTCTTTTCTTTTTTAGGTACGACTGAGCAGTTGGTTAATCTCGGCCACTTGTGGTGTATGGCAGACACATGATTGGAAGTAGAGTCTAGTTAGGGGTATTATGAATTAGTTAGATAAAATAATAATCAACACCACCTCACTTATTAACCAGTGGCTATAAAATATAGGAAGGTGCTCAAGGGAATCTGTGCTGAGAACGATTAAGTATTTGTGGCACATAGACCCTTATCCATAGCTCAAGTGGTGGATGAGTGAAAGATACCTCGTTTCAACACTGGGGTCTTGGTATCGATCCCTAGTGGGGGTGGGGTGTACTAACAAGCTAACAAAAAAACAGAAGTATTTGTGGCACATGCGTGATTGGCATCTCGCACGTGTGGCTCATCAGATGGGCCCACCCATGAACATGATCTGGTCAAAAAATCAGATCAATCCATTCATAGGGTGTGATGCAGCGTATAAGAAAGGGGAGTGGATTAGGCGTGGGCCTTACCGTGAGGCTCACCTTGATCTATGTATTCTGTATCCATGCCGTCCATCAGTTTTTACAGATCATTTTAGGCATGATTCCAAAAATGAAGAAGATCTAAATCTCAGGTGGACCATACCTTAGGAAACAGTGGTGATTGAATACCTTACCATTAAAAACTTCTTAGGGTGCGCCTTAATGTTTCAGTAGTGTTTATTTGTCATCCAATCTGTTAATAAGGTCACAAAAGCCCAGACGAAGGGTAAAACAAATATCAGCTTGATCCAAAACTTGTAGCCCGTTAAGGGTCAATCATCACTGTTTCCTATGGTATGGTCCACCTGATAATTGGATCTGCTTCATTTTTTGGATCATGCACTAAAATGATATGGTAAAAAAGGATGGACGGTGTGGATACAGGATAGATACATCAAGGTGGGCCCCACGGCACCTGATTCGCTCCCATGAGAAAGATGTACAGAAAGAGATGAACCTGCCGGGAACCTACCAAAACCTGTGGTTCGGTGCAATCTTTCCCGCCAACATGCCCACGGGCGCGGATTGGGTACTAACCCACCAGGACCTGGGTAGAGACGGACGGTCCTATCAGCGGATCTATATGTTTTATCCACCGTGATGTATATGTTTCATCCATGCCGTCCATCCATTTTCACGGATCATTTTATGGCATGAGCCTAAAAAGGAAGCAGATTGGAGGCTCGACCACACCACGGGAAAGTAGGGCTGAAAGTCATGCAGGTTGGGTTCAGTTGGTGCTCAACCCTAGCCCAACCCAAGTTCTTATACCTCAACCCTAATCCAACCCAACACAACCTCGGGTTGGGAATTCTCAACCCAAGTCCAACCCAAGCGGGCTCAGTCAGATTGGCCAGATAGATATATGCTAATATTTTCATTATTACATTAGTCTATTGTATCTTCAATATACGTCTTATCTTTTGTACCTATAATTTTATTAATAATATCTATAGTTATTTATTGTAAAAAAGTTCTTTAAAAAAAAAACAAAAAAAAAAAAACAAGGTAAAATATAGGACAACTACTCATTTAAAAGTCGCATTGTGTACCAATTAATCTATTTGGGAGAGAGAAATCCGGCATATCTTGTCAACTTTGAGTCATCAAAAATAATGTGGACCAATGAAACCTGAAGACATTGGAATTTCTTGTGCCTTCAACACTGATGATCTGCACTCAATTATAATTAATTTATAAGAAACTTATACATTGATCGGGTTTGGGTTGGACCGGGCAACCCGAGCCCAACCCAAGTTTTATCAGGTTGGTGTTTGTATGGCCCAAGCCCAAGACCAAACCCGATACATCCTGCCCAAGCCCAATCTAATGTAAGGCCGGTCACCTGTCAGTCGGGTTGAACCCGCCCAACTTTCAGCCCTAACAGGAAGTGGTGGGGATTGAAAGCTTACCATTGAAAACTTCTTGAGGGCCACACATGTTGTGAATTAAGCCGATATTTATGTTTTCCCTTGACCTTATTAACAGGTTGGATGACGAATAAACATCACAGTGGACCCCTATGAAGTTTTCAACTGTAGAAATTCAATCCCCACTGCTTCCTATGGCATAGCCACTTGAGCTTTCAATCTGCCTCATTTCTGAGCTCATGTCCTAAAATGATCCATCAAAATGGACAAACCGCGTACATAAAACATATACAACACGGTGGACCCCACAGATACCCTGACAGGAACATCCGTCTCTAGCTAGGCCCCAGCGGGGGTGGTACACAATCCGCGCCCCATGCCCACCGTCCGCATCACCTGACACAAATATTAACAGTCACACTCATCAGGTGGAATGAAGGCAGGTGATGGCCTGATTTTGGAGGAGAAGATCATGAGGGTGGCCTAACGTTTTTCGTGCAATAAACATGTTATATATTCAACATTTTGTGCCCTTCACATGTCACATTTGCTATACATACTAAATTGTGCATGTGATACACATGTTATATGTACATGACTCATGTGTATTTCAATTTACAGATTCAAACATTTTATCATACATTTTCAAGTACCACATACATGTTATATATGCTTAGTTTTCAATGTATACATGTGCTAAATGATCCTTGTTGTAAGTACTTGAGAGGCAACATGTGAATACTAATATACAAAGAGCTTGTACGAGCTTGACTGACACAGGCTGCCCTGTACTGAACTTTTGCGCCACACATCCGGACCTAAGAGTGGCAATGGGCCAGATTCGCTTGAGATTGAGCCCACCTCGATTATTTATTGGACAGCCAAGAAGGGGCCTAGACCTAGGCTTGAGCCAGGCCTCAAAAAAATAAAAAACTTGCCACACCCTCAACCCAAGCCCAAGCAATGAAATCAGAAGTCCACAACATGTTCTAGTTCAAAATTCATCAGAAAACATTGAATATTTTAGCAACTGTGAGATGAAGAAACCCATTTTCACCATTTGGTTCGATGAATGATTCGGTCGTGCACATAAGCAGATCATATACAGTGGGTCATCGTCAAAGTCCCTATAACAATGTTGCTTCATTTTCTCTAGAAAGAAGACAAATGAGTTTCGGATAAACCTGAAATAGGAAAAAACGAGACCCAGATTCGGAGAAGTACACATGATCAATCCTAGAATATGGGCCGAAGCCAAAAATTATTGCCACATCCATTTATAAAAACAAAATCCCACCACCCCGATCTGATAAAAGAAAGAGAATTTTCTTTCTTTCAACTTAGGTAATTCATTGAGAAGCCTTGGGCGACTTCTCTGGAAGGACATTATCAGGAAGGATCAGCTGTGGTGGCACTTCACGGACGACACCCAACATAGAGTCGTACTCCTCATCCCGGCGAGCAAATTTCTTGCGCAGCAACTTTTCAAGCTCGATCTCATCAAAGGTTTTTGCATTCTCAGCTGCATGCACCTGAGCTAAGTTGGTGTAGTTTGTAGCTGACTGAGAGATAAAAGCTCTCTCTTCTTCGGTGAGCTTCCTCAGGAACTTAGCTGGATTACCTCCCCATACCTGTTATATTTGGGATGCATTAGTGGTCCTAAAGCTAATTGGATAAAAAACAGTAAATCCAAAGGAATTTTAGGGGCTGTTTGGATGCAAGCATAATTTGTGTCGGGACTAGTTGTGAAGGCCCAAGCTATCCAAGTTACATGGTATTGGGATCAGGACTAGTTCTGTTCATTGTTTGTCAAACACTCTAGAAGGACCGAATAAGTAAGGATGAACAGTCAGTGCACATTGACATGCGCCACATGCTGCACACTTGGAAGTTCAATGGTGGCACATGTGCAGCTCTGGGGTGCTTGAACTTGAACAGACACATGTGGCACATTTGACACACGCTTCGGAACACTGTTTCCCATATGCACCGAACTAGGACAAATAATTTCACCTTTTCTGCAAAGACGAGCAATTCCTGCTAACAATCGTATATTAGGGACACATTGCCCTTATTTTTCAGCTGACCCCAATTAGTTGGGAAAAGGCTTGATGATGATTGTCCTTATTTTCCTAGGTTCCCGTGCATAAATGGGTTTCACAAACCATGGACAATCTCTATCGCAACACAGCTTGTCCTGACACAACTTTGCTTGAATCTAAGACCCCTAGAATATCACAGGTCAGTGTCAGACCATGGTAAGCCCATTAAGCTGCACATCTGTACAGTCAATACAACCATATTGAAAGATGCATTCAAAGTTTTTAGTTCACAAATGCATAAAACAGAGATTAAATAGACCTTGAGACTATATAATAGTAACCAAAAACAACTATATAAACATATAGATGAGCTTCTTTCTTTTTTCTTTTGTTGTAGTAGTTGTGATGATGTGCACCTTTCCATAAGTGCCAGCATGTCAGACATGGAAACCTTCTAAAATATGATAGATAGAACTATGGTTTAAACAAAAAATGAGTTATTTTAATCATGATGCAAATGTGAAATTATTACAATTAGAATACCCAACGTTTCTATGCTGCCAGTGTACTCCAAGACCCTAATTGTATAGTAATCCTTGGATTTAAGTATGTCAGCTTGATTTGTATAAGCAGCAAATGTGGACGGGAGCAAAAAACAGTAAGTAAAAAATAAACTATTGTAACCTGAGGTGCCACTGATCGTGAGATTCCAAAGCATGGGCAGCACCTTAAGGAGATTTGTAAATCTGTAGCTTTGCTTCAAATAATTTTATTTTTTTTAAAAAAAAAAAAAAAAAAAAAAAACCAAAGAGATTGGATTGGAAATGGGGGGCCTTAAATGATACATCAAACTGGCACAAGCTGTTCTAAACATTTCAATAAGGTGACTGGAGACTCGTTAATTCATTCTCATTTCCCAAATGTTCAAATGGAAAATTTCATTTTTACTGAGAATTCTAGTTTCAAATATGGTTGGTGAAACCAACACCAAATTGCTGGGACAAGGCTATTATGATGGTGGTGGTGGTGGCGATGACAACAATGACAGTAGTCACATTCAGCGATGACCAACGAACTAGGCGTTCCTGCCGACCCCTATGGGGTTCAGAATGAAATTCAGGATATTTAATAATAACCAAGCCATGTATTGACATTCCAATTTAAAAGATACTGTTGTATTGGGCATGCATTTCATAAACAAGCAACAGACTTACTATGAAAAAACTGCAATCTCTGTTTTTGTTAGTTTTCAGCTATCAAGGATTATATCTTGACAATTTATGATACTAGCATCCTCATCTAGATTCATATTTCCTATATTTGCAGAAACTAGTATCTAACAAACCTATTCAGGGTACGTTTGTTTCCCCAAACATCATCAAATTTCATGATTAATCAGTCTATCTTGGTGGAAAATATCATGAAACCTTGTTATGTTGATGCAACCAAACACACCCTTAGCTATAACGACAGGTCTGAATTGGTTTTCACCAGGAATGCAGTGTTTGGCAATTCATATAAAACAGTAAAAGTAACACAGTTCTCAACATTTTGGATCAATTCAGATTTCAGACACCATCAGGATGATTTACAAGGATTTGAAGAGAACATATTGTCAAACAAACCCCCGCAATGAACATGTTGTCAAACATTACCCTCAAAAAATATCACAAGGCAATAGAAGAGTTCGCTAACAAACCTCCCCACATGGAATCCTGGTATTCTGCCTCACGAGGGCTCCAGCAGCAACCATCCCATGTTTCTCCACAACAACTCCATCAAGCAGGGTTGCACCCATACCGACAAAAGCCTCATCCTCGACCGTGCACCCGTGTAAAACAGCACTATGACCTGCCCAGATCAAGGAATAAATCATTATACAAGATCTTCTAAGAAGCCAAGTGAAACAACTAGAGCTATTGCAATTCGGAAGACAATGTCCCCTACACAAGGTTCTTTGGCTTCTGGGGGCGTATTGGCTCGCCGCAAAACTGATGAGACACAAGCTGTATTGCCAAAATTAAAGGAAATTGAAAACAAAAAAAAAAAAAAAAAAAAAGGAGAAGGGGACTTTATATTTGTATCCATCTGCGACCAATATGGGGGGGCATGTTGGTGTCACTACGGATATGGCCACTGATTTTTGGATCAAACTGTTTAACTCCCATTTGGGGTACCGACATCAACACAGATACAATATGCCTGAATCAGCCGATAGGATACAGATACAATACACTCATGCTGTCCGATACAATATGGATATCTGTAATGATACTCCAAACACATTATATGGAGAACTGATCCATGGGTTATGAGAAGAAATTGATTGAGAATGAGCATTGTTATTAATAAACCCCACAGGAGTATGATCATTAACTCTTCGTGCACCCAAGAGAAACAAACATGAAGAGACCTAAAATCGTGATGTGATTCATGAATCATTTCTAGTGAAATCAACAGCATGACTCTTACCTACAGTAACATTGTCTCCAATAATTGTTGGTAAGACCTTCCCACTTAGATTGGATTTTGCCACATGTACAAGGGAGTTGTCCTGTATGTTAGTTCCAGATCCAACACTGATGCTATTCACATCACCTGTACAAGTTATAAGAATGTCCAACAAGAAATTAGCTTCATTTTATACAAATACTGGCAGTTATAAATAAATTAAATAAATAAATGAAAAAAAAAAACAGTTTGGATGCAGATGAAATAATTAGAAGCAGTGCTCAGAGCTTTAGTTGTATCAAGTGTGACTCAAAGTGGGATCAGGAGCAGATTCAGGTGCGGGAGTGTTTCAAGCAGCTATCCTCAAAAAAAAAAAAAAAAAAAAAAAAAAAAAAAAAAAAAAAAAAAAACCTTAAAATGTAAATCTGCCAGGATTGAACCCTGGATCACTCACACACTACACTCTCTACCAGCTCATCAAACAAGCTGGAGAAAGCCAAATGGGAGCATAATTTTGACGCAGAAGCAAGACCTTTGAAGGTTCCTGCAACGAAGGTTTGAAGTATCATGTTCAGGTATCCTTCAATTTGTGATGCTTAACAATATGTAATTTGATACATCCTCCTTGCTATGCCCATTATTTCTCCTCCCAATTTGAAAAGTGGTCTTTAACTATATGTAATTTGATGAATCCTCCTTGATGTGTCCATTATGTATCTTTCCAATTTGTATGTGTATGTACATGCCAGGATGCCAGGAGAGTGAGTGTGTGAGCTCGCATGTGTGGGTAGCACCTTGATGTGTCCATTTATCATTTTCCAATTTGTACATGCCTGGATGAATGTGTGCATACATGGGTGGTCCGTCCATGTGTGTTTCATGTTTGGTGTTTGAGTGTGGATGGTTGTCAAACATCAAAAAACACTGAAGAAACACAACACGCAGCCCTTAGAAATACCTGATGAACCAAATCCATATATGTATCTACAAATTGACCAAGCTTTCTCTCAAAAATAGTAGCTCCACTAGGTAAGCACTTTTCTCTCAAAAAGTTATGAAGCATACAACAAAAACTAAATAATTTATAGACAATAAACAACAATGAGATTTATAAATGTTTCAACTTTAAACCACATAGATTGAAGATAGCTGCTAAGCATGTCCAGGCCATGGACCAAGCTTTCTCAAACCAAAATCACATGAACAATTGACCAAGCAGAAACATTACATATTCTGATATCAATGATGATCAGTTTGCTCGTCTTTGCAAACCAAAGAGGGTAAGGTGAAGATATAGGTTGTGTGATGTGCCATATAGAAGAAGTACAGAATGCAGATCCATGCACACAAGCACCTTGTCAAGTGCAGAAGGTGCAAACATTCCATGCACTACCTCTACTCAAAGTTAATACCTTGAAAGTTAACATATCATCTACCAATCATTCTTTGTAGAACCTAAAGGAAATCTAGTCAAATCAAGTTGAGTTCCAAAAAAATGAAATGTCCATTGGTTAAAAGTTACAGACTGCATCTGAAGGAGATCTTTCACAAGAATTTGAAGAAATATCAGTGATTCAGGTATATTGATCCATATGTGGAGTGGACAAACATTTATTTAAAGAAAGCAATGACTGCTGGCTGAATAGAATGAAACATACCTCTCAAAACACATCCATACCAAATTGAGGATCCGCGTCCCACCTGAACATCTCCAATGACAGATGCACTAGGAGCCACAAAAGCATCCTTATCAACAACAGGTGCTTTGTCAAATATGTTCATGAGTGTCCGATGCCTTGACACTGAAATAATACAAATATGAGCACTTGCTGGACAGTGATAGACATGGATCTCAAAACTGGAAGTGTATTACACAGTATACAGACATGTATGCATGCATTACTGAAGGACAGTAATTATGTGAATACATATGAGCCATGACTACTATAAAAAGACATTAAATCAGTATGCTTCAATTTTAGAAAATAGGCAAAATTATATAGCAGAGAGAGAACAAAATGCACCTAATCGTGTGGGCGCGTAGGGAACTGAAAGAAGATGAGATGCATGACACATACAGTCACCTCAAAATGAATTTTGGCTGGAACCATTGGATCTAAAATCCTTAATGCAAACCAGAAAGGAAAAGAAGACATGGAAGCAGACAATAGTTTATCAATATCAGCCAAACCTCGAGTCAATAAAGAGGCAAAAGGCAAAAAAGGCATCTTCACAGTTCAGATTGAAAATACAATCACTGTCAGACACATGTTTGAAATCCAAGAGAATCTT
Source organism: Magnolia officinalis (assembly GCA_021015155.1). NCBI lineage: Eukaryota > Viridiplantae > Streptophyta > Magnoliopsida > Magnoliales > Magnoliaceae > Magnolia > Magnolia officinalis. Next base: position 112,470,047 of record JAJHSJ010000004.1, read on the forward strand.
AGATGTCTTCCACCAAGCACATCAGTCACTTTTTCTTTTCTCAAAAAGTTACAGCCCAAGCCCAAGTTGAAACGAAGCTAGTGACCACAGGGTTCTGGTGAAGGTAGATAGAACTACAAGTTCTAGTGTCTCTAATACTTAGCACTGAAGAGTCAAATGTTGCCAAGGAACTAACTTGGGAGTGCCCTGAATCGTGATAGCATGTAAAAGAACAACGTTCAAATGGCAATCTGAGCAGTGTGGATGGCCAGATTCGAGCCCCAAACCCTTTAGATTTGAGCTTCTATGGTTGGAAGTAGAGGGTTTTGCTGACCTAGTCAGGTCATAGTGGGACTGTGGGACTCATTTCTCCGTGCAAGGTTTTGCCAAGTTCGTTTCGTGCGAAAAGCTGAAGCTTCTTAAGGGGAGGATTTTGAAATGGAAGAAAGAGGTGATGGGGAAGTGGCAGGCTGAAACTGATTCCATATTAACCAACATTCAAGACCTTGATATAAAAGGTGAGGGAAAATATCAGAGGAGTCTTTGAGAATCAAGTTGGCAATAGATTATGCAAGTCGTCTAAAAGAGGAGGAGATCAAGTGGAGATAAAGATCTCCTGCTACTTGGCTTAAAGAGGTGGATAAAAACACCAAGTTCTTTGACAACATTGCTACTACGATGGCTAGAAACAACAGGATGGGAAGCTTAATGGTAGAGGGAGAGAGGACCGAAGAAAAGGATAAAATTTGCAGAGGTGGTGACTTTTTACGATACTCCTCCGAAAAAAGGAAGAATGGAAGCAACCTACGCTAGATAATCTCCACTTCGACACTTTATCGGTTGAGGATTCATCCCTGCTTAAGTGGCCGTTTTCAGAGGAAGAAGTGAAACAGGCTGTCTTCTCTTTAGAAAGAGACAAAGCCCCGGGTCTCGATGGCTTTCCACTTGCTTTCTTTCAAGTCTTTTGGGAGACAATCATAGATGATTTAATGAAATTTGTGAATGAGTTCTTGCTAGAGGTCGTCTTTCCATGGAATTGGGGATCTCCTTTAATGCTTTTATTCCAAAATTTTCGAGGGAAGACAATCTTAAGGACTTTAGACCGAGTAGTTTGATCGGGGGGCCTTACAAAATATTGGCCAAAGTTCTGGCATCAAAATTTAGAAGTGTCCTAAGCAGAGTAATCTCTTGCAATCAAGGCACCTTCATCGAGGGGAGGTAGATTCTTGATTGTGCCCTTATAGCGCATGAATGCATTGACTCTAGACATAAGGCTGATATTGAAGGAGTGGTTTGGAAGCTAGACATTGAGAAAGCCTATGATCATGTGGATTAGGGATTTTTGGACTATATGCTCAGCAAATTAGGATGTGCGGTTAAGTAGCAACATTGGATTAAGGAATGCATTGGTTCGGCTAAGTTTTCTGTTATAGTTTTAATGGCTCCCCTAAGGGCTTCTTCAAAAGTCCAAAAAGCATCAGGCAAGGCGATTTGCTCTCTCCATTCCTATTTGTTGTCGTTGGTGACGCTTTGAGCAGAATGCTTTCCAAAGGACAGGCAGTGGGTCTCTTTCGAGGCTTCATGGTCTCTCGATCGGCTCCTCAAATTTCCCATATCCAATTTGTGGATGATACTTAATTATTTCGAGGAGCGGAAGAAGCAAAAACTGACAACTTGGGTATGATTGTTAGGTGCTTTGAGGTCGCTTCAGGTCAAAAAGAGAACTTGGCAAAGTGCAAATTGCTAGGCATTCATATGGAGATTGAGGAGGTCAGTTAGTTAGTGGATCTTTTGGGTTGCAAGGCAGCTTCTTTTCCATCCTCCTACCTGGGTCTTCCATTGTGTATTGGCAAGTTAGACAAGCAGCTATGGGACAGAATCGTGAAAAGATTCGAGAAGGTTTTGACAGGATGGAAGGGGAGTTTTTTGTCGCTTGGTGGACGCATTACCCTTATAAAGGCGGCTTTGTCTAACTTGCACCTCTATGTCGCTTTTTAGATGCCCGAGAGTGCTCCCCAATCATCTTGAGAAGCTTAGACGTGATTTCCTATAGGTTGATTCGGAGGAGGAGAAGAAAATTCATTTTTGGATTGAGGTGAGGTTTGTAAACCCTATGACGAATGTGGGGCTAACACCATAGCCTATATCTGATGAACCTTGCACCCTTGGGCAACTAGTGATGGTGCTTTGGGGAGGAGAGGGAGGCTATTTGGAGACAACTTATCGAAAGCAAATATGGTTGCTTCGCAGAACGATGGTGAACAAAGGAATCTTCTAATTACAAAGAGCCAACAGTTTGGAAAGGCATCTCCAATGTAAAGGCTAAAGTTAAGGAAGGTATGATTTTCTCTTTGGGTAACGGGAAAAGAATTCGTTTTCGAGAAGATGTGTGGAGGGGCAACTTGCCTCTTCACATCAGATTCCCCTCGGATTGCTCGCCTAGCTCTAGATCGCTGCATCTTGGTGAAAAACTGCTACGACATGCGTGGAGAGTCAATCATTTGGACCCTGCCTTGTCGTTGTAACCCCCGTAATGACGAGATAGAAGAGTTTTATGCCCTCTTGGAGTTTTTGCACCCTTGCATCCCATTGGGTGACAATGATGATACTCAGGTCCGGAAAATGATAAGACCGGAAGGTTTTTTGTCATATCTTTCTATCACATACTCCATATCAGTGGTGAGAAGAATGGAGTAATGACTCATGTGTGGCATTATGGCGCTCCCCCCAAGGTTTGGGGCTTTTGCTTGGCTTGTCGGAAGAAAGAGAATTTTGACGATCGACAACCTTTAGAAACGATCAAGGATACTCTTGTTTGGAGAATGGATAAATCTGGCCTATTCTTAGTTGGATCTTTCTTCGCTTAGATCTTTAGCGCTTCAGTCCGAGCTCCTCATCATTTCACAACTGCACTTTGGTCATATGGAGCTCCCGCTAAGGTAGAGGTAGTTGCTTTTGCCTGGCTAGCAGGAAGAAACAGAATTTTGACGGTGGATAATTTATGCAAGCGTAGTTTGGTTCTCCCCGACATCTGCCTCTTTTGCTTCAAAGATGTAGAATCAGTTAACCATCTTTTCACCCACTGCGACCTGGCGAGGGAGGTTTGGATTAGCATCTTGCATCAGTTTAGAGTTCAGTGGGTAATGCCCTTATCCCTGGACATTCTCTAAAAAGCCTGGCACTCAGTTGCTCCAGGCAAATTGACCTCTTCTACATGGAGGATTGTTTTCCTTGCGATTATCTGGATCCTCTGGCTTGAAAGCAATGGTTGTTGTTTCAGGAATAGAAAAAATTCCAGTCTTTGAGTGATTAATAGGGTCAACAATTGTACAAGGGAGTGAGCTCCTTAGGGTTGGGTTGCCTTGTATAGTATTTTTTCCTTTGTTGTCTTTCCTTATTTTTGCCCTTGTGGCCTCAATAAAATCAGTATCTTTCAAATAAAAAGTTTTTTTTAAAAAAAAATCTCCCCTACTTAATCGCATCAGATTAGTGGAATTCAAAAGGTAGATTTGGAAAGGAAAACATAAAATTGTGGTAATCCATGAAATGGAAATCAGTGGAAAAGAATCCAACTAAACCAACTTGTTCTAGCATACGTGATGTCCATGGAAATGTGAGTGGTCAATGGTCAAAAACTGAGAATTGTCCCTCGAAAAACGTGGAAATGGGGATTATCATATTTTTGTTGGGAAATGGAAATCGCCGTTATTCAAGAAAAACTGTGGAAAAGGAAATTCGTTTCTGCAGCTGAGTTTATGTTCACAAACAGCAGAATACATCACATCTGCAGAAAATGATTTCTTTTCCATGGTACAAAATAGGATTCCACCAATCCAAACAGGCCCCCAGGAAGAGTTTGGGAACGTTAAATACTTAGTCAATTTCAAAAGTTACGGGAGATAGCTCTCGTCCTTTGACCATTTAACTTTCAAGTTTCAACATTTCCATGAAAAACCAAACCAGACAACAGAATTATTGTTGGAATCCACAGTTCTCTATTTCTTAAGTTCCATATTGGCATTCCATGGATTCTCTCTATCCTAAACCACAATCAATGATATCGAAATGTATCACTATAAATTTATATTGTGGTATTGATAGGCTCAAAAGATATTTAAACCTTGTTGTATATGCACATCGGCATCACATTCCAAATAACCGGCATATCATCTCAATGCTGCTTTCTACAGGAATTGGAGTATTTTCTTTATCTATAAAGCGATCATTCCTCAATTGAGACCAATGTACAAGAAGATCATTTTTTTCATACATGCAAGCAGGGGAATGATAGGGTACTGGCATTCCATCGCAACAATTCCATGACTATACACACATCATGTACCTCATAACCGAACGGCCCAAACAGTGAGGCCCGCTCCAGATCAAATTCAACCCAAAATATCACACTAAAAGTCTGATCCAAACCAGAGGATTCGTGGGCATTGAATGCGCAGTAATAACAAAAAGCCATCAATGACTCCAAATTCAACAAACGGATGTCTATCAATCAGAGTTCAGGGTCGTCCAACCATTCTGGTTTCGCGGATATAGCCAAACTAGAGAGGGTCCCACTATTTGGACGGTTCATATTCAACGTAAATGGCAGTTGTACAGTAAGGCAGCAGACACAAGTCAGTAAAACCCTAAAGCGTTATAGCTCGAGCTCGGAAATGATCGAAAGATAGAATTTATGTCGCACCGCGAATCGTCATCAGAATCAGTGAGATTCAGTTGCATTCGACTTCTAGAAAGAATCTTGGATCATGAATATTTAAAAAGAAGATGGATGAGATTGAAATCTAAGGGTTAGAAAGATGAGAAGGAAGCGCTCCGTACATTGCTCTTGGAAGTAGTAGTTGCCTTGGAGGCGGCAGCCGAGGCGATCAAGGGCTTGCCCGGTCTCCCGAATCCAGAATCCAACGGTGTAGATCGCTTTTCCCAGCGTCCCCATCTTTCCTGTCCCCAGAGGCGTCTTTCGGTCCTTCTGCAAGTCAGAGAGAGAAAGAGAGAGAGAGAGAGGATCCCAAAGGCAGGGGTGGAAAATGGGGTTTTGTGGAAGAAATTACTAAAACAGCCCTGATAGTTTAACAAATTAACGGATGCGCCAGGCTTTGTGGAGAACTCCTAGTTAGTGCTTTGAAAGGGAAGCAGATTGCCTGTGACCCCCGACCGAGATATTCCCGTGCCCGGGGCTCTATGAGGCCAGAGAGATGTCCGTGACAAATCCACTCCGTCCATCTGTTTTTCAAGAATAGAACAGGAATCTAAAAATAAGGCAGATCCAAGACTCATGTGGGCCATACCACACGAAACGGTGGGTATTTAACGCCTGGGGTGCCAGAAGTTTTGTATTATGACGTTTGTGCATGCAGTTTTATCTGGGCGTTAATAACCCTATGAACAGTTTGGATGGCATATAAAAACAACAAGGTCAGCTCCAGGAAGGTTTCAACGGATTTCCGTCCGCCACTGTTTAGTTTGGTGTGGCCCATCTCTCTGATTTTTACATTTTGGTCCTATCGTGGTCTTTCAAAGCAGGTGGACGGAATGGATTTTCCATGGATATATCTGTGGACCCCACGCTGCCCGGACGCAGGTATATCTCCGTGCCCCTGAGGTCTCGGGCAATTCGCTCCCCTTTGAAAGTGCACTTCTTCACAGTAGGGGTGTAAATGGGCCGGGGTTCGGGCTTGAAAATCAGAATTTTGAATAAGGCAGCTCGAAACAGTTCAAAATCTGGCCCGATATCTACCCAGGCTGGCCCATTGACAGCGCTACAAACACGTGGATGCAAATAAACGCATGCAAGATCGAAATTGCTCATGCATGCTTCGAGCCCAAGTTAGGTGAGACACTGGAACTAGCTATGTGGGTTGGACCCTGACCGTAGGAGCCCACCTCGATGTATTCATTATATAACCATAAAGTTCTTCTGTTTTTCCAACTTATTGTAAGCCATGGTCTCAAAAATGAAACGGATAAAAATTTAAGGTGGACCACACCACAGCAAACAGTGGTTAATGACCATTGAAAACCTTTTGTGGGCCACGAAAGTTTTAGAACAACCTAATGTTTGTTTTTTGTCCTTTCATTCAGATCTAAATGACCGTATCAATAGGTTGGATGGTCGATGATGAACATAACATGAAGGATCTACCATGGGCCACATACAATCGTACTCAAACCAAATGACCTGATGTTGTAACTATTAAGAATCTACCACTGAGGCATGAGTAAGGACCCATGGGTCACAACATAATTCGAAGTATGATCAGTTTCTGTTAACATTTCGCTTATTTCCACCTGATGATCACATACACCTGGTCTTTCTGGTCCGCTTATTTCCACCTGATGATCACATACACCTGGTCTTTCTGGTCCTCTGGACATCAGATATATGCTTTAGGCCATGGTCCAAAAATCAATGTTTCAACAATCCTAGCCTTTGCTTGGGGACATGCATTTGAAGACTAAATCACGAAAAAAAAAAAAAAAAAATCGGTACGTATTCTCTGGTCTATAACAGGGGTTGTACTTGCAATAATCCAAACTAGAGGAGAGGTATGTTACAATTATACATATCGTATGTATAATTGTCAAAATTTAAAGGGGAGGTTAAATAGCCTTATTTTCCTTAAAATACCTAAGCGTTCAACGGTAGATAGGGGCATGTGGCTATGTGCAATCCATGCAAAACTAGAATCCATGAACTAGCGACAAAAGAATACCAACATCCATGGATTTCACTTCCTAAGGATTCCAAGCTACTTTTATATATCTACGTCTTATTTTACCTCCTGCCAAAGATTCCGAAGACGTGCAATTTACTCTACGAGGGCACTGCAGTGTACATACCAACCAATGGTGATAATTTATTTATTTTTTAGCCACGTGTTTGTCTGTTTGTGTTGTAGGCACCATGGTTCAATAATCTAGACCGCTTGATGCAATAAGTTTAACCCTTAGGCTATGTTTGAATACTTGTCTTCTAAGATAAAAATAAAGAAAATCCAATTATTATTTTCCTTTTCTGAAGAAGAGAACAAGTAGATGGAAAGGAGAAAAAAAAAAACCTAACCCTAATGTGCCCAAGGGCCATGGGCCAATCCAAATAACATAACATTTTTTACCGCTATTGAAACATAAATTTTATTTTTACAAGTCTTGTAAGTAAAAATTTCATATTCATTACACAATGGTCCCTAATTTATTATGTCAGAAAATTTTAAACTATGAAAAAACTAAAATAATTGCTTATAGAATCTTCCGTTTCCTTCGAAGAATACATCATCAAGTCCCAAATCATTTCTACAATCAAATTCTAATACAGAAACATGACCCCAAATCCAAGGATCAAAGTCCCAACTTAATAAAGAGAACTGATCCCAACAAGCAGGGTACCATAACTTTGTGGTCCTGTAACATCTATCCCGGCACAACGTCACTCACGTAGGAAATCAATATCTTAGGGTAGGCCACACCAGGAAGGTAACCTGTAGGAATAATTAACGGGCCTACCAAATCAATATCTTAGCACAATATCGGGCCAGTCCAATCATCAGGTGGGCCACACTGTAGGAATAATCAACGGGCAACCACTATTTTTACTCAACGAACAAGCTTGGCTACCTAGCAAGCAGATCAACCTGATTTTTATGGAAGGTGATCTTTACAGAGGGGCCTACCACATTAATGCTACCGATTTCCTAAACAGGAGGCATGCTGGCAGGAAAGATGGCACTTAACCACTGGCTGTGATACATTGCTAAGTGATCAGCACTCAACCACTAAAGAAATTCGTGGGGATGTACCGTAGTAGACTCCTGCACTGAAATGTCCACCACAAATATCAGTCGAGAGCTTAACAGCCATCCTATCTTTTGAGTAGGCCGAAAGCAGGTGCAAGGCCCCACCACCTATAGCGATTGGCAGGACAAACTCTTAAGGCTTCCCTGTCATTGAATGGCAGAGCATACCCGCCATGTTGCATGAACCAAAAAATTGTACACATGACACAAACGTAACTGAAACTAAGCCATCCAAATAGTGGGCCAGTCACTTCGTAGATAGACCTTGTCCCCAGATCAGTTTGGCTGGACCATGCAACCATTGATTAATGAACCTATGCTTATTGAGTTCGGACCAGTGACTCTTTCTTTATTTTAACAGTCATTTGGACGTCCACCAAGGGCCACTTAGGATGCAAGCAGGACCCATGATTTCGATGGTGAAATTTAAGCCACGCGTGTCCTGCATGTTCTATTGCCAAGCGCATGCGTGTGAATCATCACGCTCTTCTCCAAGGGCTAATTCCATAGTCCAACCAAACACCTGGGTCTTACAACTCATGGATGAGATGCTTTTGAGGATAGTGCAATCCATGGATTGGTAGACACATCCTAACAGGACCTTAAGCAAACATAGTAATAAAGCTTCACTATCTCACACTCCAACTCATTTCTTTTCTTCCTTCGCATTCTATAATAACAAGAAAATCTGAACACATGCATGCATAAGCTCGTGCACGCATGTGTGTGCACATGCACTTGCGCACTCGAAAACTACGAGAATGAGGAAATGTTTGGGAAACATGATCATATAACCAGTAGTGGGCCACTGGGACACATAGGGGAGGTGTAGGACAGAGTCATCAAAAGTGTAGATGATGATAAAATGGCATGTTGCAAGAAGTCCATTTGCCTGCAAAGTTACATATATGTAGTTAGGGAAATTCACTGCCTCAAGCTTTCCACAATGTAAGTAGCATAGAGATCCCTGCACACAAGGCAAAGCAATCCAAGCAAATAAATCATAGTTCAACTCAAATGCAGTCACTCAATGGGTGGTTGCTTTTCTGAATATATATTAAAGAAAGATAACAGGACGGTGGAGTGAAGAACTGAAGATTCAAACACCTGACCTTTGTTAGAGAGTCAAGTGACTCTACCACAAAGCCAAGCTTTTCATCCATGACCATTTCCGTCCATTTTTATATTCATAACATATTAATAGGTGTTTCTTACTTGAATATTCTTATTAATTTAATAATTAAATATAGAGTCAAGTAGAGTCAAGTCTTTGCGTTGACCTGATCCAGCTGGACATCGAGTCGAGTTCAGTTTTTGGGTTTTTGAACAATAAAATAAGCCATAGATAACACCACATTAAAACAATCAATTGTGAAAGATACAAGGCAAAATGGTTGATCTCGTCACAGTCTGATCAAGTGGGCTCAACTTAGGCTTTTTAGGGATGGTGGGAACAAGTGGGGCCCACTTACCATCACAGTCTGATCTCGAGCAATAAGACTCATCCTGATATAAGTTTCACAGTGGATGCTTCATGCCAAATCATAATTTTTAGGCATTCACAAATGGATAACCGCTCTTATGAATCTCACTGTGGGTGGGGCCCATCACCATCGAGTGGGCTTTACTAGTAGGGCCCACTTCCTATGACCATTCAATGTTGTTACTACAAGATGCAAAGAGAAACTCACATGGAGTACTGGATTGCTTGGACAGCAGCTTCTGCTGGGAGGAAATCATTCACATTAACCTCTTTGTTCTCATTCTTCTTGTCTTTATTGTTGGTAGAGAGTCAAGGCCATATGGAGAAAATGCCATAAAGATACAATCCATGGGAAGAAAGAAAAAAAAAAAAAAAAAAAGCAGAGCTAGAACCCATTCAACACAACAATCAACAAGAACCCGAGAGTCAGCTCCGATCTCTTCAGCACTACAATGAAGAAAATATAGAAAGAAAAATACCAAGGGAGCACTTGGATGCACAGCTGAACTGAGCTGCAGCGATGGGTTTAATAAAATTGAGATGACCCAACTATGATTTCTTTGGCATTCACATGGATGGTGCAGTAACCAATTTGCAATTTCCTCATTTCAAGTTCAACCAGATCAATCATAAATGCAATTAGAGGACTACTTCCTTGTTACAAACAGCAAGAAGTAGAAAACATATCGATTCTTGTCATTTTCATCTGATGAAACTGACTGTTCACAACTCAATTCACTCGTGCATCCAAATGCATCCTAAGCCAACCCTTGCATATCGAAGTGTCAATAGCATCTATGGACATATTAGTTGGAAGATCTCAAACCAGAATCACATGGACTGCTCAACGTCCTTCTGTGCTTAATGAAGTGAAAAGCAGGCTACCAACTTATCAAGACCCCATTTGGTTATATCACATGAATTGCAAACGAAAAGATAAAAAGACGAGTTGCAATTATGTAATAGGTATTAAGGAGGAGATATTGCTTCAATCTACATGGGTGGATACAATCTTCGAAGAATCGGCGGATCTCTTGAAGGCGATGCGGAGCAAGCTCCTTGATATCCTTATAATGACGATACTCAGGATCATCAGCACATACCGCTATTATCTTATCATCCTTCTCACCCTGAAAAGAATATATACAATAATTGAGAACTCAGCTGTCTAAATGATCTCCAAATATTCAATGAAAAGATTGTGCAAAAGCCTAGATCAATAAACAGTGGGTCTGAATCATGACCAAGGTAGGTACCCATTTCGACACACCCTCAAAATAGGAATCTGGTGCCTAACCGCAAACGCCTGTTTTGAGCCAAACCCAGTCCGTGAAGTGCCTTTGGATGAACTTCTGCAAACACCGTTTTGACCCCCCCCCCCCCCCAAAATCGAAATAAGCACTAAAAAGCCCACTTTTCAAAAAACAATCGGTTTGGTTTTTGGCAAGTCAACCGACAAAAATACAGGAGAACCCGTATTGTGGAAATCCCCTCTTGTGGAGGTTGCATCCAAACAGGCTCTAAGTTTTATTAGAAGTTAATGAAATTCAAAACAGGAAAGGGTCATAACACGATCATGACCCCAGCTCCGTAGCAATTACAAAAGCAAGGGAAAAAGCTCTCACCTGATCGATCATAGGCATAAGCCCAATAGCTCTGGCACGCAGAAAACAGCCAGACAGTACAGGCTCCTGTGCAAGACGGAGAAAATTAAACAAATGTATTTAGAAAACTGATTCAAAAGATAAGAGATCTTTGTCTGCTGCATGGAAAGAGATTTCCTATCACAACTAGTAGGTACCTGCATCAATACCAGCACATCCATCGGATCACTATCTTCACAGAGTGTTCGTGGAATGAAGCCGTAGTTGTGTGGATACACAACAGATGAGTAAAGAACACGATCAATCTGAATATAAGCTCAACATCACCAAATTAGTGTGTGTTTTTTTTTTTTTTTCATTAAGCTGCAGGTGGATGTATCTAGGTTGGAATGCATGCGCATGCATGTATAAATGTAATTGCATTTCATCTAGTGATGTTTCTCTAGATTGTCAGTAAAGCTACTAGGCTAGAGACAAACTGATAACAGCCTACATGTCCAAACCATACTAGCATCAGCCAACCCATTTGCTACTGTAGGGAAACCCTAATAGGGAGATAATGACCTCCATAACCTATTTTATTAACAAAAGGGTGGACCACCAAAACTCGCTCGCAAAGTAAATAACTAATAGGTTGGAAAGGTGACAAAAAAGGTATGAAGCGGACTATAAGACTTTGTTTTTATAAGACCAAAAGTCCACAAATGACATAGAAATACAAAGATTTCTGCAAGAAGGCCTATAAGTTCATACTTTTATAAGACCAGATGTCTTGTCCAGCTCGTATTTAACCTTGCTACCCTTGCCAATCTCAACAACCTGCAACAGAATGACATAACAACGTAAGATGAAGACTGAAATTCAACAAACTACTAAGTTATACCAAAAGCAAGATGCCATTTAACACATACCCAAATGTCTAACTCAAATCGGCCTCCTCAATCCACTGGAAATTTATGATCATTACTTCCTAAATTTACTGTCTGCACTTTTTATTTTGAGCCTGCTAACTTAATTGGCTTGGACAGGTTCCGAGTCCATCAAACAGTTTGTTAGCACTGGTAGGACATGTACAATAAATGCCTCCAGTGAGACAGTGAACTTGTCAAATTCTCATTTTCCTCCCCAGCTCAAGTATCACAGTCAACAACATAAAACAAAGCAGTAATGATATGCATTACCAGGATTGCGAATACATAATTTTTCACTTCTTGTGTGTGTAGGCATTCTTCCTCCAACTGCTTTCATAAAATCTTGCAAATATATGTGAGCCAGAATCTAGCAAAACAGTTATGCAATCAAATTGAAATGGCATCCGAACATACCGCCATTACAGAGGAAGATTCCCTCGAATAAGAGGATGCTCATGCATTCTGGATCTTCCTCCTTCACACCCTCACGCATCACCCAATGGGAAGGATATTGTGCTCTCGTGTGTGGAGTTGGGGACAGTATGTTCCTTAAATAAATAAATAAAACCCTAGAGGAATCCTTCCCATCATCACATTCAAGGCCTTTACGTCTCCGTAATTATGTGCACAAGCACTGTCCATTTTCATCTTAAACTCCTCACATGAAAAGGAGTGTTGGCCCTAAGATATCATGTGTATGAACACCTCTATGTGGGCCCCACCAGATCCTCATATAGATGATCCAAACCATTTATATCCTTGTCCAGATATGGATGACATATGTAGCCCACTTTGGAACAATGCTAACAGCATAAGGCTACATTTGGATGCACTACCTAACTAATTGCATAATTAGTTCTCTGGTATCTAGGTGACCCAATGCAGTTACCTTCCCTAATCCTTGAATTCATAATGAGGAAGTAGTCCAAATCGCAGGAACTTCCTATCAATTACAATTTACAACTTGAAAGAAACAGATTAACATGTGGAACCTGGTCTCTCAAAATGAGAAAGGTAGACTAACAATTTGAAAGAAACATATTAACATGTGGAACCTAGTCGCTCAAAATGAGAAAGGAAGGTAGACTAACAATTTGGTCCTTTCAGAGATTATTGAACTAATTACTGCAAATGAATTGAGTACTACATCCAACCACAGCTTAAAGTATCAGTGAGTTAATACTTTGTTGAAATTTTTTGCATCTGTACAATGTACCTTAGTTCAAAAACTCGAAAACTCAACCCAACTTGATGTACTTGAAGACTCGACCCGACTTGAGTCAATATTTAATATTAAAAATTAAAATAACTAGCAGTAAATATTTAAAACATTTATTTTTGTAATAAATTATAGAATACAATGACAAACAACGAGAAATGTTGTAGCCTGCTGGTAAAAAGATCACTTATTCTCTGGCAGAGGTTGCAGATTGTGTATTTCCTTTAGCTATATTAGCCCTTAAGGTTCAGTCATCATCCAATTCAGAAAGGCCTAATAATTCAAGTTATAAACATTCAGGCAAATGCTCCAATCTAAAGACTACCAGAGATTCACGGTCACAGAACTGTTCCTTGCAACTTCAGGCCTGTTGGGAACATCCACGAAATTAGAATGCAATGATAATTGATAGCCACCTGCAGTATTTGGAGCATCTACTTTCATCCCACTGTCTGCAATTTGTGGGACACACCAAATAGATACGCTCCCATGAAATGCAAATGATGGGATACATTTTTCTTCTTATCCACATTTTAGGGCACATCCAAACAGTCCTTTAACTATCCAAAACATATTACAGTCTTCTAAAGTAACAGCACACAAATGATTAACATGTACACAGCTTTAGAAGATTTTGTTGTTAAAAAAATTCAAAAATAAACATGGAAACTTTTGAAGCCGCTTTCCTATCAACAAAGGTGTCTCATCCAATGCAGCAGCTCCTTTTTGTTTTCATTTATTATTTTTGAAAATTTTTAATGCTGATGATCTAAGAGAACCCTTCCAAAGGTTTGTAAAGGAATTAAAGTCAAATTTATGAAGAGAATCAGTTGGAACTTGGAAGGACAAAGGACGCTATTATAAAACTACCTAACACAACAACACAATCGTACTAATATGGTAGTAGTACAATGCTTAGACAGGTTCAATAGCTCCACAACTTCTTTGTAGTTCACCACAACTGAGTTTGCAAGAAAACAGCTATGATTGGTGAAATGAAAGTGTCGCATAATCTTGCTAGCTTAGGACAAATCTGTAAATTGGTTTGTCTTGGATTATGTTAAATACGTTCAACAAGTGAGATCGAGTGGACTTGAGCAAACCTTTCACGGCTCTTTTGAGATTAAGCTAAGCCTTTTACATGGGTACAAATGGGTCAGATGAACATGATGGATTATTGGACCCAACCTGACCTAATTTATTTCTATTTGGACCAATCCGGCTATTAATGGGTCGGTTATGAGCATCACTCAGACCCCACCCATATGCACCCTACCTTGCATGATCAGGATCTTGTATACCAGAGTGCAACCCGCCTGATTAACCAAAACCAGAATAGCCTGCCCTGACTTATTCCAACTCAGTCAGAATCATCCTGCTGCGTTGGAATGATGGTTGTTTTGGGTGGGTGACCCATTTCATTCTCCATTAATACAAGTCTACAAGGACCTGCTCGTAAATTGTAAGTTCATATAAGTGTTCATCCCGCCTTTAAATACTCATCAATGCAAAATGCAACCTCTGAAATTTCACATTCCTTGGGGGAAAAAACCTCAGTCAATAGAAAATGATGAAAGTCTAATGGTTGCATGGACATCACAACACCATGGAAGAGACATGCTATGTTTCTTAGTTTGAAATAACAAACTTACACAGTTGAAAACTGCCGGAGCCCCAGGACCTACACAAAAATTTTAACCAAAAAAAAAAATGCATAAATAAACCAAAGTAGGAATATTTACAAGTAAAGGCCAGGTTGAAATTTCAAGTTGCAAAATAAATGGTTTACAAAAAAAGGAAGAAAAAATGCAATATATTTCCAAGGAAACATTTAGGCTGCATTTGGATGCATGCACAAGTGAAATTAAATGTGGCTGTTCAATTGAGAAAGTAGCTGTCAAATTGCAGCTATGATTCCTTCAAGTATGATGTGAGAGTAACATAATTGTAATTTGGAGCTCATTCCCTTAATATGAATGCCAATGAAGGAAATCACAATTTGGTTTCTTCCACTTTATTACTGGAATTCAGATTGATAGTGCATCAAATGCATATATAACCATGTATTTGAATGAACATGAGAATCGAAAAAATGTGTTTGTATCATACCAATTTCTAGATCGTGCCATGGATGAGCAGCAACGGATCTGCGAGACATTGAAGAAAGGATTCGCTCATTGAGTACAACATGAGGGAAGCTTGAATGAGCACTTCCTTCTGCATTCCCACACCCACTCACTTCTTCGTTTCCACCAGCCATGTATCTAAATTCCAAATACACAAAAACGAGAACTATGATAACAAGTGGCAGAGAACATATCAAAAGGTAAATGCTACCGGCACCCACTTCAACCACTGAATACACCCACCCTTTCAACTTGCAGCTATACAACCAGGGGGTGCAACTCAGGCAGTTTGGGTAGAATCCAACCCGATTTCCAACCTGAACCTAACCCAAATTTCTCTATACTCAACCTTGACCTGACCCAATCTAACACTCGACACAACCCAAATATATGTGATTAGACCAAACCCAACCCAAACCGAACGCTGCTTCAAAGCGGTTGGAGTTTTCCAACCCGAAACTCAGGTTGAGTAAGTTGGGTCAGGTTCAGGTTCACCCAAGTTGCAGCAGTATATTTAACAGTACAAGAAATATTGATTAGGATTCTTCCAATATGGGGAATTTATGGTGCCTGGATCACCCACATTGAGGCCCGCCATATCAACAGTTGGACACTGAGCCACACGCTCTATTTGGACAACCTGAAACCCCAAATTGTACTCTACACACTTTCAGCCAGAGAACTGGATAACAAGCCATTTCCATAACGGAAAAAATCAATTAAATTATAGGAAGATTTTTTTCCCCATAACTAAGAGAATTTAAAAATGAATTACTTTTCAAGATAAAGCCCCCCAAAAAAGGATAATTAAAAATACAGCCATTACGAAAACAAATACTTAAAATAACATATAAGTGCAGAATATTTTTCAAGGAGTGGAAAAAATGAGTAGCTATAAGGACCTGTTTGGGAACATGGAAAGTATTTGGGTCGAAAATATTTCCAAGAAAATGACATTTTCCCCTGATTGGGAGTTCACTTTATTGTGAAACCATCTTCGAAAAACGTGTTTTCACAGAAGAAGTCGTGAAAAATTTCCCCACCCCTTTTTTCGTTTTCTATGCAAATGCTTTCTTCGAAAACAACTCTGTATATATATATATATATATATATATATATATATATATATATATATATATATATATATATATATAATAAAAAAAGTCACTTCCTCTCCTTTCATTTTCCAAGCTCCCAAACAGGCCTAAAATGGGGGAAAGGGGGAAAACCCCAGAAAATGAATGAAAGGAAACTGGGTTTTACATATTGGAACAGGAAAATCATATATCATGATATAACACTTCATGGTAGTGTGGAGAGAGAAAGAGAGCATGCATGGAAGATCTAGCAATGTCCAAGAGAGAAATTCAACAAAAAAAAAAAAAAGCACATGTAATAAAATACAATTCACAGAAAATATCATTCCTGAAATTTCCAATTCACTGCAGCAGAAAAGCAAGCTTGAAGATGAGAAAATACAGATTGCAACATATAAAAGAAAAAGAAAAATAAATAAAGAAACAAAAATAAACGAAGAAAATGAGAAATTGAACTCACACAGTGCTGCAAATGGGAAGTAAAGGAATCGATCGGAATGCTTCCGAATGAGCGAAGGAATAGCTCTTTATAGCTTTGAAAAAGGTGAGGCCTCTCTCTCAAACGGAAAATAGCCCAACATCCCTGACGTGGCAGGGTAATGAATCAATCGGGACCGTCCATGTTGTGTTGTCTATCGAGGATGGTCCATATTGCAAGAATCGCACGTATCAAACAACTCTAGACTAACTTTACTCAGCTTCTTCTAACTAACTGATCAGACGGTTAGGATAATTCGATGCATTTTTTCTTTTTAACCACGCGTAATACTTAGTAAGAGAAACTAGATGGACGGTCCCGATCTGAAATTACGAATGACAAGTCACCTTCTATCTGTGAGACTGATAGATGGGCATAACTTATTCCGGTGCTACTGGTTCTACTGTATCATCCCGCTTGCTTCACCGGTCAGTCTACGGCTTCTGATACACGTTGGATGCGTTGGAGACGATCTGACGGACCCGATACTACCACGTGGCAAAGGGAGATTCGAAAGCTACATTTGGGTTCGACGTAGTGATTTTCGCGGGACTCTGTGCTTCTGTCCAAAGCTGCCATTCGTTCCCTCCATTTCTTTTTACACTGGTAGAGTGTTATGGATGCTACGCAGGCACGTAGATATTACTAGAAATTGCATACGTAGCACACAGAAAATTTAAATTAAACTGTCCAAATCATGGATCCCATTTTGCGTGTTCTCGTATCAAAATTTACTAGTATTTGATTATCTGACTATCGGATTGGTAGACATTTATTGGACGGTTTAGAATAAAAATCCTATGGTCTTATTTCAACAAAAAAAAAAAAAAAAAAAAAGTCCAAGAATCAGATATTAAAACTCTTAAATCAGTGCAATTTTCAGTTATTAAGTTTGTAGCATTAGTTTCCACGGTTTAGACGGTTTATTTTGAGTTAGTGTATGCCACGTATACAATTTCTTACTGCCTTAGTATAAAGCGTTAGAGGCTGGCAGAGTATCAAGTGACACCATTTTGGAAATTCAGCAAAATTAGAAAAAAAAAAAAAAAAAAAAAAAAAAAAAAAAAAAAAAAACTCGCTGACAACACCCAAGATGGGAATGTGCTAACCGTTCGATTAGAAGCTGTAAAAAATACATTTAAGAAAGAAAATATACCAGCCGTCTATATTAACCAAGGGACGGCCTGATATATCATCGGCCATGATCCTATAATTTTTTTGTCTTTTATTTCATTTCTTTTGGGTTCTTTGGGCAATCACAGCAATGACCTTTATTTAACGGTTTGGATCTCATCTCCAGTTATACCAAATACAAAATATGAGGGTGATGTGGACGCTGGATGCACACCGGCTGCACGTGACACCTCCTTGTTTTGACGTGCAGGCTACCATGTGCATTTACAATCACTCACCGTGATTTGAACGCGGATTGCGTCTTACCCCTGCTCGTCCCGAATAGGAATGCGCAGGGGCTCTGAGTGGCCACCGTGGTGTATGGGTTTTATCCGCACCGTCTATTTATTTTTCGATATCATTTTAGGCTGTAAGCTCAAAAATAAGATAGATCCAAGACACAAGTGGACGACACAACGGGGATTAAAATTTTACCTTTGAAAACTTATTAGGGCCACATAAGTTTTGAATATAGCTGATATTTGGTGTTTCCCTTCATCCATGTCCATGCAACTTTATGAATAGGTTGGATGGTAAATAAACATCACCGTGGGCGCTAAAAAATGTTCAACGGTGAGGATCATTATCGCCACTGCTTAATGTGGTGTGCTCCACTTGAACCTTATATCTGCCTCAGTCTTGAATCAAATCCTTAAAATGACACGGCGAAATGTATAGATGGTGTGGATAAAATCCACATCACGGTGGCCCCTTCCCATTCCTAGTTTGGGACAGCCAGTCAGGCAGGGTAGGACGCAATCCGTGTTCCCATGATTTGGCAACTTATCCATCTGCACTCGGACCGTCCAAATCGTCTGCCTTGATATGGACGAATCATATCTTAAAAGTACAGACGATCAGATTATCTGGACCGCTTGACTTTCCGTGTCAAATAACTTACGGCAACCAATTTCATTTTGAGTTTGGATCGTCTGATTGTTATAAATAGAATTTTCATATTTATTGCAATGTGATTGAGTCGCATCATCGCAGACTACATTTAATGTCACATGACTCGGTCCAATCAGGATGCAGGAAAACAAAAAATTCTGTTCGTGAAAGGAAAGGATCCTTATTCATTTTTCAAACGTTCGTTGGTGGGTATCAATTGGATGGTGGGAGCGTCTGATCGGTGTAGTCTCCACGCTACAATCCATCATGTCCGCAGTTTGGATGGTATACATTGCTTGCACGTATGCCACATCCACAGTGGATGAAGCACAAAGCTCAGTACGCTGTGGGAAAGGCACGGTTGGTTTGACTCTACTCGAGTGTCTCGCTGTGGACCGTGACGAGACCTGGGACCCACCACATTTCAACGAATACGTCCGTCGGGCCCACATTTAGTCACCCCACGTGATAACCCCCAAAGAATCTTTTTTTTAAAAAACGCACCATGATGAAGTCTCGACACTTGACGCCCATTTGACAAAGGGGTGGAAGACGTGTCAGAGTTCCAGGAAGACAGCACACGTGTCAGGAATCCAAGCCATTCATCAGGTAGTGACCACTGCGTACGTGCCATGTACTGAAAGTCAGGGTGCATGGCGCGTTCATCAAGTTGGGCTTCTAGTCCAACAATCAAGAGGGTATCTGTTGTATAAAAAAGAATGGATACATTAAAAACACTTATCATTTTTTCTTCGCTGAACTCTACCTCTTGAATTGAAATTTGCATATAGCTAAATGTGAACATGAAATAGAGTGATATAAACTACGAAGACGAAGCGTTTGTGTGGAATTAAAACGGTGGCGTATGGGAAATAAACTACGAAGAAGAAGTGTTTGCGTGAGATTATAAATTTAGAATACTGGCGTTGTTGCTTATGATCTAGTCCCCAATGACTAGTTTCAGGAGGATTCAGTCTACAGGGATCGGGAGCGGATTAGGTGAGACCTGGATCCACCGAGGTGGGCGGGATCCTGACCGTGGGGTTCTCAGTGATGGATGTGCCTTAAATCCACGCTGTCCAACCATTTTGAAAGTTCATTTTAAGGCATGTTTTGAAAAATAAAGCACATACAAATCTTATGTACACCATACCACTGGAAATAGTGGTGATTGAATCCCACCATTAAAATTTTCATGGAGGCCACTGGAATGTTTATTTACCATCCAACCTATCGATAAAGTAACAAATATCACACAAAAATCAACTTGATATAAAACTTTTGTGCTTTATTTTATAGATCATACCCTAAAATGAACTTTCAATATGGACGGACAGCGTGGATGTAGTCATATACATCACAATGAGCCCCACTGTTAGGGTCCTCACTCACCTCGATGGATCTGGGTCTCACCTAATCCACTCCCCCAGTTATCTTCATCAGGGTCGTTTGGCACCATGGAATTTGAGGGGATTTCTAATGTCATGGTTATTTGGCAGTATAAAGTAATTAGGGGTTCAAATCCCCTCAGTTTCAAATCCACCGTGAGAACTTACACCTAAAATTATTTTTATAGTTGTATGTGAAACATGTGTATAACCATACTATTATTCTATTGAACACATGGCCCACTAATGATATCCAAAAACAATTATATTATCAATTGCATCAATATAATTATTTTAATATGATGATCAGCACCGTCCAAACATTGTCCATGTAAATCAACGGCTAGAAATTGTTGGTTAAACAATTGGACATGATCTTGTGCTTGTGGCTCATCCGAGACTTGGAATTTCATCATTTTCAGGTAAAACATATATTTTAGCGGGCTTACTACAACTATTAAGTCAAACATTACATACGTCACTAATTAGATATATTAAAGTTGATTTACTAATTAAATACAAACTCTCATAAATATACTATGCATAGCTACTTTTGGATTAAAGTTAATTCCCAATCCAGGTGCCAAAACGCAATAAGGGCCTGTTTGGCCGAGCAAATTGGATGGGATTGGAAGATAGATCCCAGGATTGGCTAGGCATGCCAAACAAACACACGATCCTGAGATATAGCAATCCCATGGATCTTAAAGATAATCCACTTACATCACAATCATTACCTTTAAATCTCATGGAATCCACCCTAATCCCTTCAAAATTGCCTAGGACGTGTTTGATTCTAAGGATTGAAAGGGATTGAAAGGTTTAATCTCGGGATTGGCTGGGCATTCTAAACAGACCTGATATAGCAATCCCAGGATATAGCAATCCCATATATCTTGCATCAATCCACTGACGCAACTATCATTACTTTGAAATTTGTGCAATTCACTCTAATACCATCCAATCCCATCCAATCTACCCAACCAAACAGGCCCTAAGGGCATGTTTCGGCAATTGGATTAGGTGGGATGGGATTCATTTGGTCCCGTGCCAATTCCACTCCATGTTTGGAAAAGCTTGGAAGTAGATCGGATGGAATTGCATTGGGTCTTGTGCCAATTTCACTCAATGCTAGCAAGTTGTATAGGTCCTGCCATAATGTGTGGGCTATATCCATACCCTCCACCCATTTTTTGAGATTATTTTAAAGCATGGACCGAAAAATCAAGTAACTCTAAAGCTCAAGTGGACCCACCATAGAAAGCAACAGGGATTGAATACTTTACCGTTGAAAACCTCTTTGGGGCCACATAAGTTTTGGATCTACCTCATTTTTAGGCTCATGCCATAAAATGAGGTTACAAAACAAATGAACAGTTTAGATATAACATATGTGTGTTATTTTGGTAATTTCAAATGATGGTGGGTATATTCATTCAATGTACCACGGTATTATCAATAAAGCAGGCCATTAATCTTATCTCATGGAAACAGGGGACAATCCCTGCCATGAGTAATAATGATGTTTTTTTAATCCCATCCCATCTAATACCATGGGATCGGTCCGGAGGGCCTGTTTGGCCAGTTGCATTAGAAAGTATTAGGGGGGATGGAATTGCATCTGGTCATGTGCCAATTCCACTCCATGTTTGATAAAGCTTGGAAGTAGATTAGCTGGAATGGTATTGGTCCTCGTGCCAATTTCATTCAATGTTAGGAAGTTGTGTATGTCCTACCATGATGTGTGGGCTATATCCACACCGTCCACCCATTTTTTTAGATCATTTTAGAGCATGGGCCAAAAAATCAGGTAGATCTAAAGCTCTAGTGGACCCCACCATAGAAAGCAATGGGGATTTAATACTTATCGTTGAAAACTTCTTTGGGGCCACATAAGTTTTGAATTTGCCTAATCTTTAGGCCTATTTCATAAAATGAGGTTACAAAACAAATGAACGATTTAGATGTAACATATGTGTGTTATTCTAAATAGTTTCAAATGATGGTGAGTATATCCATTCAATGTACCACCGCATTACAAACAAAGCATGAAATTTGGCTTATCCCATGGTAACAGGGGACAACCCCTGCCATGGGTAATAATTATGTTTTTTGTAATTCAATCCCCCCTAATACTTTCTAATGCAACTAGCCAAACAGACCATAAGAGGATTTCAAAATACAGGGGGTTCCAAATCCATGGAGGCATTTTGCGCATGGTATTAGATGGGATTAGGTGGGATAGAATTGCATTTGGTCCGTGCCAATTCTTCTCAATGTTTGCGAGGAATAGAAAAGTTTGAAATTAGATTAGATGGAATTGCATTTGGTCCCGTGCCAATTTCACTCAATGTTTGCAAGTTGCGTAGGTCCCACTATGATGTGTGGACTATATCCACACCGTCCACCCATTTTTCGAGATCATTTTAGAGCATGGGCTAAAAAATTAGGTAGATCTAAAGCTCAAGTGGACCCCACCACAGAAAGCAGCGAGGATTAAACACTTATCATAGAAAACCTCTTTGCGGCCACATAAGTTTTGCATCTGCTTCTTTTTTAGGCCCATGCCATAAAATGAGGTTACAAAATAGATGAACAGTTTGGATATAACACATATGTTACTCTCAATAATTACAAATGATAGTAGGTATATCTATTCAATGTAAGCAAATCAAAGAGTGAATCCGACTGTATTACAATTTACAAACATAGCATGGAATTAGGGTTATCAGAGGACAATCTTTATCCTATGTAATAATTATATTTTTTGAATCTCATCCCACCTGATCCTTCCCAATACCTCGCGCCAAACACCCCCTATGGGTTCCAAATCCATGCTCCCAAACAGGCCCTCATACTCTCTTCCTGATGGACCATTTTCAAGGGTCTAAAATCATTTATATAATTGGACACCATAGATGGAGGACGTACCCTTAGAAAAGCTTTAAGTGGACAATTTCAAAAAATTGAACATTTCGCTCTTCCCTTTACAGGCCGCTCTTGCTCGGTAAACCCAAATAAGCCTTTCTAGCCCAATTAGTATCGGGCTCATTTGCCAATATGGCTTGAAGCAGTGGTGCGACCGACCCCACCCATGCACGCTACTTGGATTTCAGTTTCCAATAAAAAAGTGACAAGAGGTAGTGGCTGACGAAGATGATGCATTGGTTTTGGGTTTTTGCAAGTGGTGCCCACCATATATAGAGACAATTTGTCTACGTCCCGCCCCATCAAAGATCTCTTTGACCAAACGTCTTAGAATTTTTTTATGGGGAGAAATGCTAAATGCGTCCACATTCAACTAAAAATCGGATCTGATGCTGGTCTGCTTGGATATTCCAAAACCACTAACTTTTGGGTAGTAGTCCATTGAAGTGGAACTCAACTAAGTAATCAATCATTGGTAGCGGATTAGGTGCAGCCCCGGCCTCACCCAAGACGGTGCAGCCCTTACCACGGGCCCACCTTAATGTATTTATTCTATATTCATGCCATCCATTCATTCTTCCCTATCAGTTTTGGGCATGAGCTAAAAAATGAAAAAGATCCAGGTGGACCATGCTATAAGAAGCTGTGGTGATTGAATGTCCTATCATTAAAAACTGCACGAGGCCCACAGTAATATTTTCGCTTGATAAGATCAAGTAAACCTGAATGAAGGAGAAAAACAAATAGTTTAAGCCAAAACTTCCTTGTTCCATTAAAGGCCAATCACTGTTTCCTATGCTACAGTACACTTGAGAATTGGATTTGTTTCATTTTTGAGCTTGTGCCATAAAATTATCCAGTGAAACTGTTGGCAACATGGATATAAAATACATATCAATGTGGGCGGTATCTTGAATGAGACTGACAAGCATTAGCTACTGACGGCCTCAATAGCTAGAGTCGCTACTAAAGTAGCAACCTCAGGTGATATATGTGTTGTATTTACACTGTCCATTCATTTCGAGATATTATTTCAAGTCACCAGCCAAAAACTAAGAATCCACCGTATAAAACAGTGGGGATTGAATGCATATCATTATAAACTTTTTGAGGGCGGTGAGAGTTTTTGATTAAGCTGACATTTGTGATATCCGTGCTTTCCTTTGTCCATATGTCTGTGTGAACTTATAAACTGGTTAAATTTCAAATAAACACCATGGCGGACCTTAAGAAGCTTTCAACAGTGGGGTTATTGTTCCAATTATTTTATGTGGTGGGGCCTACTTAAGCTTTGAATCTGCTTCATTCTTTGGCTCCTTATATAAAATGATCTCCCCAAATGAATGGACAATGTGGATACAAAACATACATAGGCCCACAAAACCTGGTGACGTCACTTCAGTCGGTAGGTAGCTAAAGCTAATCCGTGTGGGGATGAGACTGGGCCCAACTAATCCGCTTTCCCAATCATCCAGGTTAGTTACATGGTGTTTGAATTTAAAATGGACGTATTCCTGGAAAGGTGATACAATTCTCCCTTCTAAAACCGTTTTTAGTGTCACGGAGATTGAGAAAGGGAGCAGAGATGCACGGCAATCGGTGCATATAGGTAATGGACCCAATGTTTGAAAATGGATGGTGCTGGCCTGACTACACGTAGTCATGCGGTGCAAAATCGTGCCTATAAACTCTTTAAGTTCATGTGGTGTGGCCCATGCAAGTCTTGTTATATTTCAATTTTCATGAATTCATCACTCCGCACATGGCATTTGCGCAAGGAACAAAAAATAACATTAATTTTTTTGGCACAAGATTCAAATTTTTTAGGCCATGGTGCAATTAGAATTAAACTAGGGTTTGCCATAAAGTTTTATTACATTTATATTGATTGAGAGTAATTGTGATATGATTGTACATGTGACACTTATGCTATAAGACCCGTATCCTAGTTGTACCGTTATGTAGGCTTCCGTGGTCCTCCCGATCGAATTTCAGTGACCCTCGACCTGAAATCGACATTCGCACGTAATCTTAAGTTGCAACCTGTATATCTAAGTCAGCTCGACTCGAAACTTATATCCTAGCGACCGCGCCGTCGCTGCGGTTCCAACGTCACGTCTCGCGCGCCGATATGATACCCGTACCTGAAATTGTGAGTCCGTGTTCATTTCAAGGAAAACGCCGCACGTGCGAATTCCGAGAGAATCTCTACGACCTATCCAATCAATCAATCAATAATCAATGAAGTCAAATACACACCATGCCACAAGTACAAGCAACTCATCCCTTTCCCACTATGAAAGTCAACTCTCTCTCTCCACACCCATCCCTTTCTTACAACTCCATCACTCCACCCATCACCCATTACTCATCACTCCATCTCTTTTCATTCCATCACTTCCCTCTCTCTCTCTCTCATTCTCTCTCTTCACTCCCAAGCAAGAAAAAAATCTAACGTCCAAGCCTTCCAAGAGCAACCCAAGTGTGGCCCACTTCCCTACCACCCAATCTCTCATCCCAACCATCAAAATTTCATCATCCTCCATCAAGATCGAAGCTAAGGAGCCGAGGATTCTAAGGAACTAAAGGAGAAGGCCAATAGGTGGGTGATCTACTGTTGATTTTCAATTCGATGGCCCACTTGTGATGGGACCAATTTGATGTATGTATTATAATCATATGAGGGGACCCATAGTGGCGGGGTCCCTCAACTACACACACTCTCTCTCTCTCTCTCTCTCTCTCTCTCTCTCTCTCTCTCTCTCTCTCTCTCTCCCTTTGCATGGTGATGATGATGAAGAGGTGTGTGGCCCACCTGGTATGTGTGTGTGGCCCACCATGAGGTATGTATTATATCCATGCCATCCTTATGTTGGGCCCACCTTGCTAGACTGTCTAGCGGCAGGCCCGTTGCTGTCCCAGGTGAAGGAAAACACAAATAACAGCTTAATCCAAACCTTGGTGGCCCACCCACGTGGCACCACCGTAATGTGTGGGTTTTACCCTCACCGTCCATCTATGGACGGTGGGAACCACTGTAATACATGTGTTTTATCACTGTCCTGGGACAGTGAGGTGTCTCACGTGTGGTGTCCTCACTGTCCAGCTAGGACGGTGGGACCCACCGTGACATATGTGTTTGATTTACACCGTGCATCCAAATTCCCTTTTCATTTTAGGCGTTGAGCCAAAAAATGAAGCTAATCCGAAACTCTGGTAGGCCACACCATCTAAATATTATTTTAATACTGAAAAATTGATAGGGTCCACTGCGATGTTTCTATACATCAAAATATATCCAATATTAGGTTTGTTAGACCTGTCACGAGCCCAGGAACCCAGCCAACGAACTGGATCCTCTCGATGTGGGCCCCACCTATAAAAATCTTCAGATAAACAATATATATACAAAATAGCAGATGTTGTTGCTGTCAGCATCTAGAGGACATTGCAGCAAGCAGCGTCCGCTGCTTGGTTGGCGCAGGGTCAGTGGGCCCCACCATGATGTGAGTTGAACATCAACACTGTGCATTTAATGGATCCCCTTTAATCAGCGGGTCACCCCAAAAACCAGTCGTACAATGAACTCAGGTGGCCCACACTACAAGGAGCAGCTGGGTATTAACGTTTACCATTGAAACCCTTTTTTGCGCCTAGATATTTTGGATAAATATGAAATTTGTTTTTCTTCTTAATTCAGGTCTCTGTGACCTTATGAACAGATTGAACGGAAAATAAGCATTATGGTGGGCCCCACATGGGACCCACCTCTGTGGAAACGGATTGGCTAGTGTACCTTACACTAGCTATATAGTTGTTGTACTGGCACAGCAAGTTCTGTGGGTTTAACCCAGGCTGTCCGTCCTTCTTGTTTGGGACGTGTAGACCCCACACAAGATATATGTGTCTTGTATACACCGTCGGTTCATCTGGACGTGTGAGGCCCGCTGATGTATGTGTTTCAGCTCCACCGTCCAGATGGAACGGTGGCCTACCATGATATGCGACCCACCGTGATATATGTGTTTCATCAACGCCGTCCATCTGTTTTATATCAACGTCGTCCATATGTTTTATATCCACGCTGTCCATCTTACATAAGGCCCATATAATGTGGCCCGTTTGATGTATGTTGGCCCATTGGTGCGGCCCATATAATGCGGCCCATTTGATGTATGTTGGCCCATTGGCGCGACCCATTAGATGTATGTTGGCCCATTGGTGCAGCCCACATAATGAGACCCATTTGATGTATGTTTGCCCATTGGTGCGGCCCATTAGATGTATGTTGGCCCATTGGTGCAGCCCATATAATGCGGCCTATTTGATGTATGTTGGCCCATTGGTGCGGCCCATTTGATGCAGCCCACTTGATGTATATGGGGCCCATTAAGATGTAGTTGAGGCCCATGGGTTGAGGTCCAATGTGATGTATATAAAGACCACGAGTGAGGCTCGATGAGACATATAAGAGACCTTTATGTGGGGTCGAATGTGTTGTATGAGGCCCATTGCGATGTGAGATTCCACCATGATGTATGTAATGATTTTTATTGTGGCCGTGCCTTGAGAGCAATGATGGTTTGACGTCCATATTATAAGAGCAATGATAGTTAAATGTCCGTATTGTAACTCTCCCTAGGGCCCATTGTTGGGCCCATACTTGTAGTGTATAGGCCGTCTAGGCCCATTTTCATTATGAATAGAGTCTATCACCATATAACATGTTTAGTATAGCTCTATGATTCATACTCATACGCATCATATATATGCTTGATATAAGCAGTGACTGATCATAGTATATGCCTTCGGGCAAATTGTTTATGGGCTCCCTGATAGGCGGAGTTGCCCCACATTAGCGCACGGTACGCACAAGATTGATGCATGACTGATAATGCAATTCATACACTTCGCATTTGTATGACATGATTACTGTACGCCCTAGCGACATTAGGGTTGTGGCCTCCACAGACATATCATGGATGGCAGGATCAGACACCAAAAATATTGTTACTGGCATCGGGGCGCCATAGATGTCCCTGGGTGAAAATTCCTAAACCCGATGGTATCAGAGGATGACTCCAATGTCGAGACCGAGTAGATACATGAGCGCACGAGGGTCGTATACCAGTAGGCCGCATCGCCCACTGTGTTGTGGTCGGTTGGAAAGGGGTGTGACCTTATCCGCCTGAGTGAAGGGGCAATATCTAGGTTGAGTTTGACCGACTTGAGGAATGAGTCTGCTATCGATGAGCCGGGCCCGATATTGGCAGGCGGATAGTGAGGTCTCTTCCACTTACCCAGTTGTGCGCTCGAATAAGGGCTACAAGCTGGCGTAGAGTGTACTAGACCCCAGTAATTGTCCAGATGTGAGATCTGTACTGATATTTGATGCTCTAATGATGAGTTACATTGATATGTGGATTCAGAAGAAGATTGGTATACTTGAGTTGCATCTCACATAGCATGGCCTTGACGTGGCTGATAGTATTCATGCCTTGCATTACACAACCTTGGTACATCTGATAGTATTCATGGATTCATCATCATATTCTACATTACTCTGATATTGCATTTTAAGCACGCTTATATTGCGCACACACTCTCACCACCCTCTAAGCTTTTTATAAGCTTATGCACGACCGTTGCGTGCAGGTGACACTAGGTAGTAGTTGTTCAGAAGTAGGAGCGTGCTGCAGAGCTTCTAGAGTTTTGGCTTTATTATCACTGTATTTCCCTTGATGCGCATTGTACTCAAAGTTTTTAATCATAGTGGATTTATGATGATGTTGTTGTTATTGTTCGTGGGTTATGCTTATGCCTATACTCATTACAAATTAAATTGATGTTAAAAATCCTCATTGTAGGATCCCAGGATCGGAACACGATAAATGGGTACCGGGAGTCGAGAATGGGGTTCTACGAAGGCTGTCAGCGCCGGATTCGGCAATCGAGATTTTTGTGAGCCCGATTTTCGAGTTTAGGGCGTGACGTATGCCACTTGTCGCTCATGTGAAAACAGTATTATATTGTTGGATGACTTTTTCTGTTTAAAAGGAACATAAATAACTTTCATAAGACAAATGGTCATGTCCTTTCATGAAATAATGTTGTTTGCTGCGAATGAGTGTGGATGTGTTAAAGAGGCACATTGATATCTCTTAAGGAGGAACTTCATGACTATTCAATTGTTATAAATTCTAGATACGATAATCCAAAAATATTATTACATTCTCTCAATTTTCAAATATATTATTCATTGAGAAGTTCTTTCGAATATGATCTCTTGCTATGTTTATTCAGAGCATTTTTAAAGGCATATCGGTATCAAAATTAGAGATTTGTTCAACATTTAAATGTGCAAATTTTCGCATTGAAATTCAGATTGAGAGTTCATTACATCCTGAAGACAATTTGCAGATTTCTTTCGTTTGCACTTACTAGAACTACCAGAAAAAGGGCAGCAAATCCGTCTTGAGAAATTGACTATTCAAGTTGAGCATTGAATCCGATAGATCTAATTGTCTCATTATCTTTTTACTCTATCCTTTTTGTGTTATAGATCGTTACTTTTCCAACCAAACACCAAGGAAGAACTCATACACGATTTAGACCATTCTAAAGGCAGGACTTCCCATCTTAGTTGTTTCCTGTGGCATGGCCCACCTGAGGTTTGGATCGTCTTGATTTTGGGCCCAGTCCAGACATATATATGGTGGCACATGTAGTGGACACATCTCATTCACATGAGTTCGTCCATCTACGTGAGTGAATAGTCACACCCTCACACGATTGGCATGGCCATCCAGGCGTACTGGTTTTAGCCTACGAGATCTGTCACCACTTAAAGTAGGTCACGCAGCCTCGCGTTGTGCAATAAAAAGACACTTCAACCGATGCAGCCATGTGGCATATGAACAAAACTCATTCCTATCCTGTTACAGGTGATGCACAACACAGTGAAAACGATTGCTGTCGGCTCCACTGTGACGTGTTGATGACATACACTCCATGTTGTTGGAAGATGTCTTAAATCTTCCGCGTTGCTCGACTAGTCGAGAGATTGACTCGACTCATCGAAGTCTGTTCAACTCGAAGTCCAGCAACAATGTATTTGGATTTTTGGGACGCTGGACCAGTCGAAGCCATGACTCGACTAGTCGAAGGTTATGCAGACGGTACGCGGATTTCGCGTGAACTGCGTAAATTTGAGGCAGTTTTTAGGGAGGTGCATAAGTGGGGTTTCCCCATCTATAAATAGGAGTCCCTGGGGCCGTTTTAAGGTATTCTAAGGCTTCCTAAAGGTATTCCAAGGGTTTCTAAAATGATTCTAGGGTTTTCAAATGGTGTAGCAAGGGTGAGATTCGAGCTTCTTCGAATCGGGTAAGTCCTTTCTTTTTGTAATTTCTATTTTCATAGTGAAGATTTGTCGCTTTGTGCCATGGTTTTTTTTTTTCCCAAAAGGGTTTTCCACGTTAAATCTTTATATTTTCTTGTGTTTGCTTGGTGCTATTGGATTGCTATCCTAGATCTATATCTGTGTGATTTCGTAGCTCAAATCCTAACACTCCAATCATCATACATGGCCATAGGTCTCAAATTTAAGACATTAATGATTCGGTGAGTCCAGCAAGTATGAGTAGTGGAAGTAATGCCCATCCTCATCATTGGAGAAGGCTTGTATCAATGAATTAGATGACATATGGATAACATGATAACTCTTTTGTGAGGGTAATGACAAATGCCCACATCTCAAGTCTATAATGGTTAGGAAGGACTTGGAACTAATAATCAGGTCATCTATCAAAACAATCGTTTGGATTGCTTTTATTATGAAATTATAATCTTTAAAAATAACGTTAATTACTTGTTAAAATGTTTTTATCTAAAAGTTTTATTAAACATACTTATTTTAAATAAGAGTTTTTTTATACTTGAAATACGAACTTATTTTGAAATAAGAGAGAATAGAAACAAGTTTATTGAATTAGCTCTTATTGAAATACCTTTTTATCGGATCAGAGTAGAGATGCCAAACTAGCCCTAAGGCTCAAAAAACAATCCTCACTTATGATGAGTCCTGCCTGTAATGAATTTTGTTGATGCTAAAATCTGGTTCACCCTTTGTTGAGCTCCGAGCACTCGATCCAAGCCCTGTAGCTTGCAAAAGAGAAGGACAAAGGAGACCCTGGCTAGAGCAAGGGACCCTCCGGTGCCAAGGTCAGGCTAGGAATCTGAGTCTAAGTTGTGTAGAGTAGGCTTAGGGTATCAGATATCGCGTACCTGTTCCTGTAGATATGTCTCCTATTTATACATTTTGATTGGAATAAACGTGCCCATCAATCTCAGCACGATCTCTGCCATTAGGCGAGAGGTACGCGTGCGCTGATGTCGGTCGTTACTTGGAGATCATGCGCTGAATGTTGCTCCAGACATGCGTTACTGAGGTTAATTCCTTAGCGTAATCATCGGCCATGCTCTCATTCGAGCCGACCTTAAAATCTAAGTCTCACTTACAACTGCCCGAGCTCATGGGCGAGTTGATTCTGGTCGGAGCCAACGGACGGGATGTGTAATGGATTCTTTTGGGTTCAGGTTTGGTGTCAAAGCTCTACAAAAGAACTTGGAAGCTCAACCTAGATTATTATGATTAGGTCGGTGGGGACAAACTACTATCAGTCCAAAGCTTTGCTCGTCGACTTCTCGAAGTCAACCTCCGTCAAGTTCGGTTCAGATTTTCCCATAACAAATTTAATAATGTACCGCAGTAGGGATTATAAATATTGTCTTTAAATCAACCCTGACAAAAGAGCAAAGCTAGATAATTTATCTTGTCTTTGCCCAGCCCTGCCCAAACAATGGACGTAGATTTTTAAGCATATGTTTGTTTCCCTGAAAGTCAGGAGTGGATGTTTATGTCACCGCCGTTTACTGTAGCGTGGTCCACTTGAATTTTGGATCCGCCTCATGTTTGTTTGGTCTCCTGTCCGCGAGACGGATGGATAACACATACATAATGTTTACAGGCAAGTCCCGTCGGACGAAATCCATGCCGGCCCACGTATTTGGTTTTCTGCACACGTACGTTGAATATGCTCCATCCATATGATCTTCTAACATTCTGCCTTTTTACATCCATCCCACCTCATGTGTAGATAGCCACCGATGAACGGCACTGATCTCTCACAAGCGTGCTACTTGTCACGTGTGGCAACTCCTATCTGGCTCGCGTAGATGCGCAGCCGAAAATAGAATATTCGCTTACACAGTTTTCTTCTTCGTATCTCCGGTGTCCGGTCCACCTCCTTTCCATTCACACAAAGAGAGAGAGAGAGACCAAAGACAGAAAAAGGGGGAGATGTGAAAATCCCGTCTTCTCCGCCATTTCTCCCTCGGATCGATCAAACCCTAACGCTAGTTTTCACTGCAGCTGCTTCAGATCCGAGCTCTCAATTTTCATGGAGGGAGTCTCAGGCGGCGCCAGCGATGCCTCTGCCAATCCTCTTGCGAAATGGAGAATCGAATTCTCCAGGGCGTTTCAGTACTACCTAGATCGATCGACGCCGCAACCTGTCGGCCGCTGGCTGGGAACGGCGGGCCTCGCGCTGATCTATGTCCTCCGTTGCTACTACCTCAAAGGCTTCTATATCGTGTCGTACGCTCTCGGCATCTACTTGCTGAATCTCTTGATCGGATTCCTGTCGCCGAAGGCCGATCCGGAGCTGGAAGTGATGGATGGGCCGTCGCTCCCCACCAAGGGCTCGGACGAATTCAAACCCTTCATTCGACGGCTCCCCGAGTTCAAGTTCTGGTAATCCCATTCATAATCTCATATGTCGATGATCTTGCTCGTTTGATAATTAGGACATGTCTTGTTCATCTCGAGTTAAAGCTATGTGCGAAAATAGTATGTCAGGAAAATTTGGTCATATTAAGGGTGTGACACTGTATATGGCGTGGCAGGAAAATTGGGGCTGTCAGGACATAAGGTTAGCTACACACGTCTGTTGACTTCAGACTTTTAGTTAATTTAGTTGCGTCTGTTTCTTTCATGAATGGGTCCCACCTGATGACTGGATTGGCCTGATTTTCAAGCTTCATATACATACACGATGGTGTTTGCCTAATGAATGAACCCGTATGTCGCACAAAATGTGAAGCATTGGAAGATTTGGGTGTAGGACATAAATTTTCATGTTGGACCAAAAGCACACTAAAAATGCACTTCTAAAACGAAAGTGGAAGAGTCTATGCAACTGAACTTGAGTTACAACTTGGTTAGCGATGACCATTATTTGATTTGGCAAACAAGATAGACATTTTGTTTTTTTTGCCTCTCATATATGGATGTATTTATCGATCTCACTACTACAATATAGCCTGTTACACCTTTCAAAAAAAACACTATGTGTAGCAACTCTAGTTCGGTGAATAAAACATAGAACGAAAATAAAGTAGGTATTGGTTGATTGGATAAGCTAAGACAAATAAATTTGAAGTAATTGAATTTAAAGCAAATATATCAAGGAAGCGGACATTCAATCAAACATACATAAAAAGGGAGTATGTTTGTCTCATTGGATGCTCCTTTCAATTCTCTTCATGTAAAATTGTTTTCAAGAGTAAATTTAAAAACAATGATGCATGCATGAGAATTATGAACTTTAAATGCTTAAGAGATTTTAGGGCCTACCTTATTGGGGGCCCTTACAAAATTTTAGCTAAAACCCTAGCATATGGATTCTGAGTGGTTTTAGTGAATGTCATATCCAAAGTCCAATGTGCTTTCATTATTGGAAGATAAATTTTGGACAGTGCGTTAAATGTTCATGAATGCATCGATTAGTGCCACTGGGAATGATAGAAGGGGGAATTATTTGCGAACTTAACATTGGAAAGGTGTATGACCACGTGGATTGGGATTTTCTCAATTATATGTTGGGACGCTTGGGTTGCGGTTAGAGATGGAGGAGATGGAGTCGAGAGTGTGTTCGGTTGGCCAAATACTTTGTGTTGTTCAACAGGTTTCCTAAAAGTTTTTCAAAGCTTTGAGAGGTCTCTGGTAGGGGGATCTGCTCCGTTTCTCTCTCTCTCTCTCTCTTTATTTTTATTTTTATTATTATTTTATTATTATTATTTTTATATGGAAACAAAATTGCTTTCCTCCTTGTTTGAGGTGGTAGCGGAAGTGCTTTGTAAGATGTTGGATGAAGGTTCATATGTGGGTCTCATTAGCGAGTTCAGGGTGGAGAAAGCAGAGTTTTGGATTTCTCACCTCCAATTTGCTGATGACACTATTTTATTTTGCGATGCATAAGAAAATAAGGTGGATAACTTGAGAAAAATTGTTCGATGTTTCAAAGAGGTGCCAGGCTTGAAGATAAACATCTTAAAAAGTGAGATGCTTGGTGTTTGCATATCCAAGGAGGAGGTGGTGAAGCTAGTAGAGGTGTTTCGGTGTCACATTGGGTATTTTTCTTTCTCGTATCTCAACATTCCTGTATTATTATTATTATTATATTTTTTTGAAAAGCAACAGTAATTTTACTGATGAAGTGTTGAGAAGGTGCAAAAAACTACAACTCACTCAAACAAAAGAGTGGCTACAATCCTTTAAGATATTGATGCAAGACACCTACTCTGCCAAATAAGATTTAGCCCTATGAATGGCTTGACTTATAGAGTTGGTTATATTGTCGAAGCATCTTGCATTCCTTTCCCCCAAATAATCCAAAGGATAGCCATCGTTGTCAACCTCCACTCAACCCTTTCCTTCTTCCCAAGATTCACCCCATACCAAGCCAAAAGTGAACTCACTATCATGTCTAGCGTTACCCAAATCACACTTAGAGAGTTGAGGAGGTTGGCCCAATCTGTGCATGTGAAGGGGCAATGAATAAATAAATGGTCCACCGATTCAACATCTCTTGTACACAACATAGATACGTTTGACATCAAGAAAGCCTACGACCATGTGGATTGGGCCTTCCTGGATTAGATGCTCAATAGAATTGGGTGTGGGATTGTATGGACATGTTAGATGAAGGAATGTGCTGGCTCTTGTAGATTCTCGGTTTTGGTGAATGGCTCCCCTAAATGTTATTTCAAAAGCTCGAGAGGCATTAGACAAGGTGACCCGCTTTCCCCACTCCTCTTCGTTGTCATAGCTGAAACCTTGGGAAGAATGATTTCTAAAGGGTAGGATGTGGGTTTGTTCAAAGGTTTCCAAGTGGGACCCATGCCTTCCCTGATCTCTCATATTTAGTATGTGGATGATATGATTATTTTTTGTGAGGCGGATGAAGCAAAGGATGGATAACCTATGTATGATTCTTCAATGTTTTGAAGCAACTTCTGGGCAAAAGGTTGACCCGACTAAATGTGAAATGCATGGTGTCCACATGGATAGTGATGAAATTGAGCGCCTTGCCAGTCTTTTGGTTGCAGGCGGGTTCTTTCCCTTCATCTTAGCTGCCATCCCATGGCATCGGAAAGTTGGCCAAGCATATTTGGGACAAAGTGGTGGAAAGATTCGAGTGGAAATTGGCGTGTTGGAAAGGACGGTTTGTTGATTGGAGGGCGGATTGCTCTCATTAAAGCGGCTTTATCCAACTTGCCCATTTATTTCATGTCGCTTTTTAGGTGTCTGAAACTAGTCCTTGCTCACCTTGAGAAGCTTAGACGAGATTTTCTTTGGGGCGATTCGCCGGAGAAGAAAAAGTTCCACATGTTGGAGAGGGATGGAGTTTGCAAGCCATATGACGAAGTTGGTGCTAACATTCATAACCTGGGTGTGATTAATGATGCCCTCTTGGGCAAATGGTGGTGGTGGTTTGGTGGGGAAAGGAGAGCTCTTTGGAGAGAGATCTTTGCCAACAAATATGATTGTACGGAAGGTGGGTGGTGGAATGAAGACTGGGAAGACTTATCATGTGTGGCATTATGGTGCCCCTCCCAAGATTGGAGCTTTTGGTTGGCTTGTGGGTACAAATAGAGTGTTGACGATTGACAACCTTGATGCAAGACAATTAACCACTTGCTCTAAAAGCTCGAACTGTTAGAGTATGGCGAATTAATCCCTTTATCTCATAGCCCAGGCCCAACATCTCATGGGTTAGGACCTCGGCCGAACCCCCTTCGTGGGCCCCAAATCACATGGGTTGCCCACCCCGAGTGTGCCCCTGCATCCAATATGCGACCCCACTCGAGCCCAGTGTGAAAATGCCCCTGCATTAATCACCCCCGGTGAGGAGTCTCGAACACAAGACCTCCTGCTTTGATACCAATTTGATGCAGGACAATTAACCACTTGCTCTAAAAGCGCGAACTGTTAGAGTATGGCGAATTAATCCCTTTATCTCATAGCCTAGGCCCAACATCTCATGGGTTAGGACCTTGGCTGAACTCCCTTCGTGGGCCCCAAATCACATGGGCTGTCCACCCCGAGTGTGTCTCCACACCCCACGTGCTACCTCACTCGAGCCCGGTGTGAAATGCGCATTAATCACCCTTGGTAAGGAGTCTCGAATATGAGACCTTCCCCGTGGGCCCCAAATCACATGGGTCACCCACCCCGAGTGTGCCCCTGCATCCAACAGGCGACCCCACTCGAGACCAGTGTGAAAATGCCCCTGCATTAAACCTCCAAAAGCGGTCTATGGTCATGCCAAATATTTGTCTCTTGTGCATGTTCGACGCTGAATCGGTTAACCATCTTTCTATTCATTGCACCTTTGCTAGTCAAGTATGGGACTTCTTCCTCGACAAATTCAATTTGGCGTGGGCAATGCCTTACGATATTGGCAGTCTATTTATGGAATGGCATGGAACAACTTTTCACAAAAAAAAGTTTGGCTGGTGTGGTGGCACCGTCTCCTTGCAGGGTTATGGGGGATTTGTGGCGAGAGGAATGGTAGATGTTTTTGCAATGTTTCCCAATGTGTCGATTGGATTGTCTCTCATGTTTGGGATATTGTTGTTGTGTCAGCAGGGAGCAACGGGTGTTTGGATAAGATGTAAATTTCTCCCCCCCCCCCCCCCCCAGCGCTACCTTAGCACTTTTTTAGTGAAAGTTCTTGTTCTCTTTCCAAAAACACATGCATGTTTGGGATGACCATTGTTCTTTTTTGAAGATTATCAATGGTTAAAACTTGGTTCCTCCCAATGAGCCATGCAAATGTCGAAGCTTAAGAGGGGCCCACAATGCCACAACAAGGCTGCTGGGGTTATATCTTCTAACTGCCATAGATCCCAAAGAACCACATAGAATGATTGAACTGCAAATTGGTCCAATTTATCCTTCTCCAGTTCTGCCAAACCATGGTTTCCGTTTCCCCCATAGATGTAGAGCAGAGATGGATCTTGTCTAGGAGTTTTAGTTAATTAACTCTCTTCAGCAAGGAGGCGACCACACCACCTTGTTGCCGCTAACCGATGAGCATCTAGACATTGGAATGCTGCTGTCTACTGCTAATTGTGCCAGTCTTGGGAATGCATGCTGAAGTGGAATCTCTCCTGCCCATGCGTCCTTTCAAAAACAGACAATTTCCCCATTTCCAGGAGAGAATTTGTGATCCCCTCCTTGGAACTTAGCTTTAACTCAAGTTGGCTCTTTGATCCAGTCAGTTGACATGGTGGGATTTTCAGGTGTTTGATTTAGTTGATTGTCTCATGCTCTAGTTTGGATTTTCCTTATTAAAGCCTTTCATAACTGAGCGCTTGTTGTCATGGTAATAAAATCTCTCTTTTATTAGTTTCTGTGACATCGAACATGGGGGTTAAAATACAAAATATGCTTTTTGTGTTCACTGCTCCTTTTCATACTTGAGGACTCGAATTCTAAAATCCTCGTGGTCTTTCTTCCATGAGTATGGAATCTGCACTTGTCACTTATGCACAGATTTTAACTGTCAATTTTGCGGCTGTGTATGGAATATGTACTTGTCAATTTTGCACAGATTTTGGTTGTGTATGGAATCTTAAAGTGCAGTAGCATGTTTTTTCTGATCTTCTTGTCATTATTTTGGCAACTAGTTCCCTAGATTTCTTTGGTAAGCATTCACTTCTTGATCCTCTAATGTAGAAAGGATGAGGCAGCTGATCTAGCTGTCTCTGAATCCCAAATTTACATCCTTCTCATCTCGTGCTTTCAGGTATTCCACGACAAAGGCCTTCTGCATAGCTTTCTGCATGACCTTCTTTTCTATGTTTGATGTCCCTGTCTTCTGGCCCATATTGCTGTGCTACTGGATTGTTCTTTTCGTCCTGACAATGAAGCGTCAAATTCTACACATGATCAAATACAAATATGTCCCATTCAGCATTGGAAAGCAGGTGAGTTGCTCATAGCGTTATTATATATTGTGTTTGTGACCACCGTCGCCACTGCCACTGCTACTGGCGCCATAGTAACGATTACTATGGGAAATTTTTTGATATTCTGGCTGAGTATAATGGTTGATATACAGGAACTAATAAATTGAAGATGCGGCATAGAATTATAACTCAAATTAAACAGTCCAAATGGTGAGAGATGGATCATAAACCAAAGGTTAGACTAATCTGGTCAGTTAACTAGACTCTTGGTGGAAATTTATTGGAAAATAGCCAACGGTCCAAAATCAGGTAAAAAAAGTGCCCACAAATCAGAGGTTCATATTTTTCATCCTTTCTGATTTTGGGATGAACCTTTCAATAGTGGGTGCAACAATTTGGACTGTTTAATTTGAGCTGATATTTGCTGCACATACAGTTTCCGAGTGCTTGCATATCAATCATCACAAACCACTAGACTATCAAACAACTTCCGTAATACTATAGTGTCAAATGTCAGTTGAACGTAACATATTTAAGGTTGCTGATACACCTGGTTGAAATATGTGGTACGTAATGCTGATACTTTAATTTAAAGTGAATGATATTGAGAAAAAGCATACATGCAATCATTAGAAAATCAGCAATGTGGTGGTGGTGGTAAAGTCTCTACAAGAGACCATGAAG
Source organism: Magnolia officinalis (assembly GCA_021015155.1). Taxonomy (NCBI): domain Eukaryota; kingdom Viridiplantae; phylum Streptophyta; class Magnoliopsida; order Magnoliales; family Magnoliaceae; genus Magnolia; species Magnolia officinalis. Next base: position 112,509,131 of record JAJHSJ010000004.1, read on the forward strand.
AGCATATATCATCATCATAGGTCACAGCTCTGTGGTTGGCTAACTTGATTGCTTCGCAAAAGTTTGGCAACTGGCTGGCTGCCTGACGTCAACCCTCATTTTGCGTGGAACTTGTTTCCGCATTGGTACTAGATAGAATTTATCCTCCTACAGTAGTTTCCTCAAAAATAATCAATGATTAATCCCCTAACAACTAGGACTCTATAAAACAGAAGCCATCTTCTAAATCCTACTGAAGATACCTGCCATGAAAGCAATAAATAGCTAGAAAGCCATAAAGAAATGGGTTCAATGGTAGACAGGGTGTGTTTCAACATTGATGTCTTGGGTTCAAGGCTAGTTTACCTTTTTTTTTAAAAAAAAAAAAAAGAAAAAGAAAAAAAGCTAATAAAGAGAGAGAAAAAAAGAAGAAAGAATTGGGAACAGAAGATACTGTAGAAGTCAATGGGGTTTTAGGGATAAAACAGGGGTTCTGGGGAGGCGAACATAAGTTGGGTTAGATCTGTCTTGCAGATTGATGGAAGCATGATTCAAGAGAAAAATAAAGTGTTGTGGAAAGGAAGAAGAGGTGGTGGATAATTATAGATGACTGTGACTGTGATAAATAAATACTGATTCTATGCCCACTATCGGGTTTTGCCTTCATTTATCCGATCAATATGGACTGATGGAGTTTTGTGCACGTCTGATGTGCTCCAGATTAACCATAGTATTTGTGTGCACCCCATCACTATCTGATCAGCAATGAGTTATGAGCTCTAACACATCCCATCATCAGCTATATAATTGGAGCAGATTGGAATTAGTACGGACCACATCTGATGACCACCATCGGAATTGCTGAATGGGACACCGGTAATTTGGTATGAGTCAAGAGACTGGATGCTTCGTCATTCTGATAATTGTCACCAACATGTATTGTTTTTTTTTTTTTTTTGAAAAATGCCAACATGTTATTGTCATCTCGACATAACATCAAATTGTTGCCCCGTGTGTTTAAAAATATGTTTATCTAGGTAAATAACCCTATTACAAGCCAGCATCAAATTCTTGTCCTTGTCTCATTTATATCTGTGCTTACCTTTAATGACAGAGGTATGGTAGGAAGAAGTCATCTGCTGGCAGCAGTAGTTTATCCAGGGACTGATCCTTGGTGCACATGTATGCTCATGACAAATGGAAAGGGGGAAAAGAATATGGGATTGCTGATTTTTTTACTTTCTAAATTCGGAAGTGAACATATATACCATGTCATTTGGAATGCTCTTTACATATCTAGTTAACTTTGCCTACCCCCTTGGGGCTGTCACAACATATGCAACGCGTGCATTGATGATTCTTTCATCTATTCTCGCTTTTTCCTTTTCTATCAGGTTAATGTGATTGTGTCCTTTTGTTCAAGTGAAGTTTCACAGTCTAATGACTGCTCCTGTAACTTATCTTTAGTAACTGTACTATACTGTTGGCACAAGTTCTTTGGCATTTTGATCTTCATAGCATTGTTTGAGATATTGGCTGATGCTTATGAGAGATTTCTTAGTGAGGTCTATGAATATGCGGGCTAAAATGTATGCCTGACCATAGTTCTAAAATTCGGTGACCGACTCAGAACTTGGCTGAGTCAACTCGACTCAATGAGATTTTGAGCAGAGTCATCAGGAAACTCAGTCCTGAGAGGGACTCGGTTCTGACTTGGTTGAACAAATCAAGTCATCTAATGATTTGTCAAAGCACTTTATTAAAAGAAAAGCAAGAGGAGAGAATGGGCGTCAAAACAGTTACTAAAAACTGATCTATTTTTGGTACCATAGTTATTTATATGAGTCGGGTCAAGTCTTCATGTCAACCTGACCCAGCTGAACAGCTGAACATCAGTCGAGTCCTATTTTGGTTTTTTGAACTATGCGACTGACTAGTAAATTTCAGCAATTTGTTCTTGATAGTCAGAAGTGCAACTTTGAACAGGCACAGCAGAATTACTGGTAGGATTCTGGAAACTCAATGGGGAGGGTTTACATGACAATGGTTTTGGGTTTCTTATCGTCTCTCTCAGAAGTCACTGAGCAATCGGTTTCACCCATTATCGGATTGGGACCAGATCATTACTATCACAACAAATTACTGCTCACATATTCAGGTGCCAAGTAAAGACCCCACGTGTGCAATCTTAGGAATCGTACTGGCTTATTCATCAGCAAGTGATGCATGCATGCAAAATGGAGATGGTTATCATATTCTAGCCGTCCATTTCTTCTATACGTGTGGTCTGCCTGATAAATGTACTGTATGGAATCCAGGTCGTAGTCCTTCAGGTCATCATAGCTGGCACTGGGGGTTCATTAACCCGTGTCATCCTTCTTCAGGTCATTTTGTTTTATGTTCAACCAGGTACTGTCCTTTTTTGCCCCCTCCCTTCTGTTGTTGCTGCTGCTATTATTATTGTTGTTGTTGTTGGTGGTGGTCGTGGTAGTAGTGGTGGTGTTGGGCTGGAGTCCTATGGTAGATCACCACCATTTTTTGGACCTATTGTGGATGGAGAATTGCCAGAAAACACATTGAGAAGATGGTAACTGTATGAATTTTCCCCCCTGGGGACAGAACAACAACTAGAATTCAAGGGTCTCTTTGGGTGTTTCTTCTGCTGAGTTACACACATGATGGATGTGTGAAGTTTTAGGGATTTGTGCCAGGAATCCGTTCTTTAATGACGTTGTCATTACTCATCTTCGTCTCTGCCCGATTGAGATCAGCTACAGATTTCTATTCTGACATTCCACTTTGCTTGAAATGTTAGATTCAGATTGTCCAGATGTGATTAAAGTTTGACATCTGGTTGCCTACCTAACAGAACACTCCTTTATCCAGGCTTGACAATGAGCGCAATACTCCCGTAGGCAGGTTAATAAAAATAATCAGTACTTCAGAATATATATATATATTCCCTTTGAATATTTTACTTTTAGCCATCCATTTGATGGCCATCAATATGATGGCTATATAATTTTAGAGAGATGCTCCATCTAAAATGCGGCCCATGATTTGGAGGATCTGAATAGCCATACGTGAGTGCCCCACGTGAGGAGGATGGGCCACCACCATTGTCAAAATGACAAACTACTATTCTCATTAAGAGAGGATAATGCACCGTCAATGGTATCCAAGCAAGCATTTAATATGCATGTGGCACGTGCACATATGGGAAAAGGTTCTATGAGGTCCAGGTCAAACTGTGGGGCCCACTGTAATGTGTTCCGCATATCCACACTATCAATTACATGCACCCTATGGGCCTAAAAATCAGGTCTATCCACGACTTCGGTGGGTTACACCCTAGACAACAGTTGAAAGTGGATGCCACCCATTCACACTATCAATGAGATACACCCTTCTATTGTAGGCCATGGGCCTAAAAATCAGGCCAATCCATGACTTAGGTCGGCCACAACATAGACAACAGTTGAGAGAGAGGATGTCCGGCCATTAAAACCTTCCTGATTGTACATAGGGCGTAATGAGACGTGGTTCTAAGATACCAACCCATCCATTGTGGGTCTGCCTTGGATGAGGGATGACACCAACTTTCAGGCCATTCCAAAATTCAGGTGGGCTCCACCAAATGCCTTCAGATTTTTTTGGCACGAGTTCATATGACTCAGATTGTGTGGCCTACTTGAATTCTGGACACTAATAATTTTTGGGACATCTCATAACCTAGAGGGGAGGCACCAAATGCATGGTGTGGATGTCTAACACATAATGGTAGGGCCCATGGAGAGCTCGACCTCATATAGATGAGAAGGTCTCAAGTCCAACCGGTTGTACCACAAGGTACGGTCCACCCAACCCATAAATTCCAACCTGTTAAATGCATGTGAAATCCAACCCTTTGGATAGGTTTGCACCACCATGAGGATCACCAATTGCAGACATCATCAGCCTTATTGACTTGTAAGGTGGATGACACCTGAAACCAACGTGTAGCCTTTCGTGAATAGAAAAATATAAATGTAGCCCATTCGAATGAGTTGATATGGAAGATTTCTGCACAAGTGATATTCTGGGTTGGATGGAGACCCCACCTCGAGGATCAAATGTGGGGAGGTTACTATAAAAAAAACCAAATTGTCCTAGTTCAGTCACTTCAGTGGGCAAAACTTTAATTGATCGCTAGTATAGTCTGACCACCGTTTTTTTTTTTTTAAATGGTGTGGGCCCACCGTATGTTACATTGAAGAACAGTCTGAAGCTCGCAATCTGAGCCACAGGATGAGACATGTTGCTTGATAACTAAGTTGGACATCTGCATTTAGTATTGCATACTTTCTCTTAATTAAAGCTTTTGCTACTTGAAAAAAAAGGATATTATAAAGATAACGAACAGCATCCAAAGCCCCCTTGTAAACAAAAACAGTTTTTGCACCAGATATACATCTTTTAGAATTCCTACTTTTATGTAGACACTGCAATGCTGCGATCCTCAAAGCCGTTAAAACTCCCATCATTCCTCTCTAAACATGGGTCTTTATTTGTACTGCAACGGACCACTGCCACTGAAGCCCTTCCCATATATGCTCATGAACTTTGCAGCAAACTCTGCACAGAAAGAATGATCCCGTAACATACTAACATGTGTCAGTGCGTCCCCAATGTGTCATGAAAGTCCATCTGTATGCCACCACGTACCTGCATGGGTGCAGGCATGACATCTAGGCCATGCATCAGGTGGGTCCCATCCCATTGATTCCCTGGGCCAAAAATCAGGTTGGTCCACTCATTAGGTAGGCCACAATGTTAGAAACAGGCGGACTGTTTAGAACTTGGCCTAGTTTCTTTCATCCGTTTGTGAACAGTAGACCACCTGACCTGTTTCTCACCTAGGCATCGACACATGGACCTACCAAATGGATAGCTTGGATTATGTGATGTTGACACATGTGATGGCATGAATATGGTTGACTATGTACGTAAATTATGCACATGGATGAGTATACATACTATAATATCCAAGAGAAGGTCCCAAGTCCCTCTAGTTGGGCGTGGGCTACAAGTTACAGTCCACCCCATTAAGAACATGTAACATCCAACCGTTCTAATGGGTTCCGACCCATGCAAAAATCAGCACTATCTACTCATCAGGTGGACCACACCATAGAAAACAATGTCTACCCATTGTTAAATAGAAATATACTAGTGCGGTCCACTTAATGAGTGGATATGGGTGATTTTTACATAAGGTGATCCTAACTTAATGAGTGGATATGGCTGATTTTTACATAAGGTGATCCTAACATAATGAGTGGATATGGCTGATTTTTACATAAGGTGATCCTAATGGTGGGGCCAATCTATTGGACAGGTTGGATGTCCATGCTGTTAATGGGTTGGAAGCCATCTGCTGAGTGGACTGTAACTTGTGGTTCAACTGGTTACACTTGAGACCTTCTCAGTATCTACTAACCTTCTAATTTCAGGAGGGCGCCTGTTCCAGTGGGTAGTCTCTTATCCTGTAGATATGACTGTTTTAGCACACATCTGATTCCTTCTCTCAACAGGGTAATTGAAAGGGTAGGGGATGGAACTTACGTAGTAAGCATGCCAGTAATAAAGCTCTCTTTTTAGACTAGCTTCAACTCCCCTAAGAAACTGTTCCACAAGCTTCTGCATTTCGGACCATTTGTAGTTCTATTTAATGAAAGAACCTTCACTTGGGAGATTGATTCCATTAAGTGCTAACAGATTACCTGAAGGATTAGTTTGGGGTGGACAAAATCCACCAGCAGTCTCTGAAACTTCCCTTGTACAAACGGCAGTCTGAAAATGAAAAACAAGAATCTTAATTTTCACTTTTGGAATAGTTCAAAAGAACTGGCAAACAGAAAAGTTGAAAAGTAGATGTTTTTTATTTTTATTTTTTAACACTACTCGATAATCCATGTAATGATTTTATGATGCACATCTCAAAGTCTGCCAGTTAGGCTTTTTAAATTTATTTATTTATTCATCATGCGTTCCTGATTTGCGGGGACAAAGGCTAAGTTGTTGTTGATGATGATTGATACATCTAGGGAGCAATTAGTTTTATTTAAATTTTAATTTCTGCTATTGGATGAAGCTTATTAGGAAGAATTTCTCACAACATCATCATTGTTGTTGTCATCATAATCTAAACCTTAACCCAACTAGTTGGGGTTAGCAAAGAATTTCTGCAACAACTTCAATTTTCTGGTATGTAAAATTTCTACACATTCTCCCTCAATGCGATGATTGCAATGGCACTGATGATGACAACAGTGACAATAATGATACAGTTCTCAACTTCCCCTTGCAAAAAACCCCAAAAGCCCTTGAAAACGGTTGTTCTTCTTATTAATTTAGGAATCAAATAAATTTGGTACTTTTTTTTTTTTTTGACAAAACAGGAATCATAAAGCTGATCCCAAAGGGCTGGAGTAAGGCTATGATGATGATGACCAAAAGGAGCCTTACATATTGATCCCATAAACACATACATGGACCGTCCTAGATAAATCTGATGATGAAATACATCAAGGACTGTCAATATGTGTTTGACGGGATCAATATGTAAGGCTTCTTTGGACATCATCGCCAACATTATCTTAGTTTTCTCCGAGCAATTCAGGCTTGGTGAATGTTAATTGCTAACCTTTTGGGTGATGGATCGGCTAGAATCTCTGCTGCAAGTTCCACCAGGACCTCTTCCCAGCCTAGTGGGATTGGTTGTTCATCGGTGAAAGGATAGCTGCATGGCAACAGATGAATCAGGAAAAAGTGAAATGAAATTTCACACAAGCCACTGCCTCATTCATAGTTCTTACTTGTGTGCTTTGCATGCTTCAAGTGCCATGATTGCGTTCCTCAAGTTCTGCTTTGATTTGGTTGCAATTTTAGCTGCAAAACTCATTGGCAGATCAAAGTTCTCCTTCCTTGCTATTTGAATAAGAACCTCCATGATCTAAGATATAAGGTAGAAGTGTTACTATTGCTCTCAGAAATTGTAGCTCTTGTACTTGAATCTCATTCAAAGGCAGCTACGGTATCAGTAGTTGATGCCAGTTTCGATCACAGAAAAGGAGGTAACAAGAAGTGATTCCATCATTAATTGAGAGAAGAGTATAGTTTGAAGCAGCATAAAAAGAAGACTGTTCTCAGCAATTAAGGGGCTGTTGTGCGCAGAATGAGTCCCATGGTGTTCACGCCCCGACAAATACTATTATTTTGCAATATTAAGCTGGAGAGTGAATATTAAAAATTGCACTATTTGGCAGTTGGTGACAAATCTCATTCTTGGCAATTTCTTGGGACACTGTCAGATTTTGACATTTTTCTCCTGATATTATCAGGAAATCTTGCTGAAAATAAAAATACTCACCATCATTATCTAAGCCTTGTCCCAATTAATTGGGATCAGCTACATGAATCCTATTCCACCATTCCACTCTATTGAAGGCCATAACTTTATTATAAACTAATAAATAATTTAAAAAATATAAAATATAGGTAAAACTGAGTTAATTTAAAATTTAAAATATTGATTTTGCTAAAACTGCGAAACATTAAAAACAGCTAAGCATTTGAAAATCTCACAATTTTATCACAATCCGAGAAAATATCAAAATATTTTCATAATTTCAGCGATATTTGTCACAAACTCATGTCAAACATTGCAGCAATCGCGCTGTCCATTTCATCTCATTGCATTAAATGCAATTGTTGGGAGGAAATTTTGGGAAATGCCAAAGTATCTCTAGTCTGAAAACATCCCCATGCGATGAAATATATTACCATTTAGAACATAGATGATATTTAGTAACATGTGGGGTCAAAGAAGAATAATCCAAAAAACCATGTCCACGATCGTGCTTGCTTTTGTGTTAAATAAGACATAACATAGAGAACTCGGTTCTGGTTGAAATCTGCAAAGCCCAACGCCCCAAACTCTATGATATTCATGCGCATGAAATGAAGTAATAGCTACCTCATGAGTAACAGGGGCATCCACTGTAATAAGCTTGCAGCGGCTTTTGATGGATTCGAGAAGGCCAGTGTCATCTTCACAACAGAGTATGATCTTACATGCATCTGTATGACAGTCCATTATCCACTTTATCAAGTGTTGCACGTTGTCTGCGAGTTTATCAACCTCATAGAGAACGATTACTGGAATAGTGAGATAAAGCTATGTTAGATTCGTAAAGATTGGGTCATTTGGGAAAAGGTGAGTGTTCAAGCTGTCAGACCTTTGTAATCTGCCTTTAAGCTTGCATCACTGAATTCAGGAATAGGTGCACGGTTGCTGGTTATTTCCTTGACTAGAGCCATTAATGCATATCTGGCATTCTTTGATATAGACTTCAGATTAAGCTCCACATGGTGAGGGCTTGAAGTTAGTGGAACAACCACTGGCATTTGCTGAGTTTCCTGTTAAGAGCATCAAACGGATCTACTATAGTTGGTACCAACCAAAATGTTTGCTGTTTGTTCGCCAGCTCTAAAAAGAGTATAAGAAAAGAAAGTTTTAGAAAAAAAAACAAGAAAGAACATCCGCCATTTCATGGGACATTTTCTTAATTGTCGTGCAGCAGGTAAGTACATTTTTTAGCCGTACAAAAAAAGAAAAGGAAAGGATCATCATAAATCATACCTGAACATGGAAGTATCTTAAATCATTTGAGATCTGCAATAAAATTGGACAAAGAACTAGTAAGCCTATTTAACGTTAGTGTTCGAACTTCAAACAAAAATTACATGCATGCAGACACACACACACATACACACACTAAACAGACCATCAAATGAACTTCTTGAAACATACTTGCCAAGCTGAAGCACCGAAAATTTCCCACAGTAAAGCCATGCCTAGGGCTTTCTTTCCTGAGCCTGAAGGTCCCCTGAACAGAAGATGAGGGCAGTTGTGGAGGGATATCTAGCCAAAGTAGAGGCAGTAACTATCAGTGAGATGGGATAAAAATTACCTATCATCGAGATTATTACAAGAGAAATTGCACTTCGAAAGAGAAAAAAAGGGGGGAAAGCATAAATTATCTGGAACCATGGTTCAAAAGCAATGCTACTCATGACTCACTAAGTTAAGAGTTACAATGCCATGATAAGAATTGAAAATGATACTCAGCTGTGACCTGCTTCAGACTTGGCCTGACTAGATCATTCTCACATATGTTACTAGACATATAGATGAAGTTCAAAATTGTAAGTTCTATAGCATTTAGTTTGCATTAATTACAGAACTCAATTTTGAATGCATGATGCAGGGCAATCCAATCGTATAGAAACCATTAAACATGTAAAGTATTATACAGATGTATTACATCATAGAAAATAATTTTCAATTACAAACATTGATGAGCTATAGATTGTAGAATAATTTATCAAATAGACTTCATTAATATGTAAATACATAGAACAATAAAGCATTTCAAATACTTGAAATCTGGCTAAGTTGTCATGTTCCTCAAAAGAATGGATTGCAACCCAGTCTCAAGCTGAGCTCACCAAGGGTAACCAGTTTATTTAGGTATTTGAGGGAACTTAGTGCTGAACTATTAAACAACCCTGACTGTGTAAAAGCATCTAAAGAATTTTCAACAGCCATGATTTCTCAAATTCCTCGAGAAATTCTACTCCTATTATGCCAATTTTCAAAAATATATGAGAATTGGAAAAATGATAGAAGCAGAATTGCAAGTCAGGTAACCATACCAATTGCTTGAGATGTTGGGCTTGTGATTTGTTGCAAATGAATCCACTCAATGAATCAGGTCGATGCTTGTCAGCCCAGAACTGTCTAAGGTTTTCCACCACGATTGCCCTCTCAATAAATGAAGCCTCATCTATGTTCCTAGTTTCAGGAGACTTCGAGTTCCTGCAAGCACCCCCCCTTACACAAGAGAACCACATGTCCTTTTGGCTTCTTTGTATGCTGGCAGTGAATTTCCAGAAACTCTCACTCATCACTCTGCTACCATCAGCCATCTTACTACTTCCATCGCTAGTTTTACTACAACTCTGCCTACTCATAGCAGAACTCGAGAACATATTTCTTTGCGATGGAACAGTACTGACTGCAGACACTTGCGTATTCTGATCGAAACCACTGATTCCTCTGCTTGTCTGCTGAACGTTGGAAATTCTTTCAGAAACTGCCTTAGCTTTGGGTGCAAAGCTGCTTCCAGAACCAATGTTCTTCGGAACTGCATTTTTATGCAAGGCTGTGAAGTCACGAGAAAAGAAGATATCGCCTTGAGGAATCGAGTCTGTGCTTTCCATCATTAAAGCATCAGGAACTGCACTTTTTGAAAGCTTTTCATTAGCAATCATTTCATTGATTTCACTAGCAGAAGGTGCTTTTGTGTGAGAACTTTTCTTCTGTTTCTGAACTGGGATTCCTGCTAATGGTGAGGGGCTTCTGTCCCATCTTTGCTCCTTGGAAACAATACTAGTGTGCTGCACTTTCTCCCTTGCTCTCAATTTTGGAGTCGACGTGGACCTGTGGCTGTAGTTAGACCTCTCGCTCATTCTAGAAGCTTTCCCTGAGTCCATAAACTTGTGTGGAGGTTTTTGGTTTGGCTTCCAGTATGAGCCTTTAAGCTCGTCGTTTGCCACATAGGGTTCCTCTTTCCCCACTTCAAATGAATAAATATGCCTCTGATTCTCAGAAACTGCAAAATGAGTGCCATTTGCACCTAAATGAGAGCCTAATTTAGGCAAAATACTACCACCATCATCTATGCGTGGTCTGTATGGAGATATACTTTTACTCCTTGGGATTGGGCTGACTTCTGAAGCTTTAATAGGGGAAGAGAAATCATGATCAGGCTTTGCAGCGTACCTTTGATCATGGCCCAAGGGACTGATACTTCTCGCAGAACGTAATGCAGTTTTCAGCGGTTCTGCGACTAAAACCCTGCCCCTTTGATTACTATCTCTCTTTAGATCAAGCCATGGACTCTCCCGCCATTCAGATTCCGCATCGGAAGGTTCATAGCCACTTCGCCTCTGTTTGAGAGAGGAATGAGCCTGAGCTCTGCTGTATCTCGAGGCATTCCGCATCATGGGCATCAAAGAAGAATTTACAGGTTCTGCAGTTAGACGCGTGGAAAAGCTTGGAAACTTGGCTTCTGCATGAATATCAACGGAGGAATCGAATTCCTGAAATTCAAGTGTGGGGAATGCTTGGAAGCAAAGGCTTCTGCAACAGGAAAGTAGAAGGATTGAATTGCTGAGGGGAATTATGAGTTTCAGAAAATCAGACCTCGAGAAAGAGTGAAATTCTAGTGTTACTGCTAAGAGACCTGAGTACCTGGAAATTTAAATATTGAAATGCCCTAAATTATTGAATTCTAGAATATTTCTCAATGGTGGGTAGGAGCAAGATCGGGACTTTTTAGTTTGGACATCAAAACTAGATGCGAATCTCTAAATTGGGTATCTCTGGAAGAAGAGCGACTGGAGGTTTCCTTGAGTTGAAACTGAAGATCTTAACAAAAGCTAGAAATCAAGTGATTCTACGACACAGTCAGATATCGGCGGATAACATCTCGACATCGTAGGAGAGCCTCCAAATTGAGCGTTTCTGTGTGAACATCAGCAGGAAGTTTTTGACTCCAGAGAATCAGACCTTAAAGATCTCAAGGCTCACCGTAAAAAGGAAAGAAGAAGAAGAAGAAGAAGAAGAAGAAGAATAAGAATTAAGAAGAACAAGAAGACAGATTGCACAAAACCGGAACTAAAAAACTTAAGAAAATCTCGAATTATGGTGTTTATGACTGGAACGTAAAATCAAAGAAAGAGCTCGAATTCTCATGTTCTCACGAGAAGAATAATCGAATTCCATAGAATCAGTCCTCGGAACCGTAGAAAAAGCTTGAATTCTCGTGTTTTGGCGAGAAGAAGCTCGGAATTTCAGTGAATCAAACCTTGAAAGCTTAGAAAAAGCTCGAATTCTCGCGTTTTCCAGAGAAGAAGCTCGGAATATCCTTGAATTGGACCTCGAGATCCTAGAAAAAACTCGAATTCTAGCGCTTCTGCGAGAAGGAGCTAGACATTCTAGCAGATCGTGCTTCGAAACCCTTGAGAGAGAGGTGAGGAAGATGCATGGGCAAAGATTCTTGAATTTAAGGGAGCGAGGTTCTCTAAGCAGCTGCATTGCTTAAAGACAAAGGAAGACAGAAGAGAGAGTTTCTCTCCAGCTATTTTACAACACCAAGAGAGGCCTTGTTCCTGCAATTTCTAAGCTTGAGAGATTCTCCCTATGTCCTTTCCAGATTCTGCCGCTCCAGCAACTGAGCTCGGATTTCGTACACAGTAAACTCTGTGGGGCCCACCGTGATGTATGTATCTTATCCACGCTGTCCATCTATTTTCCAGCGTTTTTTTAGGGCATGAGTTCAAAAATTGAAGTATATCCAAAGCTCAATTGGACCACACCATAGGAAACAGTGGAATTGAAATCCTACCGTTGAAAGATTCTTGGAGCAATAGAAGTTTTGGATCAAGCTGATATTTGTGATTTCCCTTCATCCATATCTGTGTGATCTTATTAACAGGTTGGATTAAAAATAAACATCTTGGTGGCCCCTAGGAATGTTTCAACGGTGGACGTCACTGTTCCACTGTTTCCTGTGATGTGGTCCACTTGAGTTTTGGATATGCTTTAATTTTGGTTTAATGCCATACAATTATTTGATAAAAGGGATGGACGGCGTGGATAATACACATACATAAGTGTGTGGAAAAGATTCGGGTCGTTCGGGCATCTGCTGGGCCACAGGTGTGTTAGAGAGATCCTGATCGTCCATGGGCAGAGTGGGAGTTTAAAAGGGGTGCGTAGCCCGGTTACTCTGTTGGGCGCGAGTTTCTCAGTGACTGTAACCGAAAGCTATGTGGGGCCCATCCAGGTGTTCGTGTGAAATCTACTCGGTCCATCAGTTTTTCCAACTCATTTATGGTGAGGACCTAAAAAAAGAGGCAGATCCAAGATTAGAGTGGGCCACATCACAGAAAAAAGTTGGGATTGAACTCCCATCATTGCACCTTGTGAATGGGTTGGATGGCGTATGAACGTCAAAGTGAAAGGTTTCAATTGTGTGTTGTGAATTGGCTACGGCTGTTTCCCTTGGTAGGGTAAGTTGAGGTCTTGATCTACCTCAATTTGGGATTCAAATGAACATTGCGGTGGCTCACTTGTTTTTTTAAACTACCTCTCTTTTAATTCAATCATTGAATCCGTAGAATATCTTAGCGATGTAATTTGATAACAGAAATAAAAATCATGATAAGCAAATATTGATGAACTCAGCATGCTAAGGTTTAATTAGATGATAAGTTGTTGTCCTTGATGGATCCACCCAGTCCAGTATATGAAAGACTTTCAAACTTATTGGGATTGCATTGTGTAAAACACAACATAATGGTCCAATAACAATGTGAGCCCTACCATGATGCATGTGTTTTATTCATGCCGTTAATTCATTTTGCAAGATCATTTTAAGACATGAGCCAAAAAATGTAATAGATCCAAAGCTGAAGTGTACCATGCCACAAGAAGTAGTGAGGATGATGCCGTCCAAAGTTGAAGCCCTTTTGATGCGCACCATGATGTTTATTTACTATCTATTTGTTCATAAAGTTACACAGACAGCTAAAAAGGGGTAACACATATAATTTGATCCATAACTTACATGACCTCTTAAAAAGTTTTCATTGATAGGTGTTTAATTCCCATTATTTCTTACAGAGTGATTCACTTGAGTTTTGCACTTACCTCAATTTTGATCTCATATCCTAAAATAGGTAAAAGACATGTTATGGTGGGGCCAAATAAGTTTTGCCACGTCGGTGGTGCTTATATATTCCACTACCTTTCAAACATGCCTACATGGGTTCATGACAGCAGTATTGGATTCCTATCAAATCCTGGCAAGTCAGCAGCAATACCCACTCCAATGAATTACAATGACACGCTGGAATCCAGTCAATAGAGTTGTTCTTTTTTTTTAAAAAAAAAAAAAAAAATATTATAATGACCCCACCGTTTATTATACTGGGGCTCTCCTTAATGGTTGAATCTCGCATAAGAAGTAGTCTCCGATAAGATACTCAAATCGTTTGATCATGCAAAAGTTATAGCAACCGTTCATCTTTTAGGGAAAAAAGGTAAAATTATCAACAGATACAAGGTAAGAATAGTCATGTGTGTTATTGGAAGATAACCCAGACTAAAAGTCAAAAATCTCAACCTATCATGTTGCGATACGTTGAAGATGTATTCACGGAATTTGGATGGTTAGGATAGCACGATATGACTGCCACGTAAGGAGTACTCCTCGCATCATTTTTATTTTGGTGGTGAGCTAACGCATAAGGCTTACCCCCTTTTATTCGGCTTCGGCTTCGGCTTCGGCTTCTCATTTCCAAATTCGCCGTCGATGTTCTCAAAGGTGCAGTGTACGTTAAGCGCACTTACAGCTGGATCAAGGTGAGATATACAAGCAGATAGCGATGTCGACGTGCCTTTGGTGTATTTTTTATTCTGACAGTCTGGTATGGCGCTTCCGTGCACCTAGTCCGTTTGGACTTCATAATCCGTCGGTCCAATCCAGGCGGGGATTAGGTACTACCCCCGCCTGTTCCCAGCTCGGGACAGGCGGAGGCCCCACGGGCCACCGAGCGGCCAAAGTGATGTATGACTTCTATCCACACCGTTCATCCATTTTTCTAATATCATTTTAGAATTATGGGAAAAAATTAGGCAAATTCAATGCTTAAATGGACCACACATTGGATATTAAATTCCTACCATTGAAAAATGCTCAGGATCACAGAAGTTATTTATCAGGATGATATTTATTTTTTTCACTTCATCCATGTATATATGACCATATTAATAGGTTGGATGGAAAATAAATGACACGGTGGACCCTATGAAGGTTTCAATGGTGGGTGTCCTTAGCACTGCTACTTCATGAGGTGTGGTCCACTTAAGACTTTGATCTGACTTGTTTTTTCTCTAGTACTTTAAAATGATATGGAAAAATGGATGGACGGCGTGGATAAAAGTAATACATCATGGTGGCCCCTCAGTGGCCTGTGGGCCTCCGACTGTCCGGAGCAGGCCGTCCAATCCACTCTTCTTTTGCTACCTTGGAGAAGTCTTGATGATTGGATGATTGAGGCCTTCCATTTAAACAGTAGTTGAAGAAGAGTCGACTGGAATCTGTTGATAGTATGCATTTACGAAGTCAAGAGTAGATTCCTGTTGATAGCATGCATTTACGAAATCAAGAGTAGATTCCAACAAGGGCAAGTGCGACTAGGTGCGCATGAGAGGGTTTCCATCAGCAGTCCGTTGTATAATCTGTCCTATATTTCCTCTTTTAAAGTGTTATTAAATTGCATATGGTTCCGTACAAATTTCATTCAAATGAAACAACTAAAATAGTAAGTTTAATACACATATCATTTATTGTGAGAATTTAGGTAGATTTTGAAATCCACTATATTTGTGGACCCCATATTATACATGCACTTTATCCATTATGTCCATCCACATTCACGCATTCAAGTTGCATATGCATATAAGTGATCACCATTTGTCGTGAAATCTTGTCCATTGATTATTATTTCATGGTCCACCAAATGAAGGAAGAATTTGATCTCAAACGTAGGGTTAGTTAGACGGTCAAAATACCACCATATTTCAAGAAATGCAATCATTGTACATTAATGATGTTAATTACATCCAATACAATGATAAAAACTTTAATATTCTATTACAGTGCGACGGATGATGTGTAGAAATTACAGATTTATCAAGAACCAAAGTTAACTTATTTGGTTATACAACGAGTGGAATGCTTATATTTGAAATAAAAAAATACTCAATGATCATATTTCAAGAAACTAGTTTCCACCAACTAAATGTTACCTATGCTCAACCAATGTAATTTTGAGGCTGTGATTTGTTTTCATTCACTTCCTCAATTTATTTAATTTTTTAATTGTTTGACTTGAATTAACGTAAGTGTATAACTCTTGAGTTCCTACATGCCCAACATCATACAAATCACTCTACTTTTTGAAGCTTTACCTTGCCATCTTCCTCCATCATTACTTCTAACATCCAAAACTATAAAAATTTCATCCCAAAGTATAGATGAATTAATACTTACATATGCTAAGCTTGGCTTTCCATGGGTTATTTGGGACCTTGTAAATTAGAATTCAATTCACATCAAATAGACTAAAAACATTCCCATATGAAATTACAATAAAACTATTTGATTTCATTTCATATAAATTCTAATTACCACTGATTTGCAAATTACAATTATCTTTCTCGCTCCCTCTGCACCAATATATCCAAAATACAGATGCTTAACACATTAAATAGATTATAATGAATTCCAATTATAAGCTATCAAAACAATTTGTGATTTTAATTCATATTGATTTTATGGTAATTACTAATGCATATCAATACACACTCCCTAACAAAATCTTATGATATTTTGCCTTGTAGGGCCAAAACTCGGGCCTTGAAGTTCAGCCTGAGGGCCAAGCCTAAGCCTATGTTTGAAATTTAGGCTTGGGTTGGGGTAAGGCCAAGCTTACGATGAATGGCCTAGCTTGGCTTATTGACGAAGTCTAATCATCATGCATGCCACCATTATAAAAACAGAATAGATGGTTTAAAGATGTTTAAGAGCAGCTAGCGGCTCCAATTCAAACCTTTTGACCATGGATGGATTAGTAGCCTTGAAATTCCTACATTGGATTATTTTTAACCTTTTGACCATTTCACTCCTTTTGATGTAGGGTTGGTGTTGGCCAACACAATCTCATTAGAACTAGAGGCTAGGGAAGGTTTAGGACCAACCCCAACCTAGCTCTAGCCCAACCCTTTAGCACCCCTAGCTTCTAATGTTAAAATTGCAAGACTAAGAGAAGAATCATAAATGCCACACCTCACTATTTCAATCAAGGTTAACAGCATCATTTGGATCCATTATGCCAATCTCGTTGTAGGAATTTATCAGAATGCATTCCCAATGCAATTATGCAACATTGGCAGACATGGATGTGCAATGCATGAAGGAGAGGAGCGGTTGGCAAGACACTGGGAAAATAAGTGGAGAAGTGAGCGAATGATGTGAGTTATTCAATACTCTAGCAAAGTGTGATGGTTAATACTTGTACAGTTTAATTGTACACATGGCATGCATTAACTCAGTAAAACCGTCTAAGTCAGAGGACACTTTAAATAGTTTATCATTCGAAATTTGAATTAGATTTGAAAATGGCAGCGTCTAGTCAATAAGCACTTGTTTGATGAATTTGGACTATTGATTGTTTACATTTCGATTGTCCATTAATCATGTTGGGATATGGAGTTTGAAAAATTATTTAAATAAAATAAATTTAAATTAAGGAAAAAAAAAAAACTTATCGGTTTATAGAAGTCGAGGTGTGACATGAGTCACTCGGCTTGAAATCGAATTTGCTCCCCTTGGACAGCGTCCCAAGTGCAACAGGTTTTCAGAGCAATTGACCTCCAGGATACAACAACTATGACCCGGTCCCAGCGGTGTACTCACTATACACGGGCTCGAACCACTTTGTAGTCTTAACCCGAACTAGAAAATACTTAAACCGTACTTTTAATATAAAACAAACTTTTTCTTATTTTTTTAAAACAGATGAGATAAAGTCTATTTATAGACTTTGTGAAGACACTCTTTCACAAAGGATTGTGACTATTGGGTTTAAACCCAAGTGGTGCGACCCTTAAGCTTCAAAAGACATAACTTTTCAAAACAAAAATTGAAAGGATATAACCTTTCAGTGAAAAGACACATCCGTAGAGCACATGCGCACTTATGGCCATAGTCATGGTCCATCCCAACGGATATTTTGAAACACTAAATTATTTTAAAATAATTTAAAATACAACAATCCCCCACATGTTTCAAATTTTTTCACATTTCGAGTTAAGATGGAAGAGTTGTGCAATGGTGCCGGTGTCACCATAGACTTGAACCGACATTAGAGTAAACATGACAGGTCTACAGGAATCAGGCAACACCATAGTTTTGAACCTGATTCCTTTTGATGTAAAACGCAAGTACATGTCACTCACACAACTTTTCCACTACAAGTAATTCTGCGGTTCAGTGCGTTTCGGTCATACACCATTACCTGAATTTCATGAGTGCTCTAGAGAATTCGCCTAGATTCTCATAGGAAGCGGCCTCCACCTCCACACCCATATAGGTGAATTCCATCAAGTGTACGCAGCAATTGGGTACACCACCAAATATATGGCTATGGATTCATTAAGAGTTCAAAAACTCATCATTCTTCATTGTTGCTCGCACTATACACTATAGAAGGGGCTCATTTACATTAGTGCAATCGTCTACCTCGTATCTTATTGTTTACCCATTGAACCTATCTAATAGAATCTCTACTCGTATAGGTTGGGTTGTCAACACTGGTATCTCATATATTAGGCTTAGCTCCATTCCCTTCGATGTGTCATTGACTAATCTTTTAGATAGTCACTTGGTTAGAGGATTTATGACCCATAGGTCTTTTACCTCCACCAATCTTTGCTCTGTCAGGCTTTCGTCTATTATGAAAAATTCATCATTGCTACCTCTCATACGAGTTTGGTCATATCTTGATTCCATTGTGGCTAATCATCCTTTCAGATCAGCTAAGGATCATCGTATTGCCAAGCTATTGTCTCACCAACTAGCTACTTAAAAACGAGTCTCTGCTTAGGCAGATTTCTCATTTTGCTCAGTCAAGTCTTCGACAGTCAGCCGCATCCTCTTTGATTATTCATACCTCAAGCCAACGTATACCAAACTCATTTTTAACCTTATAGAGAATTACGATTCCATCAAGCAACAGATACCGACTCTGAATACAACCAACTTTCTTAGCCTTGAATGTACTTTTACCATTCAAGCAACTTCACCAGCCCACCATTCAACCAACTAGTGGTAAAGTCAATCGAACTTATTGTATCTGCAATACAAAGAGGTTGGAGTAATCTGTCATGCATAAACAACTAAACTAAAATAGAGTATAACCTTCATGTAATCATATTGCAACATTATCATGTTATCACATGTTCCCTAACATATAAAAGGTTAACCAATTTATCAATTAGTTATTAGAATTCAATACAATCAATGAATATTTGACAACTGAATATGGAGGAGAAATGTTCAAGTTCATTATCAAGTATCTTGATCCACGGATTGAACAATGGGCTCCATAGGTACATAAGTTTAGCCATTAGATACATTTGTTGATGATAAAACAACATAATCTCACATGAATACCAATCTCAAACGTCCAAATCTAACCTCGAATGAGAATAGAATATAACCTAAAAATCTCATTGATCCAACAATCATCTTTGTATTCAAACCACTAATAATTTTCTTTCTTACCATTCATTTGATGACTACCAATTTGATCATTAAAACATGCAATATGTTTAATTCCAGACACCTTATCTCAAAGATCTACATGTCAACATAAAACATGTGCATATTGATCCATAACATTTAACATATATTTTCCTTAGTGCAAATCTTCAATTTTATATATGTCAACTCATTTATCAAATACTTATTGACTAAACTTATACTCTATAGGTTAAGTGGTTTATCTAAATGCATTCAAGTGCACCCCCACAATTTCACAATTTCATATTTAGCCTCGATAGATATATCTATGGCCCACCTGATAAATCTATTAAGAAAAATCTTTCGTAGGAACCATCACATGAATTGACTGAATTTATCAGGTGTTCTAGGTTAGCACATGATCGGATGGAAATAACATTTCCTCCGCCCTTCTAAGCAGGTAATATTGTCTACAAAGTATGTTGAACGATGCTAAAAGTGAATTTAACTTGTCTCATAAATTAGGCATGCGCACTAGTCACCTTATCAACAACTTTATGTATAAGAGCAATAATATGAATTATTTATAGAAAAGTAGCGATAAGTGTGTCAAACAGTTAAGTGATATGTATTGACGGTTCGTCTGCTATTGGACCCAATATTTTATAATATCACTTTCTACATAATAAACTGTAAGTCAGAATTAACATTGAATTAAGACATTTACTACTAGTCCACTTGAGAAACTTAAGTCACCATTTGCTTCATGGTAAGTGAAACTCCAGAAAGACAAGCATTCATATAATGTGAGTTTCAAATTCTTAATATTCATAAAAGTAATACACATGCAAGATCTACATATTTCATCTATTGGCCCCGCAAAAGATAATATTTTAAAAATATACCAGCCTATTCATCCCACATGGGCCAATATAATATTTGTATGGATCTATAACTTTGGAACATTATAGTGCATATAAGTACATAACCCCCACAATTTCAAATATTTATAAATGAGATGTTTTCCACATATAAACAATTTTTAAGTGTCTATGTATCAAGTGTCGCGTACATTATCTAATATTTCATATTATAATAGGATGGGTATATTTTGTAAATGTGATACATGGATATAAGATTCAAACATATTAATCATAAATCCACATATGATGGATCAAAGGCCACAAGATACATCCAGTGATACAGAAGGAATAATGTGCGTTATATTATAGAAACACAGTGATAAGTGAGCCCATGATTTGATAGACTTGGTCATTGATCTGATCAAGTTCAATATAGCATACTCATTTATTCCTTATGTGCACTCATTATCATAAAGGTTATTCATACCAGTGGTTGGTCCATGTTACAACTTAATTTTTAAGTCACTATAAATACAAAGAATGACCCATTAATGAACTACTCATGTTACAAATATGTGTACAGTGACGCCTTAATGTGTAACCGTGCATTCTACTGCATTTCTAAAGATCAACATCAATATAGCTATTCATTCTATGCACATCAATCACACAAAAATCAATTCCTAGACATGCACTTAATCAAAATGACATGTTATATTTGTTCTAATACCAATAATACAGTAGGCCCCATTTTTTCACGATTCAGACCATGCACTCTTATGCTACCCACCATCAGTCGCTATCAAATATCTTCCCAAAATCTTCTATCATAAAGTAGATAGTAAACCATCCACTTGCAGTCTATAAGTTGGACATGTAAAATTGTCCAATGGAAGAATATTTTGGTGACACATTATACATGGTCCGGCACATTAACTGAATAGTCTTGATCATTAAAATTGGGCCCGGATTAGATTATCCAAAGATATATATATCATATAGAATTATACATTGGATGTGTATGATCATAATGATCTGTTAAAGTATTAAAATGTTGTCTAGAAGAGGAAACTCATAAGAATATAAACCCATGAGCAATTATGATAGATAATTATAACCGTCCACTTCATTTCCGTTGAACAAGTGATTAGAGTATCTGTTCATTATTATTATTATTATTATTATTTTACACCCCTTTGGATTTGAGTCATTTCCACCTATTTATTTATTTATTTAATGAGATTGTCCAATAAATCTCATTATTGGGACATTCAAGTCTTTCCGTATTTGATGATTTTATTCTCATGTGAGGTCCATCAGATCAGTGGATTAGATCAAGGGTCATTGGAATACCGTTTGCTCTCATGCAACATGTCAAGTTCATATAAAACTGTTATAACCAGTAAATGTTCCTTGTTAGAACTCTTAAGGGTTGCACCAACTTGAAAATAATGGGAAGACACATAATTAACAACTATATTTCACAATACTAAGAATTTTATTTTTGGCACGTACGTGACGGATTTAGATCCATCAACCGGTTAACTGTATAATGAATATTACCCATCCGCATGTGATCAACTAGTAGACTTATGAGATAGTGACCACACCATCGACCTATCAGGCCCATTTTAGAAGAAACTTTGGAAGATTGCATTTTTAAGTTTCTTTCACATTTTTCTTTCCAAAGTTTTCTTTTTAACCATGTATGGTGGTCTACAAAGAAGAATTCCTAATATGATGAGAATCCCAATACAAAATCTTATTTTGAAATGCATTTTGGGTTGATCTTTATTGTACATGGATGTTGAGATTAGTGTATATCCTACTCAGTATTGTGCAACAGTTTGATTTATTTTTATGTGAAGGTTACGTTGGCTCAAGCTAAGAGAAAATAAATCACAAATTTTGAGATCTAAAAAGAATGTTCCTTAATGTCATATCATGATTTTGAAAAAATCTACTAAATACAGGCTTTCTTATGAGTGAACAAGGCCTGACATTATCTGAGAGGTAGGCACTATAGATTTCTTGGATTTTACATGTGTGTGATAGAATGACATGTATTTGGGACATAAAGACCATATGTAGGTCATAGCTCTAGTACCCAAGATAGCCTTAGCTCGACATATCTGACAACTTGAGGATTAAAATCTGTGCTAACGGGGGTTACAACAAACCGGCCAATTATTTAGGAATCCAGACCTCTTATATATTTGATCATAGTCTAATCATTCTCATTTATAGATATCAAGATCTAAAGTACTCTAACCATTCTCAGTCGGTGCATACGTTCACTTTTGTACATGTGGTTCAAAGAACTTACATAACAAGTATCTATAAGATCTTGACCATTAGATGGGATATGTCAACTTTAAATTATATGAGTCATGGCCCACAAATCGGGTTAGTGTGGTTTCATTTTGGGTTATTCCAACCAAAAGATGCAACCATAACTCTTAAATAGTTTTTCAAATAAATTCGATTTCAAAATTGTTGGGATATGGAGTTTGAAAAACTATTTAATTTAAGAAAAAGAGAAAACTTATCGATTTATAGAAGTCGAGGCGTGACATGAGTCACTCGGCTTGAAATCGAATTTGCTCCCCTTGAACAGCGTCCCAAGTGCAACAGGTTTCCAAAGCAATCGACCTCCAGGATACAACGACTATGACCCGGTCCTAGCGGTGCACTCACTGTACATGGGCTCGAACCACTTTGTAGTCTTAACCCGAACTAGAAAACACTTAAACTGTACTTTTAATATAAAACAAACTTTTTCTTATTTTTTTTAAAACAGATGAGAGAAAGTCTATTTATAGACTTTGTGAAGACACCCTTTCACAAAGGGTTGTGACTATTGGGTTTAAACTCAAGTGGTGCGACCCTTAGGCTTCAAAAGACATAACTTTTCAAAACAAAAATTGAAAGGATATAACCTTTCAATGAAAAGACACATCCGTAGGGCACATGTGCACCTATGGCCACAGCCATGGTCCGTCCGAACGGATATTTTGAAACACTAAATTATTTTAAAATAATTTAAAATACAACAATCTCACCTGTGGCCCACCATGGTGTTGTTTTGACATCTCACCTGTTGTCCCACCATGATAATGCTTTCAATTCGTAGGTAATTTATTATGATGTGTTCTCAATGCAGTGATATGTATTAAGATGTTTTGAACCATGGAGGATGCTTTACTGATAGAATTGCAAACAACATATCAGATAATTTAGAAAAGTTTGGATAGAGAAGTAATATACAACCACTTAGATCATGAGTCAAGACACAACCATTTCCTTGACCAATGTGTTAAATCCGTAGAATATCTGATGATAACTTGATATAAAAATAAGGTTGATTCATGCATACATAGGCCACGTTGTAAATATTAGTGGACAACCTATGGTATGACACAACATATGTGTGACACCCCCAATGAGTTGATCATTCTGATTTTTTGCATCACACTATCACCATGGAGTGGCCCAGCTTTTATATGGATGGGATATTCTAGGTATGTTACAAGTCTGTGAGAGTTTTTCTTTTATTTTACACACGCATGCACTCACACCACGTGAGCACTGGAGCCCATAACCTTTATATCGAAACACAGTATCTACCACTAAGCCACGGAGGCAGACCGTTGTAGGAGTTAAATAGCTGCCTGGTAACTTAAAATACTATATTGTATCTGGTCAATTTTTGTCTGGATAGTACTATTCAAGTGATGTGATTTTATCTGTTGGGCATGGATGAAGGAAAAACACAAATATTAGCTTTGATTTTATCTATTAGGTGTGGATGAAGGGAAAACACAAATATTAGCTTTGATACAATCTCTAACCAGCAAAATAGTTTGTAATGGTGAGGTCTATGCGAGCTTTGTTTTAAATTAGCTTGATGTTTGAGCTCATACCCTAAGATAAGATAGCTGAAGCTAATCTGCATCCATTCCGTGGCTGCCAATAAGTTGGCGAGGAGATTCCGGCGTCCAATACTTTCAAGCTATATCATTATCAAATGGGAGCAGATTAGGTGAGACCCCATGCGGCCCTGCAGGCCTACTTTTAGGTATGTATTACTGTTCATCCATTTTTTCATATCATTTTAGGGCATTATCCAAAAAAATGAAGATCCAAATCTAAAGTGGACCATATTCTAGGAGATAGCGGTGATCGAATGTCCTCCCATTAAAAACTTTTTATGGCATACTTTAATATTTTTGTAGTGTTTATTTGCCCTTCAATATGTTGATAAGATCACATAAGCCTGAATGATGGGATAAGACAAATATAAGCTTGGTCTAAAATTTATGTGGCTTGTTAACTGTCAATCACCATTGTTTTCCATAGTATCGTCTGCTTGACCTCATTTTAACAATGAGGTCTTGGTATCAATCCCTAATGGGGTGGCTAACAGTGAAGTGTCAACTAACAGTGGCTGTGTACTAACAAGCTAACCAAAAAAAAAGAGAAGAAAAGGTGGCCCCTGGTGATGGCCGTACTGTCATGGGTGAGTCCGGGTCTCACCTAGTCTTTTAATCCAACGTGCATTTAAGGCCACTAGATGTTTCAAACCCGTGGTGAATGTCCATTGGTGATGGATCTGAACCGTCCAATTAGTGGACCCTCTTTCTTTGTTGGGAAACTCCTAACCAACGGATCTATCGCTATCCAACAGTGAGAAAGAAGAATTACAGAATCCTCCACCAACCAGAGGCATTGCTCAGTATGCTCAAGTGGAGTCCATGGATCAGTAATCCAGACTGCTTGGGGCGGGCCATACCACATGAAACAGTGGGGAATCGATACACAACACTGTCTGGTATCTTTCACTCAGTCTACCACTTGAGCTATGGATCATCTCTTTCGTGAATGTGTCCCGTTGCTCGATTTCTCTTTCAATTTATCTATCACGCAACCACAAATCAAACGGGAGATATTATCCTGCTTAGCAGTGTCCACCGAAGGGGGCAACAACATACTGGCATTCCGATGATCCACGATTCCACAAGGTACCCTGCGGGCGCGTAGACGCGAATCGCAAATATCCACATGCGAGCATACTTCAACAAGGAACTGGGAATAATCGGGTTTTTGTTTTTTTTTTCGATGACTCCGTACGTGGTCTCAACCGGACTCTACGTGGACCAAACTTCAGAATATATAACCTGAATATACTTTATATATATATATATATATATATATATATATATATATATATATATATATATAGTTTGGGAGGATTAAAATATCCCTTCGTTAAAGTTGTGCCCATATGGCGGGTTCTCATTTAAAGAGAATAGTCTTTTTAAAAAGGAACATGGCCCTGTCTAAAATTGAAATTTGGCCTATTTCTTCGTCAATTGATTGGTTCATTTTAATTCAATAGACATTGAACTTGAATGAGTGTTTTTTTTTTTTCCTTCTATTTTTCTATTTAAAGTTTTTACGGCCCATAACTACACTAATATTATACATTAATTATAAATCGTTTTCTCCTGCGAGGTCCATTTATAATGAGTTTTGCCTTTAAATTTGAACAAATGACATAAAATTAAAACCCTTTACATATAAACATGATAGATTTGCTTCAAGATAACCCAATGGGCCGTACATAAGATGTAGATAGGTTTAAAGCATGGAGTCCTTGTTACACAAGGCTATTTGGCCGTTTCTTCTTCATTTTTTATTATTATTATTATTTTATTTTTTCTAGTTCTTAAGACCATGTAAAGCTGAAGTTTCTTTGTTAGTTGGTAATTATACGGCCAAAGTCCACACTCTCTAAACAACGACAAAAAACTTTGGTCAAGCTTCGACAAAATTTAGACCACTTTATGGCTTAAAAATAAATAAATAAATAAATGTTTTTTAAAGTTTTCTGGCAACAATATACGAAATGCAAGTTATGGTAAGCAAATGTAAGTTTTTGGGGTTTATTTATTTTGTCTTTGTTGGTGGGCACAAACAGTAGGAGTTTGTGAAAGAAAAGACGGTGTGGTGGGAGTTTGTGAAAGGGATGAAGGTGTGGTAATTCATTTATAGATGTTGTGGATTTTTCTTATTGTATGAATGATGGGACCACATGGATCACAAATATTCACTGTGGATTATTGATATTCACTATGGACCGCGGTTATGAACAACGGACCACTGATATTCACCATGGACCACAAATAATATCAGCGAGTCACTGTTAATAACCGCAGTCCACAATGAATATCACTAAAATTCGTTATGGATCACTGACATTAACAACGGATCACTAATATTCACCACAGACTACAAATAATATTAACAATTCAATGTTAATATCCACAGTTTGCAGTAAATGAGGATCGTTGATATTCTCTGTGGACCGCAGGTAATATCAGCGGGCCACTGTTAATATTTGTGGTCCACAGTGAATATTAGTCGAATTTACTTTGTATATCATATATTAACAAATGACTACAAATAATATCAACAATTTATTATCAATATCCACGGTCCATAGTGAATATTAACGGTCCGCTGTCAATATTAACAGTCCACAATGAATATCAACGGTCATCTGTTACTATAAGTGGTCCTATGTAAATAGAATTATTTTTTAATTTAATACTGTCTTTCATATATTACAAAATCATTTTGCGATGCGATGAAACATGTCAATTGCCTGGACTACTACAACATGGAGGTATCCTCAGAGTGCACGTCTGCACTCTCACGAGACAAAAAATGACAAGTCGACGCATCTAAGATATCGAGCTTCAGATCTTGACCAGGTCCATTCCTTGATGGGTCAGGGATATCTGAACGATCTGGTGAAGGGATGTCTGGGTAGGTGACTATCCTACAATCGAAAACTTGGTCATCAAAATCGTGGAACAATGGAACATGTATAGGTGCATTAGTTGATGAGCTACGTACATATGTACTAACTAGTGGGGGGATGTTCGTGTACTATTCACGTGATGGAGATTGAATAATCGACGCGTCAAATCTGTCAATCGTCAGATCTTGAATGGGTACATTGTTTGATGTCGAAAGAATGTCTGCACGTTCCAGTGAAAGGGTGTTTGTGTAGTCTTGGCTATCCAAAAATTTAAAAGTTGGCGCATTATAACCGTCGAACGGCGTGACATGTACATGTGCATTACTTAATGGGTCAGTTACATGTGCACCAACTACTAGGGATATCATTGTACTCTTCACGAGATAGAGAGTGGAAAGTCAACATGTCCAGACCATCAAGCCTCGGATCTTAAATGAGTGCATAGCTTGATGGATCAGTGATGTCTGCATGATCTGATGATGCAATGTATGTGTAGTCTTCTCTATATATAGAGATATTTTCCTTTATTAATGGCTCATTCATATCTATAGAGACGGGTTACCTGACTATATTTGTATGTCTGACTTTCTCTATAAACAAATGTAGTTGAACTATGGAGTTATGGTCCAAGATAATTATATATGCCATGACATTGTCATTGTCTTTGATAATTTATGGGCGGAATGATATGTTGTTTATCGAGGCGTAAATAACATTCATTATAACCTCATAATTCTTGGGTGTTGTGTTCATAATCTTATTTATATTGGATATGAGATCTTTGTATTTAATTTCATTGCTCAAAATGACCATATTAGAATCGTCACCTTTTAAGACCAATTCTCTCATTCATATACTAACTTTCCATTATAATTGCGACATATAGGCCAGAGAGCTATTATGTATATGGAAGGAAAAAGTTAGGGCTATTGTACTTAGAATAATAGCATAACAATCTAAAATAGATTTCCATTGTTATTTCAAAGTATATAAGATGTATATTTCCACTAGGATCACCACAGTGGATCACTTATATTTGCTAAAAAATTGCTCATCGAATGGATATTCATTGTAGACCGCTAATATTTATATTGTATTGTCGATGTTCACTATGTTTCACTAATATTGGTTGTGGACCACTGATATTCATTGTGGGACCCTACGGAATGGACAATTGTCATATGAAAGTACACTCCTTCTTGAGAACATATAAATTGAACATGTCACGGGAAACTCAATGGAACAATGCTGAATGCTCGTTGGAGTGAGTCCCATAGGATGGCACAACAATCTCACAGTCTAAACTACCTTCAAGGTTCGTGCTCCCATCGGGCTAACATAACTACCACAAATAGTTTAAAATACACTAAAATTGGCCTTTTCTGAGTTCATATAACTTTTTGGACCTTAAAAAAAAAAAAAAAGATTCACGGTTCATCTCCTTTGAAATCTGGTATGACCATTAGCTGCGGGAAATAATTTCAAAACATGACTCTAAAAATAAGGGAACAAGACATCAAGGGTGAACTACATTAGAGGAAATATCTCCAAGAGGAAAGACCACTGTTATCTCTATTGATGGCTATAACGGTCTCGGATGAATATGAAATCAACGCCCTCCAATGACCAATGAGTCTCGAATCACATGAACGGATTAGATTGACTAAGGGAGCGGGCTTTCTTATTTTTTATGGGACCTAAAATACACATTCCTAACCCATTTTCTCATTTTGAGGCGAGAAGTAGTCAGAGACTGTTGTGAGACTTATTGGGTTGTTTTAAAGCAAATCCATCCCATCTATATATACGAGAATTTAATTTAATATTGTTGATCAAAGCTCGAGGCTAAAGCTCATCACAGATGGACCACACAAGCGAAAATATATCAGAATTAATGCACAATATTAGTGTAATTGCAAGTATAAAATACTTCAAACATAAAACTTGAAAAAATCCTTTTATCGATTCATGTCCAATTAAGATGAAGGATCAAATTGACCAAGACTAAGTTGAATTTCAATTTTGGGTGAGAAGCATGTCCCTTTCGCTAACCAAGAGCACATGGGTGGATCTTTTGTGAGATCCACTCCGTCTATCATGTAAGGTGAATCATGATCACCATGGAAGTAAGAGAATAAGGATGATGCAAAAATTAGGTAGGCCATACCATAAGAAATAGTTGAGATGCACACAACCACCATTACTTTGTGCAGGGCACTTCGTAGTGTTTGTACGTCAGCCAATCCATTCATATGATTCTTTATTGGGATATAAGAATTAATCACAAAAGTTGCACCCCTCAAAAACTAAGGTGGCCATCTACTAGCCAATGGCTAATAGTTGGTGCTTTGTGGGCCTACCATGATATATGTGGTTCATTTATGCCGTTCATTAAATTTTTTATATTATTTTATAATATGAGCCAAAAAAATAGAAAGAACCAATTCTCAAGTAGACAACATCACAGTTAAAGCATCCTAGAGCCACACTAATTTTGGATCAAGCTCATATTAGTTTTTTTTCCATTCATCCAGGTCCGCATGACCTAACCAACAGGTTGGATGTTAAACAAACATTACAGTGGGCCCTATACGTTTTTAATAGTAGACATTCAATCACCACTATTTTGTGGTGTGGTCCACTTCAAATTTAGATTTGCCTTAATTTTAGCATAAAGCCTGAAATGATCCCAAAAAAAATGGAAGAATGGTAAGGAGATAAAATATATAAATTATAGTGGGCCCATACAGAACCAGTAGCGCTAGCCCCGACCAAACCGCGTCCAAAAGTCATTTACACGTAAGATAACGCATACATCATTGTGGCCCCACAGAACACCGACCACTAGCCGCCTCACCCATGCGGCCGTTACCGTGGCAACACCTATGTATTTTATATCCACATGCCCATCCGTTTTTACGGATAATTTTTAGGGGATGATAAAAAATAAAAATAAAGCATATCCGTTCTCATGTGGACCATATTATAGGAAACGGTGGTGATTGACCATTAATGAGCCACATATACAGGTTGGCTGGCAAAGGCAAATACCTCGGGAAGTTTTAATGGTAGGGCGTTCCATCACCACTGTTTCCTCAGTATGGTCCACCTGAGATTTGGATCTTATTCATTTTTAGGTTAATGCCCTGAAATGATGGGGAAAAACGGATGGACGGAGTGGATATATACTTAATATATCAAATTGGCCCCACGGTAAGGGCCGCACCGTATTTTGTGAGGCCGGGCCGTATCTAATCCAGTCCTCGCCGCGACGCATCCACCCGAGTTACGCCAGCGTTTTCCTCGCCGAATCTCCCACACGAGTGGTGCGCTGGTGTTTGTCGCGTCCGGATGCGCGTCTGCAGCATGTTGCTCGCGCATAGTTGATTTTCGTCGGCAGGTTTTCAAAGGCCTTCTATCTGCTCTCCCCGCTACAAAACAGGAAGAAGAGAGAAGTAAAGAAAAGAAAAGAAAAGAAAAGAGAAGAAAAGCATCGGAAATCTCCGTCTCCTCTCCGCTGTTTCTCCCTTAGATCGATCAAAACCCCAACCCTAACCCTAATTCTCTGCTTCTTTATCAGATCCTAAACCCTAATTCCAATGGAGGGAGTCTCGGGCGATGCCGGCGACAGTTCTTCCATTGCGAAATGGAGAAGCGAATTCTGGAAAACTTTCCAGCACTACCTCGACAGATCGACCCCGCATTCGTTAGGTCGATGGCTGGGAACGGCGGGTCTTGCGTCGATCTACTCCCTCCGCGTCTATTACCTTCAAGGATTCTACATCGTGACGTACGGCCTTGGCATCTACTTGTTGAATCTCTTGATCGGATTCTTGTCGCCGAAGGTGGATCCGGAGCTGGAAGTCATGGACGGGCCGTCCCTCCCCACCAGGGGCTCTGACGAATTCAAGCCCTTCATGCGGCGGCTCCCGGAGTTCAAGTTCTGGTAATTTCAGCTCTAATTGCGCAACATTCACTTTTGTTAATGAATTTGATTGAGGCTGTGTTTGGATGCACAGGTGAATTGAATTGGAAATGACAAAAAGTTATGATGTCTGGTAGTAATCATGGTGACAAAGTATCCATTGAATTGGATTCGATTGAGAAAAAGAAAGTGTCCCGTGAATTGCAGTTACATTCCGTCTGATTTCATCTTGAAAGTTGCATAATTGCATAATCGAGAACTAACGGCCACCCTTTAAAACTTATACTTGCCAGATATGTTTTGATTCTTTTGAATGATTCTGTGTATTTTTTTAAAAAATATTTTTGGTTGAAAAATGTGCTAGATCATAAGCTCATAACCAATAGGCAAGAGCTTTAATATTAGAGGTTACAGGCACTAATCTCCATGTCCTTGGATTTGATGAGGAAGCCTATTTCATAACCCACTTCAAGAGCCTCCTTCTATCATTAAGGCCCCGTAAAAAGAATAAGCTGAACTTCACATGCTACACAAAGTACAAGTGCCTCTGCCTCATTGGAAGTGACCGCATCACATGGCCTAGAAAAGGTCACCATGCTACCCCCCTTAGTATCTCTCCATACTCCTATCCTAGAGACTTAGGTTGCCAGTGGATCAATGATGAAAATTGACTTCCAAAGCCTGACTAAAGAAGATCCAATGGGACTTGTTCTTCAAGTTTTTTGACCCCAAAGCTGATTGCAACCTTCCAATCCTAGAGGCAATCATTTCTAGATGCCCCCTTTTGAACTCAGGTCTTTCAAAAACCCAAACAAGAGCCAAAGATATGCTGAGTGGTTGTCAGTTGGCTCTCCCAGTGGCTGGCAGCTAGGGCGGATGTTAGTTGAGCAAATGAAAGCAAAGGTGACTCTGGTATCTGTTATCAAGCTGTTCCCTGTCTACCAAATGTGAGTAATTTAGAAGAGTCGTCTTGGGTAAGATAATTCTTTAAAATCTAGCAAACACGACTGGAGTGGATATCAATGGGGAGTAGATTGTTTTAGAGTTATTTTCCATTGTATCAATGCCAGACAAGTTGTTTCATAATGGTAAGGGTGGTCATTATTGCCACCGCCGTTACCTTGATGATATGGGCTGTAATGGCCATTACCACTTCTTTTTGAAAAAAACTTATTTCGGCCCCGCAACGGGTCATTTTTTTTCATAACAGCCATTATGACCCCGTAAAATATAACGGTTACCACTGCTACCGTTATGTAACCATTTTGGGATACTTTGCCAAAAGACTTCTGGCGGAGCTTTCTATTCGGAATTGCCGCCTGAGAAGACGAAGGGTGTGTGTGAGCTCCAAAATTTGAAATTGTCCATAAACTATGACAATAGGCTGTTGAGGAAAGATGGTTTTGGGGATGGAATGACCTTCCTACTGTGCTCAAATGATAATCATTTTGTGGAATATCAGGGGGTTGGGTAGCGTTGATAGAAGTCATGGATCAAAGAGTTGGTTCATTCGAATCGTGCTGTTGTGATCACGCTGTAGGAAACAAAGAAATATTCCTTTGAGATGCCTGGCATTAAGGAGATCATGTTGCAGGAAACCATGGTTTTGAATATCTGTCTCGCATTGGCTGATATGGCTATATTGCATCCGTACTAGCCTATCAGTATATGCGATACGGGGCCGAAACAGCCCACATTGGTCGATACTAGTCATATCAGCACCAGCATGGGCCTAGGCTGATACAGCCATAAAGGCCCAAATTTTAAACATTTTCCAAAATTTCTCCCGGCTCTCTCTCTCTCTCTCTCTCTCTCTCTCTCTCTCTCTCTCTCTTTTAATTTAAACATCAAAGGAAGCTTAGAAAGTCATTCTAGACTAGATCTAGGCTTATTTTGGGGATCAACAAAATAACTGTGGAATTTGACCAAATAAGGTAGAATAGACCATTATGGGAAAAATACGAAAAAAACGGTAAAGTGTCACTTTTTTTCCCTCCATGTTTTCATATTTCTTTTGTTGTATTTCAATGTAATGGGCCCTGATTCACCAAGTGATGCTTGATTTGTGTTCAAAGAGGGTTCATTTGGCTGACTTTTGATATGACGAGCTGGTAGACAACATTCTTACCAATGGAAGTTTCTGGTACCTGATTGTATACATGTCCAAAATACAGAAAAAAAGATATATTCTTGAATATATCATTATTTCCCCTTTTCTTGACATTTCCCCTAATTATTTGGCTTAAAAAACGATTTCAGTTGTTACGAGTCGATATGACTATGCAGCAACTGTATTGTCTTGTATGTTGGCTGGCTCGATATGCCCCCGGGTATCGATATCCAAAACCTTGCAGGAAATAAAGAATGATCCCTTTGAGATATTTGACATTGAGATTTAAGGGGATTAGGGGAGCTCAGACTTACTATGGGACAATGTTAATTTTGTTTTAAGGACTGGGCGGGTTGTGGTCATATGAGAACCTTCATCTCTTAGGAAGCTATCTTTAATGGAGGTCAAGTGGTCTTTGTCGATCCTATTCTAGTCAATGGTGGGTGGGAGTTACTGGGCTTTATCACCAGTGTATGGCCCTAATGATTTGGGACTGAGGCTGAAGTTTTGGAGGAGCTTGGTTGCATCCAAAGATTTGGGATTGACATCTGGTATTTTTTACGAGGTGATTTTAATGTGATAAGATTTGGCTATGAGTGGCTGGGAGGATCAATAGTAACATCGAGTATGAAAGGTTTCAATGCATTTTTGAGATAAATGGGGGTTGATTTTCCTTCCTCTTTTCATGGGTGAAACACACATGGTTGAATAAACAAGATATGCCAATGATGCGTCGTAGTGTGGCATGTTTCTCATCCTGTTATCTTGGGAAGTGGTGGTCGTTTGGATGCCTGTAAACTTTTAAGTTGCAAACACTTTACACTTGAAAAGAGTTCCAGGTGTTAACTGTTTACATGCTATTGGGTTTGGCTTTTAAGTGGTAATCTAATTATAGGTAAATAAATTATGTTTTTGGCTAACTTGTGAAGTGTTTACATGTATAAAGTAGGTAGTCACACCACTTAGAGCTTGAGGCGGCAAATCCTGCCAAAATCGGCAAATAACATGAAAAGTATTTGATTTTTTTTTTTTTTTTTGGGGCCTTAGGAGTGCATCACAGCATGCATGCACTGGATGGATTGGATTGGATGTCCTCCACCCATCATAGTGTCCCCAAATGCAGTTGAAAGTTTTGCATGCACTGGACGGATTGGATGTCCTCCACCCATCACAGTGGTCCCCAAATGCATTTGAAAGTTTTGCATGCACTGGATGGATTGGATGTCCTCCACCCATCACAGTGGTCCCCAAATGCATTTGAAAGTTTTGCATGCACTGGACGGATTAGATGTCCTCCACCCATCACAGTGACCCGGACCCCCAAATGCATCTGAAAGTTTATAATGGCGGACGTCCCATGCTTCCCACTTGTGTGGTCCTTTTGATGATCAATCAAGCTATTTTTTTGGGGCCACAAGAGACTATTAAGGGAAGCACATGATGGACAGATTGGATGTACTACACACATTATGGTGTGCCCCACACATCATGAGTGTGTCAACCATTGTGTTATATTATGTATAATGTCCCGCCCAAGATAGCAACTTTTGGATGGCTGGTAGGCAAGAAGAAGGTCCTAATAGTGGATAACTTGCGAAAAAAGGGAACGATTGTCCCGAATGTCTGCCTATGTTGTATGGGAAACGAGGAATTGGTGGACCACCTTTTTATCCACTGTAGTTTTATTAATTGGATTTGGTCTGATATCTTATCCCGGTTTGAAGTGCCGTGGTCCTTTCCTTCATCAGCGGGCAAACTACTAAAGGCTTGGCATGGAGCAAAAATGGGAAACCAAAGGACTGGTTTATGGAGAATGTCCATTCTGGCTGTTTGGTGGTCTGTGTGGGAAGAAAGGAATGGTAGATGCTTTTGTGGTGAAAGTAAATTGGCAGAGTCTATATCTCAAAGGGTGAGGTTGTTAATTATTGAGTGGGCCGCCAATGTTGAAAAACTTAAGGGCTGTAATCTCCATTTTATTGCTGTGTAGCTGGATCGCTATCTCAGCGGTTCGGTTTATCTCTCTGTAGTTTTTTGTTTGTTTGCTTAATAAATATTCGTTATCTTAAAAAAAAAAGACTTCACCTATAATTTGAAGCATGGCCTTTTGCCATGTTTCAAATTACAGCTAAAAGTTGTAATGTGTTTACAGCTTGTAAAGCCTTTGCAGGCAAATGCAGGTTCTAAACAGCTCCTGCAATCTGATTATGTGTGATCCCTTTACAACTTAAGAATTTTACAGTCATCCAAATGACTCCTAAGGCAAATCAAAAGGCTCTCTTGAATAGGATATATGGTCATAAGCCAATCTGCCTGTTGACAAAATTGGATTCGTGGAGCTCAAGACTGTTTCATTTTGAGATCATGTGGTTGGAGATCCTAGATTTCTTAGTTGTGGTTCAGGTATGGAGTTCTTTCTATATTTCGGGTAGCAATGGATATCGGCTCAGTGCCAAGGTTAGGCTTTTGAAATAGAAGTTGAAAGATTGGAACAAGGGGGTTTTCGGTGATATGGAGTCCATGGCTAGTTTGCAATGAGAGCTGGCCAACTTGGAAAGAATCAAAGACGTCTCCAGAACCTTATCATTAGAAGATGTGACTTGGGAAGAAGTAGTAAAGTTTTTGGAAGCAATTCTAATGGAGAGAGAGTTGACTAGAGACAACATTCTCATGAATCACAATAGATGGATAAAAGAAGGGGATAACAAGAAGGCATACTCTTACAAGATTGCCAATGCCCAGTGTAGAGCAAACTGGACCTCTGCAATCACATATGGAGAGCAAATTATACATGGGAGAGAGGAAATCTTTAATTGTTTTATTAGTTTCTTTTCCTCATCCTTCTTAAAAGAATTCCCTTCTAGGCCTCTGCTAGGAGTCCAGTTTGATGTAATGCTGGCTACACAATCTCCTGATTTGGAAGCGGAGTTCGAGGAAGAAGTTGAAGCTACCATATTCGATGCAAGAGGGGATCGTGCTCCCAGGCCATACAAGTTCCGTTGGTTCTCTCACAAAGATGCCTGGGATGTGATCAAATCAGACTTGTTGATTGTATTATGAGATATCCTTGTTGCATTGCTGTCATCAAATTGCTGGGGTTTCCTTCATGTTGCTAATCTCGAAGAAAGATGGAGCAAAATGTGTCTTCAATTTTGGATCAATTAGCTTCACTGACAGTGTATGTAAGTTAATCGCTGAGGTTTTGATCATGTGGTTGATGAGGTTTTTTTATAATGTTATCTCAGGTTCCTGTTTCCAAGAGTGCATTTTTCCTTAGGAGATCTATCTCGATGGACTGGTCATCGCCAATGAGCTTGTTGATGAATACAACAAAAAAGGGGTAAGAGGTTTCTCTTCAAGGTGGACATGGAAAAAGCATATGACTATGACAATTGGGGGTTTCTCTTATACTTGTTGGGGCATATTGGGTTCAGTCTGAAGGTGCAGAAATGGATTAGAGCATGCATCTCTTCATCTTGGTTCTCTATCCTTATTTATAGGTCCCTCAAAGGATTTAAGGGTGAGCCAAGTTTCAGCAGGTGATCCACTATTCCCATTGCTTTTTTTTCGTTGTAGTTGAATATCTGTCAAGACTGCTACAGAATGCTGTTTAAGTCGAGCTTGCGTTAGTGGGCATTGACAACGTAAGGGTGAGTTGTGTGCAATGCTTTGATGTTACTTTGTTCTTTGGAGATTGCTCGATCAGGGAGGCTTGTAATTACAAAGATACTCTTCTAGTTTTCAAAGCAATATTAGGCCTTTAGGTGAACATTGGCAAAAGCAACATCATGGGTATTAATCTTCATAGTGGTTCTGTCCTCTATTATGAGGGGAATAGGGTATGGCGTGGCTGCTCTTCCATTTAAAAACTTGGGTATTTGGGTCGTCAAAGGCAAAGTTGTGTTGAAAGTTTGGGTTTGGGATGAGGTGACTGAAAAATATAGTAGAAAGTATGCGATTTGGAAATCAAGTCTCTGTCATTGGGAGGGAGAATCACCCTCTTAAATATGTTCTGGATACTCTACTGGTGTATCTGTCATCAAAAGGTTGCCGACATCTCTGTGCCATCATATCTCCTTTTTGCGGGGGATCAAGCCTTCACCAGGAGTGGAGGACCCTCTGCTTTTGAGATTTTTCAGGAGTGGTGCCTTCTTTGTTTGATCTTTGTATTCCATCTTGTTGCCTCCCTAGGTTGATGGGGAGATCAGCTACACTTCCAATGTTTGGTCCTATGAAGCCCCTCCCAAGGTAGCCAGCCACCTTTGTGCGGCTGCTAGGCCATAACAAAATTCTTATAATTGACAACTTACGCAAAAAGATCTTTTATCATTCCTAGCAGGCGCCTTCTATGCCTTCAGGCAGAGGAATGGTGGACCACTTATTCATTCAGTGTTCCTTCTTTCGAATCGTCTGGTCTGGGATCTTTAGATCAGCAGGATTATCGTGTCATGCTAGCCACAGTTGAAGTTCTTTTGCATAGTTGGCACGTTGATTCCGGTGGCTTTTTTAGAAAGAAGTGGAGAAGTGCCTTGATGGAGACTTTCTGGGCAATTTGGAGGGAAAGGAATAAAAGCTGATTTTGTAATATGAGGGGTTCTAGTGATGTGGTTGAGGGCAGGGTTGTAATGTATATCAGGGAGTGGGCTCCCTGAGTCTCCCCTTTTCTTTTTCTTTGCTTCTTTTGTTACTGTTTTGTCCTTTGTTTTCTGTTTCTCTTTTTGGCCCATGGCCTTAATAATATTTCATCTTTAAAAGAAAAAAAAAGTGATTTGCAAGCATATTAGCTGTGTTGGTCTTGGTCTTAGAAGCGTAAGGATGATAAACTTGGTGAAGTTGGGAAAGTGTTGGTCCCTTGGTGGAGGATACTGTTCAAAAAAAAAAAAGAAAAAAAAGGACAAAAAAAAGAAAAAGAAAAAGGAAAAAAAGTGATGGTAGAGGATAGGCAAGTGGCATCATCTTTTTCGAGAAGGTTTCTAGCAATGAAGTATGGGGAAGCTAAGAACATGTGAGGTGCGGACACTTCCAGTAGAGTGGGCTCGCTCACTTAGAGAGCTTTGTTGTGGGCACAGGCACTCTGCTCCAACCAACTTCGCTTCAAAGTTGCCACCGTTGACAGTTTCAGTTTTGGGAACTCATATGGGTATCGGATGCCCTGTTATTTGAAAGTCTGTATAGATCACTGCAAATAGAGGGGCAATGGTTGATAAATTCTTCCAACAGCTGGATGGTAAGATTGTCTGGTGTCCAACCTTTCTTGGGAACTGAAGGGAAGAGGAAATCTCAAGTGTTGCACCATTTCTGGATCTACTGAAAACAATTTATATTCCTCAATCCGGCTTGGATCTGAGGGTTTGTGATATGGAATTTGATGGAAGATAATTAAATCCTTAGTTATGAGATCCTTCTAACTAGGTGTTGTGCCTGCTTTGAATCGTGCTTCAGACTTATGTTCCTGATCCTGCTTCCTAGCCACTCGCACTTGATAATATTTTGAAGCAAATGCTTCCTTGCAGCCACACCCCAATTTCTTGCTACTTCACTTCATGCTTTGTGCAACTATGGTTAAATCCTTGGCTGGTTTGCTGTTAAGTGTATCTATGGCCTTTTGTGGATCTAGTATGTTTGTTGTTCCAGCGAAGGTAAAAGCCCTTGTGAATGGCTAGCCAACAAGATTCTTACCACCAATCACCTCCAAGAAATTTTGTCTGCCTTGGCCATCTGATCATAAGGCTTCACCCTCGGGCTATGCGACTTCCACACACCTTGGCACATAGGAGACTCCTCAGTTCTATAAGTGGTAATACAAAAAACTCATGTAAAGAGAGATTGTCATCTGAGGCACTCATCAACTCTTTCATACTCATTATTGGTATGGACATCCTTCAAAATGCCCATAAGCTCTTTGAAGCATTTAAGTCTCCCCATTCTTGAGATTTTGACAGAGCAACACTAGTGTTCCCCAAAGGTATTTATGATAATCCTACACTATGGCCACTTCATGCATGGATAAGGATTATAGAGATGTGAATGGAGCCGCAATAGTTGCTTCTCCAACCCAAAGGTCCTCCCATATGTGCATCAATAAGCAATTTGAAAAAGTTGGTAATGATGACCCTATGAAAACATTGTTGTACATGTATTTGAGATTTTCCCCAACTTAGAGATCTCTACTTGTGTTAGAGATTTCACCCAACTTGCTAATTGCTTTTCATACTCCCAATCCCTCTCGTCTAGAAACCAGCCCTCTTTTAATGCAAGCCAAAATGATGGGTTCATCAAATCTAGATTTTCTAAGATCCTCAGGTCAGAAGTTTGTGACCAGTTCAAATCCTTAGAAGTGTCACCGCCAACTTATTCCAAAACGGTTATATAATGGTCGTAACGGCTATTATGTAATGGTAATAGTGGTAACCATTATGCGTTACGCGATCGTAACAGAAAAATTGATCCCTAACTATCCTGTAACGGGTGTAACATCCAGGACATGAAAATTAAATATGATGTGCAAGATTTCAGGCTTTAGATCATACTAATTTTAAAACAATCACAAAAAATTCCACATCCCTCATAATATTCAAGCATTCAACAAGGGGAATCTACGTTAGGGCTGGATCAATTAAAAATTATAGACTAAACAATGCTCAAAAGAGAGTAAATTCATCCACACATGCAAAGGATTACTTTCCAATCCAAGAGATTCACATGTTTCAAATCGAGAAAACCTAGGGTTTGCAAAAGTGGAATAGGACTTGAGATTTAAGATTATCTAGGGTTAGAGTTAGGGAATTAAGGCGAGAGAGGAGTGAAATAGAAGAGAGAAACGAACCCAAGATGATCCACACGTGTGGACAGCTGCCCGGGCTTGACGCACGTGCGTGGGATCCTGCCCGCGCGTGTGTGGGGCCCACGAATCTGAAATCAGCCAGCTAGGTGCTAGTCTGCCAGGGGAGGTCCACCTTCGCGTCAAGTTTCACGCCGATCGGATGTTTGGTTTGTGCACGGTCCTTTGCCGAAGTTTCAGCCCTCCTGCAGGGCCAGATTTTGGAAATCTGCTGAAGGGGAAAGATTAGTTGCAAACGTGGGTGGATTTGATGAGGGAATAGTTGTAGGAAATGAGGAATATGGATAGTAGGAGATGGGGGCGATTTAGGATGGATGTGGCTTTGCATCAGGGTAGTTAACCCTTCGAAGAATGGAGGGTTTCGCACCCAATTAGGCTTCACAACTCAGAGAGGAGCAGGAAAATGCAGAAATTTTATTCAATCTTCAATGATGAAAAAGACTACAAGGAGTGCCTATTTATAATAAAATCCTATACCCCAAAACTCACGCCATGTGCGCAACCTATTACTTAGAGACGAAGTAACCACAATTAACAACTAATCAAAATAATCTAAACCGTCCATGATGTTCCTAATAACAATAATAACCAAAACTCAAAGTACTAGATTGTTTGGAATAGTGGGCCACGATCATGAGAACCCATGGTGGGATTCACATGATGATCGGGTCCACTCCAAGGAACCAAAACGCAGTCCTCTAACTAGAGGGTTTTCCCTGGATGTCGTCATCAATCTAGATCGATGGTGGGGCCCTCCTCCTTGCGGGGGGGTTGCATGTGCGCGAGATGTCCCCATCACATCTGTTACGGGTTTGAAATAGTTTTTTTTTTTTTTTTTTAAAAAAATTTTTTTATAATAAAAAAAGTAACTGCCATTATGGCCACCCTTACTGTTAGCAACCCATTCTTAGATTAGGAGGAATATATGCTTGGAACAAAGCAACACATGCTTAGAAATAACTTTCTTTAAACTTCAGCATGACAAAACCAACTAACCAAACACTAGCTTCTCAGCACATGTGGCAATTTGGGACCTATCAGTGTGATCATGTGGGGTCCTTGGAGATCTACTTGCATCACCTCCTCTCTGGAAGGCCACGCTTTATCTCAGTTTGGATCATCTATAAAATGCCACCTCCATTTAGAAGGGAGCGCCCAGTTCCTCTATTGAACCCTCTTTGATTTTTGGACATCCACTTTTTGGAATTTACGGTTTGTCCCATTGGATCATCGTTATCAGCATGTCGCCATTGGATCATCATTATCAGCATTATAGCATTGAACCAGGCTATTTGAGTACTTCAGCAATTCAAAACAACAATTTTCATGATTGGTTTGTAAGATTTTGGTGTCTTCCTTAATACCTACCTAGGGATTGGCCAGTGCATATCTACCAGATGGAGTTACAGTGTCGGAGTACTTGGGAACTAAAAAAATGCAGGCTATCTATCACCTTTTTAAACTCAGATGAAGTTGTGAGAGATCAATACTCGACAGAAGTTTTGAATCTATTCAAAGTCAAAGAAACACAAAGTTGGGAGTTGAGTTTCAATTTTATAAACCTAAATATAATTGATGATACCCATTGCGTCCAGTAATCGTAAGCAAGGCCCAACACCTACTTGTGACGAGTCTCGTGCTTTCCCATTTATTTAGCTGTGGGCATTCAAATCGTTGCCACAACG
Source organism: Magnolia officinalis (assembly GCA_021015155.1). NCBI lineage: Eukaryota > Viridiplantae > Streptophyta > Magnoliopsida > Magnoliales > Magnoliaceae > Magnolia > Magnolia officinalis. The sequence goes on from JAJHSJ010000004.1 coordinate 112,550,838, forward strand.
TGCTCAATTATCTTTTCTTTTATGAGGAATTATATGATTTTCCATATCATCACGCACATAGGCGCATGCACGCACGCATTCACCCTCATATGATTCTCGATTAGTGTTGTTATATGCGATTTCATATGCCATTTTGACCAAGGTGTCCCGTATCGGTATCGGTTGGCGTAACGGTGCCCTCTGAAACCGATATGGATACGGGGGTGTAACGGGCCATAACGGCGCAAATTTTTTTTTTTGTCAAAAAAATATGGATTAAATCCGGAATATTCTAAGCATTCCAAATATGCAATCATTTATAAATTGGAACATGTTTATGGTGGTGTAACGGTCCACTCTTTGGTGAGAAGTTGTATCAGACTGTCTGATGAATTTATGAACCAGATAACCTGAATTTGACTACAAACTTCATATATTTAATTTTCTAACTATCTACTATCAATGATAGATATATTATAATGAATGTAATATGAAAATATCTTACATTTAGGTGTTTGCAATTATTTTTGAGGGCCAAAATTCATGCATAAATAGAAAAAAATATAAAATGGCACCCCAAATATGTAAAATGCACATTAACATGTTCTACTATGATTATCATATCATATGGCATCATTAAAACAACAAAAGAATTATTAAAAAATGATTTTTCAAATTTTCAAAAAAAGGGCCCAAAATAAATGCGTAAATAGAAAAAAATATAAAATGGCACCCCAAATCTGTAAAATGCAAATTAACATGTTCTACTATGATTAACACATTATATGACATCATTAAAACAGCAAAAGAATCATTAAAAAATGATTTTTCGAATTTTCAAAAAAAGGGGCCAAAATAAATGCGTAAATAGAAAAAAATATAAAATGGCACCCCAAATCTGTAAAATGCACATTAACATGTTCTACTATGATTCACACATCATATGGCATGATTAAAAGTTAAAACAGCAAAACAACTATTAAAAATTGATTTTTCGAATTTTAAAAAAAGGGGCCAAAATTCATGTGTAAATAGAAAAAAATATTTAAAAAAATATAAAATGGCACCCCAAATCTGTAAAATGCACATTAACATGTTCTACTATGATTAACACATCATATGACATCATTAAAACAGCAAAAGAATCATTAAAAAATGATTTTTCGAATTTTAAAAAAAAGGGCGAAAATAAATGCGTAAATAGCAAAAAAAATATAAAAGAAATATAAAATGGCACCCCAAATCTGTAAAATGCACATTAACATGTTCTACTATGATTAACACATCAACTGACATGATTAAAACAACAAAACAACCATTAAAAATTGATTTTTCGAATTTTAAAAAAAGGGGCCAAAATTCATGTGTAAATAGAAAAAAATATAAAAAAAATATTAAATGGCACCCCAAATCTGTAAAATGCACATTAACATGTTCTACTATGATTAACACATCATATGGTATGATTAAAACAACAAAACATATTAAAAAAAGTATAAATATCTATTTTTGAAGAATTTATGAAAAATGGCCCACCGAGCTTTGATTCAAGAAAATCCGTAATATAATGTGTTTTTATCTCAAATACCCAACCAAGGTTGGTCGAAATTAGTAGTAGAAGGAGTGAGAAACAGTTTGGAAGCAAGAGGTTTAAAAAAAACAGCAAAAACAGAGCTTAAAATGAAAAAAAAAAAAGTTGCCGTTATTCGGCCGATACGGGCCCGTAACGGGCCCGTAACGGCTGATACAGGTACAAAATCGGGTAATGGCCGATATGACCCCGAAACGCGTAACGGTTCTCACCGTTACCGTTACGTATCGGCCGATACGTAACCGTTTTGGCACACACCATGATTTTGACAGCATATGCCACTTATTCCATATTATCATATGCGGTTTTATGACTGTTGGGCATTATGCGGTCATATGCAAGAATATGCAATCGCATATGCCATTAATTATGCGATTATGCCATCACATACACGGTATGTGATGGCATAATTTCCCATCAAAATCTCATTAATAAAATTCCTAGTTAAAAAAATCTCTGTTCAAAATCACATCAATAAAATTTCTAGGGATTTTTACTGCAATATTCGTCCCAATTTGGATTTTACCAAATAGTGCCTCAAGGAACTGATATTCCTAGGTAGTGGTGCTTTCCAAGAGGAGAAATTATGTTACTGCCCTCTATTTTTTCTTTCCAACAAAGTGGAGAATCGAAAATTGTGGGGCCCATATACTATGTGTCTCACATCCAACCCGTCCAACATATGCACATCAACATTATTATTATATGAACCAAAAATATGGTGCATCCAATCATAAGGTGTGCCAATCCATAACAAAGAATATACACCATTCAAAATATCCCAATTCAAGTGTAGCCCATCTGATGATTTGATCGGCTTGATGTTTTGTTCGTGTTATCACATGGTGCGGGTGCATACGTTGGATGGTTGGATGTTACACACATACCATGTGGGCCCCACAAGCATTCACTTTTACTACTTTTTAAAGAAAAATAAATGAGTGCATTTTTTAAAAAAATAATTTCATCCCTCAAAAAGTACCTATATGTAATTTCCAATCGTCCACGCATTATTTGGTAAAATAGAGATTCCTGAGGAATTTTGCAGTAAAAACCACGTTGTTTTTTTTTTTTTTTTGTACACATTTTTGAGTATATGCATTCATTTGAGTATTTGTTGGTTGACTTGTTATCGTTAATAATCTAATAGGTGTAATAAATATAATTTTTTTAAAACGAAATTGGTAATAAAACTATAAAAACCAATTCCCTACATTTGTAGTAGTATTTTTATTTTCATAATTTTAGTTTTTTTTTTCCTTCCATTTTTCCTTATTTTATTCGATTTTTTTAATTAAGAAGGTGCTACGTGATGGCTCATGTGATTGTGCGATTGCATATCCGCATAGCTCTCTTGGGTTGCATACGATCGCATATGTCATTTGACAACAACGTTCTCAATCCAAAGGATATGCCATCTAATTCTCATGTCAAACATTATATTCTTAATTCATAGTATCAAAACTCTAACTAACCAAACTTGAATTGCTTCTTCGTCTTTTTCATTTACCCCTTTTTTTTTTTTTTACCCTCATGGCATGAATGTTGCACATGTCTTACAAGTTTTATGGGAGTGAAAGCATGATTCCATAGAGGTTTGTCACGTGCATAATTAGTTGATGGTTTGATTTATTTTAATGGAGGTCCTTTTATTTTGTTTTAAAAATGTATTTATTTGGACCTCTTGGTCCCTAAGATGTAACTTCATATTTATGATCATTCGTGGGGTTGATTTTGTGTTGGTAGCCACTTGAGGTTCTAAATCTAATCATGTACCATTAAATGATTGATTTGCTTCTAGGTTTAAATACTTGAAAACTCAACTCAGGCTTGACCGTTCTAGGACATAGTGGAAGCCCATCTTAAGCTTCATATATTTGGAAAAAAAAAACTCATAAATTGTTTCAATGTTTAAAATTCTGTAGTTTTCAGATGATCAGCAGGAAAAAAAATCACTATTTTTGGCAAACTGAATTAAGCTTTTCTTCGAAAAGACGTTCTATTAAAAACAAAAAACTCTTTGAGGGTTGATTTAAATACATAGATTGGTCATTATCATCCATTGATAAAGCTTCAAAAAAATAAAAATAAAAAATCATCCATTGATAGATTTTTTTTTTTGGTTGTTGAAAGGCAAGGATTATGCATTAAAAGGAAAAGAAGTACAAAAATAACTGCACAGCAGAGAAAAGAAAAAACAGAAAAAGGCTTCGCTGGGATAGCGGAAGCCATTAAGCATCAAGAAAAGAAAAATTGACTTCCCTTAAGGAATTTGCATAAGTGGCCCATTCGATCACCAGGTTTTTTGCTTTGAAAGTAACAGTCTCGGCAGAGGAGGAGAAGTTTCTGAAGCACCTATCATTTCTTTCAACCCACACGGACCACCAAATAGCGAGAATAACCATTCTCCATATCTGCGTCTTCTTTTTCCCAAATCTGAAGCCAATGCCATGCTTTGATAAGGAGGTCCACAGACGTGTGTGTGTATATAGCCATTTTTCACTTTGTCTTTTTGAGTCGAAACCATATTAAACCCAAAACTTTCTTCTCCGATTTCTTATGTTTCCATTTCTTTGATCGAACTTTTGACCTTTTTCTGAGGATCAACGAGGTTTGGGCGAGTGGCCATCACCGTGGGTTTGCTCCCTACAAGTGTTGGTTCGATTCCCCTCCTCGGCATTATCCGATACACGTGGTTGTGGGTAATTGTGTGTATCCGTAGGGAATAGTCTCGCCTCAAAAGGTGCGGGGATACCCTGTCTTAAAAAAAACTGAATTAAACGCAATCATTTCCTGTACCGTTCTTTTGCCCTGTGGTGTTTTGCTAACTATGACCTGGGAGAATACTAGATTAGTTCTTCGAGCCTGGGTGAACTTTTAACTCGGTATGATTTCTCAAGTTTTTACAAGAATTTTATTATCCTCTTTTGGTTTTAGCATAACCACAGTACCCTATTAACTAAACTTCAATCTTGATCAAGTCTAATTGAAATGGTTAGATTTCAAGAACTTGGTTGAGTTGATTGGTTCAAGATCTAGTTTGGAGAGTCTCAAATGTAAGGGAGGCAATAACTGTAGAGTATGTATAACTGTGTCCACTATTTGCTAATCCTTTTCCTACACTAGGCCTGGGGTTCTTTTGGCTTTATTTTTGTTTGGGCGGCTTGGAAAATTGACAATGTTATTGATTATACAAGAAAAGTTCCGATCATTTTTCTTACCATCCATCATGTGGATCCCACCTTTGATTTCCCCCCTCTCAAAAACATAACTTTGATCGCATGATCCTAACCATCCATCCATTGGTTAGGGAAGTGGATGGTCCATATTGGTTATATTAAAAATGGTCTGATTATTGATCTAGATAATCCATCATATGGTTCCCACCTTTGATTTCCAATCACTCTAAAAAAAAAATCACTTCGATTGGATGGTCCTAAACATTCAATCAATGGCTAGGGAAATAGATGATCCATATTGATTATGGTAGATAAGGCCCTATCATGGATCTTGACCATAATCATTTGGGTTGCACCCTTGATTGCTCTACCCTACTAAACAACTCTACTTGGAAATATGAGCCATCGATCATGTGGTTCCACCTTTGATTGCCCATTCCCCTCGAGATTCACTTTGGTTGGATGATCCTAACCTTCCAATTAACAGCTAGGAAATTGGTGCTCTTTATGATTATACTGCAAAGGTCCAATCATTGATCTCTTTCACCCTTCGCATGGGTCCCACTCCCACTTAAGGTTGGACGACTAAGATCATCTAACTAGCAGGATTTTTTTAGCTATGAACCCTTCATGCTTGGGTCCACCAGATGAGTGGTAAGGATATCTTCCATGTATCTCACGGTTAGAGAATTGTAGTTGGGGGAGAGAGAGCTCGTTGGATGAAGGAGAAAAGGGAGGCAAGCTTTTTGAATCAAAATAACACCATTTGAAGAGGACCTGAAGTTCACTATCTTTAGGAGCCTTTGGCTGAGAGGAATCCTAAGATGTAAGATCCAAGAACTTTGATGCACCAAATGTAGGGAATCCCAGGATCTTAAGTTCCTAGTGCCCCAAGATCCTCAATACCAGATGGTGGTGTCTTATCAGTTTCCTTCTAATATTTTATCCTCTGCATTTTGAAACTGTGTCTATCTCGCACGGGTTCTGCCTATGTATGGAAAGTGAAGCTGTTCTTCTGATATTTCTTTTTGCAGTTTTTTTTAAACTCCGGAGTTTTAATTGCTGTAAAATTTGCTTCTAATGCAGATTTGCTGATGTTTAAAAAACTGATGTAGTTGTCTCTGGAAAGTAACATTCTTTGCCCCTCATGCTTTCAGGTATTCCATTACAAAGGCCTTCTGCGTAGCTTTTGTTATGACCTTCTTTTCTATGTTCGATGTTCCGGTCTTCTGGCCCATATTGTTGTTCTACTGGATTGTTCTCTTTGTCCTGACAATGAAGCGTCAAATTGTCCACATGATTAAATACAAATATGTTCCGTTCAGCATTGGGAAACAGGTGAGCTTGAAATAGTTTTTTTTTTATTATTTATTATTTATTATTTATATTTAGTTTTTTTGCCATTGTTGTAATTTTCACCATTACCAACACCACCACAACTGAGGTAACCCATCATCAAAATGATAATGTAGTTTAATAAAACATTTTCTTATGATTTCGATACAAAATACTTGAGCTATTGGTTGTTAATGTAGATGATGTTGATACTTTATTTTTTAGCGTTGAAAATAATTGAAGACCGAAGTAGAAAGTATGCCAATTTCTTTTTATTAAAATTAAATTGAAGTGGTGCTTAAAATCTCGAAAATTTGGAAATGAAGATACTGGTGAAGTTGAATTTTAGAGACTTACAAATGCTAGAAAGAGGGTGATGGGTAGGTGAAGACAGGCTACTTTCAGTCTTCTGTATATCTTGCAGATTCTCAGGACTTGGGTTTGAGAAAAAAGGGGCCAGCGGAAAGGAAAAGAAGTGATTTATAACCATAAGTAAATGCTTATAAGAACTGAATGTATGCAAGTTGTTGGTGTTGTGATATTTATCTTTTTTTATTACGTTTTAAGACTTGATAGGTTATGAACTTGATAGGTTATGAACCTGAGTTGCATACCTACACCATATTTCATTGGTGTGTTATCCACCCATCATCAATCTAATTAGTGATGACACATCCTCACCAGCTTGGTCTGTAACTTAATAGTTCAGTTCAACTTGAACCTGATTGACCCAATCTGAGTTATGGCGGGTTGAGTTGGGTTGTCAAGGTCCGCAGGCCAGGTTCAGGTGGGAAAAGCCAACCCGATTTGAGATTGGATTGAGCAAATTCAGGTCAGGTTAGGTCGGGTTGGTTGAGTATATGAGGAATTCGGGTTGTGCACCTCAGGTTGGACTTTGGGTCCTCTTGAGTTCAGGTTGAACCTCAACCCAATGGAACCCACCCGAGTTGCACCCTGATCACCTGCTACAAAATCAGAGAACGACGGACTTATATAGGTCCCATCCTTTTCTTTTGGTAGGTAAACTGGTCTTGAACAGATCCTGAGGTTGAAGTGAATTGAGCTATGACTTTAAATCCCCAAAAAAAAGAAAAAAGAAAAAACAGACTGGTGCGACTTGATACCCAATCCCAGTTGAGTTTGATTCAAACCAAGAAAGCTTGAGCTAGTATTCCCTCCCTCAGCCTTGCCAACACACATTAGGAAGCTTTAAAGCTTTATACCTATGGGTGAAAACTGATCACTTCTACCATCAAGGCGAGTGCCCAATCTAAATCACCAATGATTTGGTATGAACCAAGCACTGGATATCCAATTGAGAATGGGTGGTGATAGATACCAAACGGTTGCGCTGATCTGGCAAATAAAAGTAAATATATACTTTAAAAATCAAACAGTTATGCGGTGTATTGGATGATATTCTTATGTATGATCACTACACTCACCGTCATGGTTATTGTTCAGATGCTATCTTTGTTATTTCTGCTGCTGTTGCTGTCTCTCTCATTTTTGTCATTGCTCACCTTTAATTGCAGAAGTACACTGGCAAGAGGTATTCTACTGGAAGCAGTAGTTCATCCAGGGACTGAACTTCGGTGTCGGTGCAGTTCCCATTATCACAAAGCATGTTGCCTTGTTGATTTTGTACTTTTAAACATATATGTGTAATTTGACATCCAAAATCCTGCCTTTTTGGGGCTGCGACGGCACATGCAAGGGCATATATGATGATTCATTCCTTTGTTTTTAGTTTCCTTTCAAGTTTATCTCGAATGTAATTTGTACGAATATTGTACTAACTATCAGTTTCAATGCCATCAGGTTAGTATGTTAGTTTGATCAGTGAAGTTTGGTTCATTCAAGACTGCTCTTATAACTTTTAAATTCTCATGTTTTCCAAGAGTTTACTTGTAAATGCAGAAGATGTTTGGCATTTTGATTTTTTAAAATCACACTTTTAAGATGTTAGCTTGTGTAGGCAGTCTCTGGGCAAAGGAGCCAAAGGGGCCCAACTAGGGCTGTACATTGAGCGGAGTCGAGTCAAGGTGGGCCAAGCTTGGCTTGACTCGTCTGTTCTCTCCTCGAGCTCGAGCTTAACATTAGATCTTGGCTTGTTTGCCAAACCTTTTGAGGCGAGCTAGTGGATCGAGTCGACTCAAGTTTACCTCGAGTCAAGTCGAGCCTGCCCCCTCAACTCGGCCACCCAACCCAACTGATCCAACCATTCGACTCCCAAATCATCTATATATATATATATATAGCGGTAAAGATACCTTGTTGTGGGTGCTGAGAGAGAGAGAGAGGAGCTCAGGCGTGGCGGGTTGGGTAAGGGAAAGGGAAAAGGGTAAGAAAAGGGTGGACGGCCTGGTAGGGTAGGGTTTTGTTTTTTAAGTTTTAACTTTTTTAATTTTAAATATAATATAATATAATATATTAATATATAAAAAAATATAATATATATTTGAGCCGAGCTTGAGCGAACAGAGTTTGAGTTGAGTCAAGCTGCACTATGCTTGACCTTAGTGTGTTTTAAAAATGAATGGGTCATATGAAGCTTGGCTCGCCTTGAGTTATCATTCAAGCTGAGCGAGCTTGGCTCTCCTGTACATCCCTAGCTGCACCCTCTGAAGGGGTGTCCGAGGCCTAAGCACCATTCTGACAGATGGATTGGATTTTGGACACATCCCTTAATTTTGTTGAGTCCACCCTTAATATCACCTGGGGCCAACCTTTAATGTGGACCATTCATTATGTTGGGTCATCCTAGCCTAGTCTTCGATGTGAACCATTGATCGTGTGGAGCCTAACTTTTGTGGACTATCCACCTTGTAAGGCCCACCTTCCATGTGAGCTATCAATCATACATGCCCACCTCAAATGTGGTTCATCCATCATGTTGGACATTGGATGTGGGTAGTCCATTATGCAGGGGCAACTTTGAAGTGGGTTGTCCATTGTGCGGGGCTACCTTGAATGTGGACCAATCATCATTAGGTTGACCTTTGATATGAGTTGTCCTTATATGGGGCCCACCTAAATATGTGTCATGCATTATATGGGGTTCACCATTAATATTATTGTCCATCATATAAGACCCACCTTTAATATCAACAACCCATTATATGAGCCCATGTGGACCATCCAATCGTGTGCGACCCATCTTTGATGTGGGATGACTATCACGCGGGGCCCACCTTGTAGGTGGGCCATTCATCATTAGGGGTTGACATTTGATGTAGACCGTCTATTATGTAGTGCTCACCTTGGTTCATCAATAATGTCTAATGTGGAGCCTACCTTCAATATCTGTTGTCCATTATGTGGAGACCACATGACGTGGTTCATCAATAATGTCTAATGCGGAGCCTACCTTCAATATCCGTTGTCCATTATGTGGAGACCACCTTTCATGTAGACCTTCCATCGTGTGTGGGCCCTACATCTGATTGGCTCCACCTTTGACGTAGACCATTCCATCGCGTGGGTCCTACATGTGATTTGATTAGGCGTTTCAGGGACTGTCCATGTCCATTACGTGAAGAGAAATTAGAAAAGTAAGAGGTCAAAGACCAATACAAATTTTATTATTATTATTAATTTTCTGATGCGACAACCATACAAACCTACGGCGAATGCGCATTGATGATGGATTTGCCATCCAATTAGGAGACTATCCCTAACCAACCGACCTGGTACCATCGAGACGGTAAGAAAGAGCGGGTTTGATCAGAATACTCAGGCGGAGTGCACTGGTCAATAATCCTGACCACTGATTAGATGGAACATACCCTCCTGGCCTTTCTTTCGTCGAATGTGCACCGTTGCCAGAAATTGAAAGGGCAGCAGAATTTTCCTACGCAGGGGAGTCCATCAAAGCGGTTAACGCAGTAGAAAATTGACATTGCAACCATCCAAACCGTAACGCGTTGGCAAAGATGTGTACCACAAGTACCCACACGTGCTAAGTGGCACACGTTTGTGAGTGGATATACATTCATCAGTTCGGGCATTGACATACCGTGCGAATGCTTACTCAGGGCGCTGGATCTCCCACACGAGTACGGCGCGTGCATATGCATGTCTATGGCATGCTAGGCATTCAATCCCTTTTGGGCCACAGAAGTTTTGGATCAAGCTGAATTTTTATGTTTTCTCTTCATGCATGTCCTTGTAACCTTATGAGAAGGTTGGATGGAAAATAAACATTGCGGTGGACCAAGGAAGTTTTCAACGGTCGGCGTTTAATCCCTATTGCTTCCTTTGGGGTGGTGTATTTGAGATTTGGATCTGTCTTATTTTTGTCCACTACCCTAAAATGAGCTCGTAACATGACTGGACGGCGTGGATAAAACAAATACATCATGGTGGGACCCACGGATCTTTTTCAGTACCGAGCTCGGTACCGGAGGGTTCACTACCGAATCCGAGTCCTCCGTGGACACCGGTTTACTGCAAAAGCCTGACGCAGGAAGTTCGGAAGCTAGGTGGGGCCCACCGTGAGGTTTGGGAGAAATCCACCAGTCCATCCGTTTTACGAGATCATTATAGTAAATGTTTACCAAAACTGAAGCGGATATAAAACTCTAGTGGGGCCATTCGTGAGGGAAAATTGGGGAAATGGTTTCCTACCATTGAAACCCCACCTTGGTGTTTATATCCCATCCAAACCGTTTATAAGGTCAATGAATTGAAATAACAAAAAATTCGCCTGATACTAAGCTTCTGTAGCTGCATTAATGTTTCAACGGTGGTCACTAAATCTTCACTGTTTCCTCTTGTTTGGCACACTCGAGTTTTGGATCCATCCCATTTTTGGTAGCATGTCCTAAAATTTTCTCGAAAAAGGATGGACGGGGTGGATTTCTTCCAAACATCACGATGGGGTCCCACCTAGAATCCAAGCGCAGGAACTTCCCGCGAAAGGCTTTCGCAGGAAACCCGCGTCCGTCCTCCGTCGGCAGGTTTTCAAAGGCGTTCCTTCTTTCTCCTCTCCCCTCGTTTAAAAGAAGAGGAAAAAAAAAAAAAACCGAGTAAGAGAAGAAAGAAAAGCAAAGGAAAGAAAAGGGGAGAAAAGCACCTGAAATCTCCTTCTCATCTGCGCCATTACTCTCATCCGATCAGTCAAAACCCTAACCCTAACCCTAACCCTAGTTTTTCTGCATCTTTATCAGATCCCAAACCCTAATTCCCATGGAGGGAGTCTCGTCCGGCCCCATCGACGGCTCCTCCCTGCCTCTCGCCAAATGGAGAAGCGAATTCTCAAAAGCTTTCCAGTACTATCTCGATAGATCTACCCCGCATTCGGTCGGTCGATGGCTGGGAACGGCGGGCCTTGCATTGATCTACTTCCTCCGCGTCTATTACCTTCAAGGATTCTACATCGTGACGTACGGCCTCGGCATCTACTTGCTGAATCTCTTGATTGGATTCCTGTCTCCGAAGGTCGATCCGGAGCTGGAAGTCATGGACGGCCCGTCGCTCCCCACCAAGGGATCGGACGAATTCAAGCCCTTCATCCGGCGGCTCCCTGAGTTCAAGTTCTGGTAATTTCAGCTTTAATCGTGCAAGACACGTTTGTTATTGAATTTGATTGCGGATGATTGCGGATCTTTTAGGCTGTGTTTGGATGCGCTGGTGAATTGAATTGTGGAAACTCATTTTTATGAAGCGGAAATTTTATGATGCTTAGTAATATTCATATATGATTGTGGTTCTTTTAGGCTGTGTTTGAATCCTTAATATGAATGCTACTGAAATTACAATTTGGTCATTTACACTTTATTACACCAGGAATTGTGTTTGATTTGATGGTGCATCTGATGAGCCATTACTATTTGTGCTGAGTTAGGAGTTCTGGTTTTGGATGTTGTGATCACTGTAGTCTATGATGGATTTGGATGCACCCCAGATCGCAAACAGAATGTAGATTTTGGTGGAACTGCATTACATTGCGTGTTTCAGATGGTTACCATTCTGTTGTAGTATTGTTAGGAACTATTGAAAGCAGAGGTTTATTGATTGGGATACTGTCTCTCTACTGTTTCTGCCCAAATCTACATCTGTAATGCTTCAGGTCTGTAATGTTTCAGTCCTTACCATAAACTTTCCAGATGCTTATTTGAGTAAAAAAGCATTCCTTCCCTGAAGGGACATCCAATGGTAGCCTTATACCACACTTTGGCCATTTTCCATAATACCAAATCTTTGCATTATAGTTAAGGATCAAAATATCATTACTGAGAACTTACAGTCACCTTAAAAACGTTTACTTGCCAAATATGTTTTGATTCTTTTGAATCTCTTTTACTTGCTAAAAATATCCTAAATCATTACCAAATTCCAATGGGACTAGGCCTTTTAGTTTTTGACTCCGGAGCTGATTGCAACCTTCGAATCCTGGTCTCATGCTTTCCTATTTATTTAGCTTTTGGCATTCAAACCATTGCCATGCCACGCCCAGTAAACTTTTCTTTTATGTCGATGAATTATATGATTCTTGATATTCATTATATGTCTGTGTGCGCATGTCAGTGATTATCGATCAAACAAGAAACAGACAAAAACAGAAACAAACAAAAAACCTGCAAAGCCTAAAAACTGAAAAAAAAACATAAAAAAACAGGAAATCGGTTGGAGAATGGCGCATGCTTGCCTTGTGGTGGGCAATTTGGGAAGAGAGAAACGCTAGACGCTTTGACAATTCAAAGAAATTGGTTGACGTTATCTTCCAAAGGGCTAGATTTTTAGTTATTGAATGGGCCTCTTCTGCCTCTCGCCTAAAGGATTGTAATACGGATTTTATCAGGCTGTAGTTTTGGCCGCTTTCTCGGCATCCCTTTTGTTATTGTTTTTGCTTTCAATAAAATTCTGTCATCTTTAAAAAAAAAAGTTTTGAGTTAGTTATATGTCATGCTTGCATGAGTGTGTGAGATTGTCTGTATCTCGGTCTGTTTGTCTAGTCTGTGTTTGTGTCTCTTGATTGGTCATTTTGTATCTGTGATTCTTGATCCAACATCTCCCCTTCTTTTTGGCATGTCATCAAAGTTTAATTTAATTATATTTTCATGCCTTACAATGTGTGTGTGTGGTTTGGGTGCATGTGTGTGTGCGTATGCCTGTGTGATTGGTTGAGTCGTGCATGGACGCGTTCATGCATGGGTGTCTGAGCATGCATGCGTGTCTTGATCCAACATTTCCCTCCTCTCTCTCTCTCTCTCTCTCTCTCTCTCTCTCTCTCTCTCTGCTTATTGTTAATTTTACTTTTATGCCTTACAAGTGTTGTGGGAGTGAAAACATGATATTTGCATCGTTATAGTTGACCAATTTATTTAATTTAATGGAGGTTTTTTATTTTTTAATTTATTAAATGTATTCATTTGAACCTCTTGGTCCCTAAGATGCAACATTTTCATAAGTTATGATCACTCATGCAGTTGATTTTGTGTTGGCATCATTGTTCGGAGTATACCCGATATTATCGAAATGTCTCCGATATTATCTGTATCTCCAGGTTGGCGATACCGATAACACTGGTAGCAATACCGATAACACTGGCAGTCTAAAAAATTCCAGGTATCGGCGACATATTGCCGAGTATCACCAATGTAACAATATTACCAATTTATTGCCAATATTTTTGACTAATTTCAGGAGTCACTTGTTTTGCTAGTGTATCGATGATATTTCGATAATATCGCCAATGCATCGATATCCCAAAAAGATTGTTTGTTAAAAGGTTTTATGGGCGCATGGTTGTATGCAATATTCAATCTGTCGATGATAATATCAATCATATCGTGATATTATCGTTATCCCAACATGGGCGATATTGAGACCACAGTCTTTCATTTCCTTTCCAACAATTCTTGGCGAAATATCATGTCTTGTTGATATTCCAAATATCGATGGATGTTTGGATGGAAAGTTGGATGGTTGGATGAATAGATGGGATGGTTGGACTGGTTTCATACGACATCACATGCTTTTATGCCCCCATTCTAAGAAAGGAAAAAAAACTCTTGAGGATGATATAATACATAGATTAGCCATTGTCATCGATTGATAGAGTTGAGTGGAGGTAGGAAGATTTAGTGGAGTGAGATCAACTTGTATAGGACTTAATTGGAACCAAAGGATTTGAGAGAGCTATTACTCATGCACATAGAAATTCTAACCATTAAATAAACTTTTGTCATTTATTTGCAATACACACACACACATACACATACACACATATACATTGGATTTAACTTCATAACCGGATTAAATCCAAACATTTTATTCTCCAATTTCTAATGTTTCCATTTCTTTGACTGAACTTCTTACCTTTTCTGAGGGGACTAAGACCGAATAAAATGGGCTTGACTTCTGACCTTTTCTGTTGGACAAACTGAATAAATGGGGACATTTCTTATTTGTTTCTTCTAACTATGCTCTAGGAAGATACTGGATCAATTTTTTGAGGTTGATGAATGTACTCAGTTTCTTAAGTTTTTCTAAGAGCTTGAATTTTCCTCCGGTTTTAACAAAATCCCGCTAGCCTTTTAACTCAATTTGGATCTTGATCAAGTCGAGTTGAAATGGTTAGATTTCAAGTACTTGGTTGAAGATCTAGTTTGGAGTTCTCTCAAACCATTTTAATGCCAAGTGATCGTTCTTATGGCATTGAAGGCAATAAACCATGGAGTATATATAACTGCGTCCACTGTTTGCTGATCTGTTTTCTACATGAGAGTTGGGATTCCTTTGTGGGGGCTTGGGATTCTAAGGGCCCATTTGGATTTAGAATCCTAGGATCTTGGAATTGGTTGAATCCAGGATCTGTGACATGGATTCAAGAATGACAATTTTTTCCTTTTCTTTTTCTTTTTCTTTCTTTGCTTGGATGATGTAGAACACAAATTCCTGAAATCCAGAATTCAGCTGTTTGGTAGAATAGATTTTTGGAATGCACACTGCTGATATGTCATATGTATGAAATCCTTCGATTTTATCTTGTATACCACATGGATTAGGTCTTTTGCATAAGAAGTCAGGCCGTTTCACGCTCAGGTGGCTTGGAAAATAGACAATGTTATTGATTATACAAGAAAAGCTCCGATCAATTTATCTGGATCACCCATCTTGTGGATCCCACTTTTGGTTTCCCATCTCTCGCAAAAATCACTTTGATTGGATGATCCTAGCCATCCATCCATTGGCTGCAGAAGTGGTTGGTTCATACTGATTATTTTAGAAAATGGTCCAATAATTGATCAATACCATCCATCACATGTGGTTCCCACCTTTGATTTCCAATCATTCTCAAAAATCACTTTTCCTAGGGAAATGGAGTCCATATTGATTATGCCCAAAAAAGGTCCGGTCATTGATCTTCTACATCATCATGTGGGTTCCACCTTTTGGTTGCTCACCCCTATTTAAAACGCTTTGCTTGGATGATCCTAAACGTCCAAACAATGGCTATGGAAATGGACAGTCCATATGTACTAGAAAAGGCCTGACCATTGATTGGATCATCCATCATGTGGGTCCCATCTCTGGTTGTCTATCTGTCTCAAAATATCACTGTGATTGGATTATTCTAACATTCAATTTTTGGCCATAGAAATGGATGAACTTATTATATAATTTATATTTGAAACATTCTGATTATTGATATGAACCATCAATCATGTGATCCCATCTTTGATTGCCCATCCTTCTAAAGAAAATCACTCTAATAGTATGATCTTAACCTTCCAATCAACAGCTAGGGAAATTGATGCTCTGTATGATTATACTAGAAAGGTCCAATCGTTGATCTATATCACCCATCGCATGTTCCTGCCTTTCGCTGGACAACTAGGATCATGTGACTTGCTTGTTTTTTTAAGCTATGGACCCTTCATGGTTGGGTCCACTGGTTGAGTGGTATGGATAATGCCCATGTATCTCACTTGTTAGAGAATTGCGGTTGGGGGAAGGAGAAAGGGATGCAAACTTGGAAATTTGGAATTGAAATAACGCCCTTTCAAGAGGAACTAAGTTCACAATCTTTAGGAACTTTTTTCTTAAGGGTTGTTTAGCACCCCGAAAATCGAGGATTTGAAACAGGGTCATGTTTGGCGCTCTTGAAGATCTTGGATTTCAATTCCAACCAGATTTCAATACTTAGAAAAAAGAGAAGTTGCAAAACCAGATTTCAATCCTCTCTAGCCGTCATAAGTTATAACTGCCCTCATCTCCTCTCTTTAAGGTATTCACATTATTGGATATTTTTACTTGCATTGGCAGCATGATGATTGGATGCTACAAAAGAAGGCTATGCAATCATTATGTGGGTGGCACTAGAGAAAAAATTGACCACCACCTAAAGAACTATGGGATTTTGTTTCACTTATGAAATTAGTGGGTCCACTTTGTGGGCCACTTGATATTTGGAATTGCCTTATTTTTAGGTCAAGGCTATCTTACTAAGGCCTTGGTACATCCAGGAACTTCAATGCACCAAGCTTTGGATCTGCAGTAATCCCTGTGTCTACTTCTTTCTAGTATTTTATCTTTGCATTTTGTAAGGGTAAAATAACTTGCACAAGTTTTACCTTTGCAAGGAAGCTTAAAGTTAGTTGTTTTCCTGAATTTTCTTTTTGCAGTTATTTTACCCTGGATTTCTTTAAAAAGTGTAAATTCCGCTTCTAATGTAGATGGCCAGATGTTTTAATAACTGATGCAGTTGTCTCTGGAAAGTGACATTCTTTGCCCCTCATGCTTTCAGGTATTCTATTACAAAGGCCTTCTGCATAGCTCTTGTTATGACCTTCTTTTCTATGTTTGATGTTCCTGTCTTCTGGCCCATATTATTGTGCTACTGGATTGTTCTTTTCATCCTGACAATGAAGCGTCAAATTCTGCACATGATCAAATACAAATACATCCCGTTCAGCATTGGTAAACAGGTGAGCTTGAAATAAATTTGCCTTTGTGGTAATTTTCATTATTTTTACCACCACCACAACCAAGGTAACTGCTATCATCAAAATGATAATATAGTCTAAAATATTGGTTTAATAGAACATATTGGTAGCCTGCAATATGTTATTTTTGAGTCGATTAATCTCTATGTACAATGTGGGTATTTTTGGACAAATTTCTCCATGCAATATGCTTGAAGGAGCTAAAACTTTGACTTGATGAAGGACATGGGAAGGGATTTTACCCAAAAGCAAGGGTTCGAGTGATTTCGCTGGGTACATGTTGCTGGGCTTCTGTTCGACGAAGCTCTCTTGCCTTCTAGAACTAGAGAAAATTTGATACTCTGGCAGAGCAAGATTATTGATATTGCACACCAAGAAAATATTGATACTTTGTTTTTCAAAACTAAAAGAAATTAAATTCGAAATGGAATTCTTCTGAAAAGTAGCTAAATGTTTTATTAATAATAAAATTAAAGTGGTGCTTAAAATCTCAAAAAACTAGACCATGAAAAGTATAACTAACTAGAATATCATGAAAGTTGGGAAATAAAAATACCAGTGAAACTACTGGGCAAGGTAGGTAAGGCTTTGTGGAGAATGGCTCCATTGGCGGGTCTGGTTTCTTTGGGGAGAAAGGTAGTCGTTGCTTCAGAAATAGAAGTGGGCGAATTTTAGAGAGTGCTTGAGAAGGCAAAATCAAGCGTAATGGAATGGGCAAAAGCTTCAAATGTAGTAGATAGTAGGGTTTTTTTTTTTTTTTTTTTTTTTTTTTTTTTTTTAAAATTAATTATTTATTTTATATATTTTTATTTTTTAAAATTTTGTTTTCCTTCTGCTTTGTAATTCTTTAGGCTTTGGCATCGATATGTATAAAATCACAGCCATTCAAAAGAAGAAGAAGAAGAAGAAGAAATAATAATTACTTGTGAAGTTGGGTTTAGGACTTGGAAACTCTTTAAAGAGGGATATCAGAAGGGTGATAGTTTTAGTTTTTTAGATTTGTCTTGCATACTCTCAGGGTTTGGGCTTGTGATAAAAAGGGGCCAGTGGAAAGGAAAAATGATCTTTAACTATAATTAAATAATGATAAATGCTGAATTTATGCATATTATCGGAACATTCACATAGTTGGTATTGTGATATTTATCATATTTGATTAAGCTTTAAGACTGATGGGGCTATGACCCATAGTTCATTGCCTACATGTTATTGGTGTGCTATTCACCCATTACAATCTGCTCTGGTGATGAGATGCGGGGGCGCCAAAGCACATTTCATCACCAACTATAGAATGATGGAATAATTGGCCGCATCTAAATTATTTTTAATAGGCAAGCTGGTCTTGAATCTGGGACCTAAAGGTTGAAATTATTTGAGCTATGATGTTGAATAAAGAAGAAGAAGAAAAAAACTGGGGACTCGAAAAGTTCAACCTAGCATGCCACCATCAGCTTTGTCAAAACACATTACTAAGCTTGAAAGCTTTAGACCTAGGGGTGAAAAGTGATCACTTCTATCATTAGGGAAAGTGCCCAACTTTAATCACTGATGATTTGGTATGAGTAAAACACTGGATATCCAACTAAGAGTGAATTGTGATAGATGGGCATTGAGTTGTCATTCTCATAAAGACCAATTCTTTTTCAAGGAATAACTGAATGCATTACATTAAAAGGATGAAAGTTCCCAAAATACAAGGTTGAGAAGAGCCTGATAAAGCTCCCAAAATACAAGGTTGAGAAGAGCCTGATAAAGCTATAGGGATAGCAGGGTTATTAGCATCCTAATGTAAATTATAAATCAACACTGATATCTTGACGGCAAACATCAAATAGTTACCCCGATCAGACATAAAAATATGAGCTTAAAAAAGGTCAAACAGTTATGCTGTGTATTGGATGACATGATCACTTGTTCCAGTGTTTTCTTCACTATTGTTGTTCCTTTTGTTGTTTGGCATCTCTCATTTGACTTTGCTCGCCTCTAATGACAGAAATACACTGGCAAGAAGTATTCTACTGGCAGCAGTAGCTTATCCAGGGACTGATCTATGTTGTCTACACATTCCCCACGAAGAGAGCATGGGGTGTTGCTGATTTTTGTGCTTTTAAATTTGGGATTGAATTTATGTAAATATCATTTGACATCCAAATGCTTTTAGATATGAATTTGATTTTGACTGCCTTTCTAGGGCTGCCATGGCATATGCAAGGGCTGTATTTGATAATTCATTTCTTTTATTTTTAGTTTTCCTTGAAGTCTGTCTCAAATGGTAGTGGTGCATGACCATCAGTTTCAACGCTGTCAGGTTAATATGTCAGTTTGATCGGTGAAGTTTGGCTGTTTATGACTGCTTATTCTCAATCTCTTCCGATAGTTCACTTCAGTAGGCAGAATTTGTTTTGGCATCTTGAATTTTATATCATACATTTGGGGTTGGCTTAGGGTGCAGTTATTCGGCCACATTTTTGCAACAAATTAGACTGATTAATCATGAAATATTTCTATAAGCAGTCTTTGGGCAAAGGAGCAAAACTAATTCCATGCCAATGTTCACACGGTCTCTAATTGGTGTTTTACCATAATGCAATGATGAAACCTACAACATAATGGCATATGCATGGGTTGGAAATCCCTTAAAAAATCCCAATTGTATTAGGTCCTGGCATCGGTGTCAGCTTGGATCGCATTGAGGCCAGTTTCCCCTGTGCGCTCCCCTGCTTAATCACAATTGCAACAAGCTACAGCATTTGATTTGTCATCAGCACCAATGTAGTGAAAGATGCAAAACAACTATATAGATATCTGTGTATCGTGTCTTGTTCAAACTCCTGTCACTAAGAAGGGATGATGTGCTGATGATACCTTTCTATCATCTAGATCAAAACCTGGAAAGTCCTTTCTAGTAGAGTTCTTACACATGATCACTAATAAGGAAAGGATGATATGCTGATGATACTTTTCTTGCAATCTTTCTAGTTCAAAAGCTGGAAAGCCCTTTCTAGTAGAATTCTTACATGTTATCTTTCACTGTATCTCTTGGCATCATATACAGAATTCTTACATTTGTATGACACCCGATTATTTTTACCTGTATATGGAATTGACAGGGTGATGCTCACTATGTTGGGGGCTATACATGCAATACAACTCCGGATGTTCCTTAAAAAAAAATCAGGGTCTTTATCTGTATGGCAACCTGCGTACACCACTGAAGCTCTTCCTGTAGATGCTCATGAACTTTGCAACAAACTCTGCACAGGCATGACAAGTGAATAGAACAAAACAACTAATTATAATGAGAGAGAGCTACTTGTACGAATGCTTGGGCTGAGAGGGTGTCCTGTGCTGTTCATTTTCTCCAGCTTGTACAAGTGGGGCCCATGTCTAAATGTTTGGCCTCTTTTTGGGAAAATGTGACTGGCCGCACTACCTTTCCTTGGCCATCTATTGACTGGTTAGGAAATTTCCATCAAAAATATTCTCGTTGCAAGGGCCATCCACGGTGGTGCCCATTATCTCATTGTTTTTTATCACTGAACCATGTGCCCCTCTTGGACAAACAGAAAACCTGAGTACTGTACAAACTTTCAGCCTAATCACTGACTGGATGATACCTAAATACACAAACATACACATTCTTCACCTTTACAAACATGTATTCACTAGGTAAAACCTGTGAACTTGATGACCTATGGCTGAGAGACAAGAGAGGTACCATCTGATGGAACCGTGGGTTATATGCATACATGCATGGATGTATACATAGCACATGCCAATGCATGAAACAATAGCGTGTTATCTGGAGCTCAGAAAATTCTAGAAAACTGGCACTTAACAAGAACCCATAAATTGTTTTTTTCTTCTTTTTCTTCACGTATAGCTGTTTTATTTAGAAAAAGATCATGGAAATGCCCAGATTAGAAAAAGAAGAAGAAGATTGGTTTCCTTAAGTGTAAAAGATGGGCAGTGGTTTTCCATAATAGAAATGTTTGAGCGATTTGCACCATGGTTCAAAAACTCGACTCATGATGTTTAGTCAGGTTGGGTTGACTAGAAGACTCAGGCGAGTCTTTACCTGACTTGATATCTAGTACTTTTTTTATATTTATAAAGATTTTACTTAGTTGAATATAAAGAAATATCAAGCATGCAGTGCTCTGCATGTTAGAGATGACAGTCTGCATAGGAGAGGTCTTGGGTACAAACCGTCTCTCTTTTTTTAGAAAGACTTGCATTTCAAGTGAGTGACTTGGTTCTAGTCTTTGCAACTGAGGTGAGCCATGGAATATGTGCCAACATAGCACCACCTGAAAGTGCTCCTAAAAGCCAGCTGGTCTACTCATAAGGTGGGCCAAACATGTCTGTTAATTATAGGCTGTTGACTATTTTCTTTCTAATGATCTTTTTTTCATGGAGAATGTGGTACAACAGATGAGTGGAATGGCTTGATCTATGGACCAGGGCATGTTCATGCTCGGCCCCACCCGATGATTGGTCAGTGTCTCACAAGTGTGCCCCATTGTCACTTCCGCCACAATTCACCTCTTCAATCTCTCCACTCTTTTCAAAAGAAAAAGCAATCGCACTACACATCAGTGGTGGATGACCTTTGAATGGTGTTCATCTATGGAGGAAGCTAATATGCAAGCTTGAGTCACAGAAATACTATGCAGTCACCTCATGGAACACATGGCAAACCTGTGACAATCAGACTGCTGATTGTGGACCACCTGACTAGAAAAATAGCTTGAATCACCCCAAACGTTTGCCACATGTAAGGCATGAAGGAAGCTGAATAAATTTCTCTTATTCATAGTTTAGGAAACATCTACTGACCAACGTATAATGCAAATGGTAGCTTTAAGGGCCTGTTTGGATGCACTGTCAAAACCAGGGTTTGGAGATGAAACCCTCGTTTTGATCTGAAACCCTTTTTGCAGCCTGTTTGGATCCCACCTGATGATTTAGGCGGCGAATCAACAAGATCTCAAAAGCCAAAATCCAATTGATTTCTTACGAAGCGATGATTGCTTGACAGTCCATCCAAACGGAAGGTTTTGTAAGTTGCTGAAATTGACTAAGTTGGACTGAGAAACGAACCGACTTGCCAAACGAGGCATTCAAACAAGGTTTACCTTCTAATTTCAGCAGGGCACCTGTTCCAGTGGGCAGCTTCTTATCCTGTTGATATAGCAATTTAGTATACCCACTTCCTTTTCTCAACAATGTCAAAAGGGCTATAGATGGAACTTACATAATAAGCATGCCAGTAATAAAGCTCTCTTTTCAGACTAGCTTCAACGCCCTTGAGGAACTGTTCCACAAGCTTCTGCATTTGGTATCGCATATGGTTCCCTATTAATGAAGAAACCTTCTGTTTGCAGACAAACTAATTTCGTAAGGGTTTCTGGATTACCTGAAGGATCAGTTTGGGATGGACAAAATCCAGAAGCAGCTTTTGAAAAATCCCTCGCGTAAAAAACAGCCTGAAAATGAAACATGGGATCTTAATCTAAACTTCAGAAATCACTAATTCAAAAGAAGCAAAACACATGTCAGAGATTAGATAACATTTTGGGGGATGGATCGGCTAGAATCTCTTCTGCAAGCTCCACCAAGACCTCTTCCCAGCCCAGCGGAATTGGTTGCTCATCAACAAAGGGATAGCTGCATGGACAATAAATGAATCATGGAAACGGGAAATGAAACTCGCCATATGTCACAGTCTCTTTTGCAATTCTTACTTGTGTGCTTTGCATGCTTCAAGTGCCATGATTGCATTCCTCAAATTCTGCTTCGATTTGGTTGCAATCTTAGCTGCAAAGCTCATAGGCAGATCAAAGTTCTCCTTCCTTGCTATCTGAATAAGAACCTCCATAATCTGAGATACACATGAGAAGTGTTACTGCAACTCAGAAATTGTAGCTTGTATGACTTGAATCTCATTGAAAAGTAAATATCAGGGATGGTGGGTTTTGAGCATGGGAACTGTGGTCGTATATCCTTGGGACTGATGCCAACCTGATTTGGGGAGGGATTGAAAATTTGAAGCATCAGAAAAAGAAGCTACCAGGTCTCAGCAATTAAGGGGCCATTTGGGCAGAGACAGAATGTGATGATATTCCTACTCCCCTTGCTAAACACTGCAATCATCATCATCTTCATCATAGCTTTATGCAAGCCATTCATGTCAACTCTACAAATCCTATTTCATCAATCATATTTGAAACTGAAATTCACATGATTTATTGTCATAAGGCCTACGGCCATTGACTGGCTGCCTACTTCACATCCTTTCCTTTACCCAGGTCATCATCATTATAGATGGCCTGCCTACTATTTATTTACCATATTTAGCTGGAGACTGGATATTAAAATATTTATTTTTGAAGATTACTGGATATTAAAATATTGGCCGTAACTCATGCCAAATACTGCAATAATCCCACATTCCATTGGGTCTTACTGCATTAAATGTGGTTTTTGGAGGAAACCTCAGGAATTTTTGTGGGAAACCTTGGGAATACTGCAGCATGCCTAGCATCCAAGCGGCCCCTAAGTGAAAAATATTTGTTTTTGATCAGTAAGATTTTTATTAAGCAGCAGCTCCAGAAGGAGAAAAAAAAAACACCACATTTAATGGCCCCCAGCTTACAAGGAAATCATTTCCAACTTACTCCATAAGAACCCTTCAAATTCCATAATGGACTCAATCCAATAAGAAACCAAACATTTGACATTATCCTCCACGAGCCACACAAATTTTGAACAATTAGAGGACCAGTTCTTTCATTCCAGATTGCCCAAATGTTAATATATTAACACCAAATATTCAGAACAAAGAGACGATATTTAGTACATCAGAGTAGAATAATCTAAAACCATGTCAATGATCATGTTTATTTCATGTAAAATATTGCATAAAAGGTTCACGTGCTGCAAAGGCCAAACACTCCAAACTGTATAATGTTAATGTGCACAGAAGGATGGTTAGTACTACCTCATGAGTTACAGGGGCATCCACTGTAATAAGTTCGCAGCGGCTTTTGATTGATGGGAGGAGGTCCAAATCATCTTCGCAACAGAGGATGAGCTTGCACCCATCCGTATAACAGTCCATTATCCATTTTATCAAGTGTTGCACATTGTCCGCGAGTTTGTCAACCTTGTGGAGAACCATTACTGAAATAGCAAGATAAAACAACGTTAGATTCATAAATGTCCAGTTATTTGGGTGAGGGGTGAGCGTTCAAAGTGCTGGACCTTTGTAGTTTTCCTTCAAAGTAGCATCACTGAATTCAAGAGTAGGTACATTGCTGGTTATTTCCTTGACTAGAGCCATCAATGCATATCTAGCATTGTTTGATATAGACTTTAGATTAAGTTCCACATGGTGGGGGCTTGAAGTTACTGAAACAGCTACCGGCATTGCCTGAGTTTCCTATCAACACCATCCAAAGGGCTATGCTATTAGGGTTGGTAGTGACCAAATTATTCATAACTCACCAACTTAAAAAAGGAGGAGAAAGTTAAAACACAATTGCTATTTCATGGGGCCATTTTCTTAATTTTGACATGTTGGGAAAGTTGACAGTCTCGGCCATAACAAACATAAATATAAACATCATCATTATCATCAGCTTTCTTCCAATAATCTAGGGTTGCTTTTAACTGGAATATTGGTAGAGTTTCACACTCAAGATGTATACTACACATCAACCTTCCTCTTTTATTCGGGCTTCTGGAACTGCCATAGCAGAGGCTCACATTGACACCCCCAAAAGCCAACACAGTCGTCTGATAATGACTCCAGCCAACTATTACATGTATGCCCCAAAGGGTGACATGCATCATACATTGCACAGAGGTTTAATTCATGGACTTAGCCATTTTTGGGTCTTCTTGTACATAAGAGGCGTGTATACAGTGTGCAAGAACTTCTAGAGTAGGGGTCTTCTTGTACATAAGAGGAGTGTATACAGTGTGCAAGAACTTCTAGAGTAGGGGTCTTCTTGTACATAAGAGGCGTGTAAACAGTGTGCAAGAACTTCTAGAGTAGGCAAGAGTCTTGTAGAGAATATTTTGGAGTTCTTTGGTGGGTTCTTACAGCTAGAGCTGTGTAGAATAGTCCAAATAGTTCTAAAGTATTCATGACTGTTGGATGATCACCACATGGCTTTATCCTAGCCATTGATGTAAGGTAGCTAGAATGTTCCTAAATATACGGGAGAGGATTCCTCATTCGGCAGGCACCTTAGAAAGCTGTAAGCACTTGCATTCACAAGCAATATAAATTCTTTGCCTACATCATCTATGGTGTTCTCTCTTTCCTCCCAGCTAGGCCAACACTTGGGTGGTTGGCTGACTCACACCCACAAAGGGGTTGTTTGTATGAGAACCACACAGCACTTACTGAAGCATTCAGTCTGTGACACCAAAGCTAAGTAGGAGATGGCCAGGTGGTTGCCAGGCAAAGTGGCAAACTACTAAGCATGACCCACACATGAAAGGTCATGCTTGAGTAGTTTGAATGAACCAAAAAGCCAGGAGCCAACTGATACAGGATCACCAACATGACTCACATGCCAACATCATCAAGACCCACATTTCACCTTAGCACTACTATTCCATGTTACCCACATAGGAGAATTTGCGATTAGTTGATGTCCAGAGCATGCAGTGTCATACGAGCTTAATAAGCATGAAAAAGGTAATAAAATTATTTCACTTTTTTATCATACCTTAACATGTAAGTACCTTAAATCATTTGTGATCTGCAAAAATATTGGACAAGAACAGGTGAGCATACTTCAAGTCAATGAATTATCACATACAACCCTTGGCACGGTAAGTTAGCATGTTTTTTTTTTTTTTTTTTTTGTCTGCCAATGTGTCACATGTGTAGGACATCCTAACAATGCAAAAGTTGGCTGTACCATGAAGGTCACCTGGCGCCAATATTAAGCCGGTCCACTCGTCAGGCAGGCCATACTGTAAAATTCGAAGGATGGCTGACGATCTGGTCCAACTTACAGGTGTGGCTCATCTAATGTGTGGATCTGTCTGACTTTTGCGCAGGTGATCTTCATGGTGGACCCACCTTTTGCATGTGGCTCAGATGTCCTACACGTGACACATTGGTGGGAAAAAGGTGAAGCATTTTTTTTTTGGAATGATAAAAAGGTGTAGCGTGTTATGGGCTATATATGATAATTCCTCTTTAAGTGTTTTAGAAGAAAAAACGTCATCAAAAGAAAATCATCACACAAACTTCTCCAAACATACATTCCAAATTGAGGCACCAAAGATTTCATTCAGTAGGGCCATGCTTAGGGCTTTCTTTCCTGAGCCTGAAGGTCCCCGGAACAAGATATGGGGACAGTTGTTGTGTGATATCTAGCCAAAGTAAAGACATTAAACATCAGTGATACAGGATAGAAATACCTACGATTGAGATGATATAACAAGAGGAAGCATTTCCGTACAAGAAAGCAAAGCATTTATCATCTAAAAACATGGTTCAAAAGCAACGCTACACATCTTCCTCAACAAGTGAGAGTTGCACGGCCTTGACTAGAATCAAAAGTTGATATAAAACACTCACCTGCTTCACACTTGGCCCGGTTTATCATACTCACATGATGTTATCAAAAATAAATTTAAGTAACACCATATTTAATAGTGTTTATTTTGATAATTAATAGCAGGACATTATTGACTGCACATGTGCCACCTGTACACATTTGGCACATTGGCACATGTGGACACGCAAGGCATGTGTAGATTGATAGTGGCACAATTGACACAATGTGGACACTTGAAGATTTATGGTGGCATAGTGGGGCGCATGTGGGGTGCTTGAAGATGGATGCTAGGACATGTGGTGCATGTGCACACTAGCACAAGTGGGATGATTATGATTGATGCATGGTAGCACATGTGGCACATGTGGGGTCCTTGAAGATGAATGTTGGCACATGTGGCCTAGTATCACAGTTTATTGTAGTTCTATGGTGTTTTCCATTCAGTAGGTGGCTAGATACGAGTGTTTCTACTCTTCTTCTTCTTCTTCTTCTTTTTTTTTCGTAGATATTGGACTATCCAGAATTCCAGATAAGAGTGTATTTTATGTATACCACAATCTTTACTTGTCTTGGCTTTTGTGCCAGTTATGTGGAGATAAACCATGGATTGTGTCTCCAATGGTCGCCTGCCTGGATAACACTATCTGGACAGAACTTTGATGGTAAGCAAACGGGCCCTAAATCACTTCAAAGGGTCCACAATCTAGCTTAGCTGCCATGTTCATGCAATGACTGAATTGGGGCCCATCAAAAGCTGACCTCACCAAGGTTCTCAAGAAAAGTTCAAGAGCTGAGTCTGACTCTTTGAACCATGTCCAAAACTAACTAAATCACACTCAACATGTACAATTGTCTCCATCAGTAATCTTTTTTCTTTTCTTTTCTTTTTTCCTTTTGGAACAAATCTCCAACAGTAATCATTTCCCTAATGCATCTAGAAACAAGTAAAATACTACTTTAACAGACAAAATCTTCACTGCATATTCTGGCAATTTACTCAATTAAAGGAGCTAGGGAAAATGGATCAAAACAGATTTATTGACTCTAGTAACCTTACCAATTGCTTGAGATGCAGGGCTTGTTGCTTGTGGCAGATAAATCCACTTAATGAGTCTGGTTGATGCTTATCAGCCCAGAACTGTCTAAGGTTTTCCACCACAAATGCCTTCTCGATAAATGAAGCTTCATCAGTTTCCCTGGTTTCAGGAGACTTCGACCTCCTGCAAGCACCTTTCCTCACACAAGAAAACAACATATCCATTTGGCTTCTCTGCCGATTGGCAGTGAATTTCCGGAAATTCTCACTCATCATTCCACTACCATAAGTCTCATTACTCTGATGAATAGATTTACTGCCACTCTGCCCACTTACAGAAGAGCTGGACCGCAGATTTCTTTGTGATGGAATGGTATTGAGTGCAGCCACTTGGGTATTCTGATCGAAAGCAGTGATTCCTCTGCTTCTCTGTTGAGCATTGCTATTTCTTTGAGAAACTGCTTTGGGTTTAGGAATGAAGCTGCCTTCAGAACGAACATTCTTTGGCACAATGTTCTCATGCAAGGCCGTGACATCATGAGAAAAGAAGATATCGCCTGCAGAATTGTGTCTGTGCTTTCCGTGAACAAAACATCAGAAATAATTGTGTCTGTGCTTTCCGTGAACAAAACATCAGAAATAGTGGCTTTTGAAAGCTTTCTATTAGGAATCATTTCATTGACTTCACCCGAAGGAGCTCTTGCGTAAGCACTTTCCCTCTGTTTCTGAATCAAGCTTCCTGCTAATGGTAAGGGGCTTCGATCTCCTCTTTGCCCTGTAGAAACAGTACTGATCAGCTGCTCTTTCTCCCTTGCTCTCAATTTTGGAGCAGACATTGACCTGTGGCTGTGGTTAGGCCACTCGCTCAGTCTAGAAGTTTCTAGAGTTTGCAGATTGGGTCTATTTTCCTCTGCATCCATAAACTTGGTGGAGTTTTTTGGTTTCGTTTTCGACTCGACCCTCTAAGCTGATCGTTTTCCACATTGGGTTCATCTTTCCTTGTCTCATATGGAGAAATATGTCTCCGAGGCTCGGGAACCACCAAAGGGCTTATATTTCTTTGTAGGTGAGAGCCTAATTTAGGAGAAACACCATTGCCATCGTCTGTGCGCGGTTTATATGGAGATATACTCTTATTCCTTGGAATTGGGCTGGTTTTTGAAGCTTTAACAGGAGAAGACAAATCATAATCAGGCTTTAATGAGTACCTCTGGCTACGGCTTAAAGGAGTGATATTTCTTGTGCATCCCACGGCGGCATTCAGCTGTTCTGTGACTACAACCCCATCCATTCGATCCCTTTGATTATCATCTTTCTTTAGATCCAGCCACGGACTTTCCTGCCATTCAGTTTCTGTATCAGAAGGTTCATAGCCACTTCGCCTCTGTTTGAGAGAGGAATGAGCCTGAGCTCTGTTGTATCTTGAGGAATTCTCCATCGCAAGCATTACAGAAAACTTTCGCAGGTTCTACAGTTCCACCAGCGGTAAAACAAGGAAGTTTTTTTTTTCCTGCAAGGATATAAATGAAAACGTCAAAGTCCCTGGAGACGTGAGTACCCAGAAAATTGAAGGGGGGGAAAAAGTAAAAAATTCTCGAATTCTGTTGTGGTGAGAAGCTCAAGATTTCCTTGGAAAGGACGTCAATATGTTATAATATGCTAGAAATCAAGCATTTCCACGAGGATATTGACAGGAAGATTGAGATTTCAGAGAATAGAGCATTGAAATCTTAGGAGAAGTTCTGAATTGAGTAAAATCATCAGTGTGTTTGAGACTCCCCAGCAAAACGAACCTCAAAAAACTGTAGACAAAAACTCATGTTGGACTGTTTTTTCCAAGAAGATTGATAGGAGGCTTGTCATTTCTAGTATTTACACAAGGAGATATATTGGAATCTCAAGATTTCTCTAGAAACGACTTGAAAAAGCTCAAGATTTCATGAAAAATGACATTAAGACCCAAGAAAAAGCTCGAATTCCTAGTGTTCTTACTTAAGGAGATGTATATGCTCAAGATTTTTCCAAAAATGACATCAAAACCCATGGAAAAGCTCTAATTCTCGCATTTTTGCTAGAAGATTAGTTTGAGATTCAAGGGAATCAGAACTCAAGACCTCGAGAAAAGGTTGAATTCCGGTATTTCTGCAAGGAAGTTGATAAGAAGATAGAGATTTCAACAACTCTCACCTCAAAAACCCTAGAAAAAATCTGAAATGCGACTTTCCTTAAAAATTTTTTTTTTTTTTTTTGGGCAAGAAAAAGCTCGGAAGTTCCTATATCGGGACCTAAATCCCTAGAAAAAGCTCGAATCGCCGTGATTTCGCGAGATGAAGCTCGAGATTTACTTAAATGAGGCGTCGAAATCGGAGGAGAAGCTCGGATTATGGTGTTTATGGAAGAAGAGGATGGAGATGGAGATGGAGATTCCAGCGGATCGGAGCTCAAAACCCTAGAAAGAGATGGAGAAAAAGGGCTCTTGAAGTTTCTTGTGCAGAAACTAGGTTTTGTAAGCTGCTGCATCGTTGCGGACAAAAATAAAGAAGAAAAGGATGCTGGTTTTGCTTAGTTTTCTACACGGATTTATCGAAGAAGAAGAAGAAGAAGACAGCTCCTTCTACAATTTCTAAGCTGAGCTCTCTCGAACAGATTAAGTGCGGTCTCGGCCTTACACAACACGGTATGGTCCTGACCGTGGAGCCCAACTTGATGTATGTATTGTATATCCACGCCGTCCATCTGTTTTTACATACTATTTTATGAAATGACCCAAAACATAAAGGATATCAAACTCTCATCTAGACTACTACAAGAAACAGTGGGGATTGAACGCCCACAATTAAAAAATCTCAAGGGCCCACTGTAAAATTTTTTTTCATCAAACCTGCTGATAAGATCAAAAATAGATTTACGGATGGAATAAACAAATATGAAATTCTTCCAGAACTTTTGGCCCACAGGAATTTTTTAACGGTCAATCGCCACTCTTTTCTTTATTGTGGTCTACCTGAAATTTGGATATGCTTCATTTTTTGTATCATGGTTTAAAATGAGCTGAAAAAGAGGATGAACGGAGTGGGTATAATGTTTAAACATCAAGGTGGGCCCCATGTTCAGGGCCGCACTGTATTGGGTGAGGCTGGGGCCGCACCTAATCCGCTCCCGCCTTTTGATTGTATGCTACTCGGACGAGGAATCTGTCGTTAGCTGTAGCCACTGGGGAGCCTGCGAACCCCACCCGTGCAATTTTTTTATAACACACGCACACACACCCCCACCCGTGCAACAAGCGTGCGAGATCATGTCCGTTTATCAGGTACGCCCGCACTGGGGGGCTTGAGCTCGAACAAAACTCACGCCACTGGACCCATCAGCTGACTCACACGTGCTTTTGAATATCCAAAACACTTGTCCTATTTTGCTGACGTGGAGTGACGTGGACAGAATGACTTGATGCGGATGAGATCTACTCCATTAATCAGGTGCACCCTGTGTCTGGTCTGAAATCCAGAAATGAGGCCAATTTAACAAGTTGAGATGGGAAGTCACACCATTATAATCTTCCAAATTACGTGTGAGGCCCACGTGTGTGTGTATATACCATCCAGTCCATTCATCTAACGTATATTCCATGACTCACATGAATTTAAGAGAGTGCTAGGTATTCTTGTACAAGTGTGATCCGAAAGTTGAATGGGGATCGGATTGATGGATGGAATACAATTGGAACACGTGTTCATGCTCGCATGCGTGTCCATCGCACGCGCGTAGATGTAGGTTGGAGGGCTTGAATTCAATTGTTCGTTTGTTATAAGGGTGGTCGGTTAGTACAAGAGGGGGCCTATCGTTTAGTGATCGAGACCATTGGTGCGGAAGACCATGCCATAAAAATAAATAAATAAATAAATAAATGAAATGCTCAAGTGGACCACACCACATGGAACAATGAGGGGATTGAATGCCTACCATTGAAATACTCCTGAGGTCACACAAGTTTTGGAACAAACTGATATTTATGTTTTCCCTTTTACGTATGTGATCTTATGGACAGGTGGATGGCAAATAAACGTCACGTCCTAGGAATGCTTCAACGGCAGGGATCATTGACATCACTGCTTCCTGTGGTGTGGTCCATTCGAGCCTTTGATCTCCCTCATTTTTTGGATCTACCTTTAAAATGATCATTCAAAATGAATGAACGGCTTGGATAAAATAAATATATCATGGTGGCCCCACAGAACCCCTGATAGGACCGTACGTCTCTGGCTAGGTCCTGGTGGGGGTAGTACCCAATCCACGCCCCCACATTCGAAGACCCTGCCCATGACACTAGAGCCTTTCCGTCAGTTGATTATGACGATGGTTGCCGCAGTTCACTTCTAGGCTGCCTATTTTCTGGCCACAGATTCAAAGGATAAGATTAACCCATGTATGCAGACGCTAATCGGTGAGATCCAAGCGGCTCATTAGGTGTGGCCCACTTTTCAAATGGGTCGGTACATCATGTTCAGAAGAGTAGATGGTCCACATTGAATGTACATGTGTAGCCCACCAAATGATTGTTGGACAAAGGAATCAACACAGTGGGGCCCACGTGATGAGCACTTTAGATCTTGCATGTTGGCATGTTTGGTCACAAATCACTGAACGGGTGACCTTAACCATGTGATTTTCTCAATTGAACTTGGGACCTCACCACTTTCTTTCTAACCATCCAGTCATACCATCTGCATGGTATGGTCTACAAAGGGACCCATAATCTGGAAAGTCTGGATTGGCTTATAGATGTACAAGGTTGGAACGGATCCCCAGTTTGCCGAACAGAGCATAAACCCACACACACACGTACAAGGAACCGCAGCATTATTGTAGAGTTTTATATGCCGGTTGGCATCTTCGTGAGACGCATATACGAGAAAGGTCCGAATAGCCAAAACAGCGAAAGCTGTCCTCGGGATTTCTGCCTCAAAGGGTTATATGATATTCAAGCACCACCGCTGTCTTGCACGGGAATTTATTCCATTTGTGATAACTATTACAAATATTATAAACTACACTAATAGAAACAATCCAAAACTACTCTTAAAATGGCTAACTACACGGTGTGGCCTGCCTGATATTTGAATCAGGCCGATTTTTGTATTTTCACTTAATCGTGATGAGTTACCCTTTATTTGTATATATGCGGTTGGAAATAATGTGTCTAAAACAATAAATAATATTCAGATAAATAAAATTAAATAAGAAAAAATGACTTATTTGTTTGAGTCAAGATGCCAGGTCACTTGGATAAAAATCAAATTTGTCCTCCTGGAACTGCGTCCCAAATGCAATATGAATTTTAGAGAGCTGGCCTCCAAAAGATACAACGACTATTACATGGTCCCATTGGTGCACTCATTGTACACGGCTCGAACCAACGTGCAAAAGTTGACTCGGCAACGAACTAAGTTACTAAACACTCAACCAAGGAGTTATTTTAAAGAACCATAAATAAATTGTTGGTTTCTAATGAACGAATTTGTAAATGGAATATGTTTATGTATAGACCATGATTAGGTGCTTAAAACACCATTTCAAATGGGTTGGGTCCGTTGGATTTGAACACAACTAGTGCAACCACCTGAACATATGCACCCCTAATTTGAAATTCATGGCCCCTGATTTGAAATTCACGCAAATTCACATATGCTCGAGATCACATACACATACCAACAACCGAATTTTGAACCAAATACCTTCTTTGGCATGCCCAATGAAATCCATGTGTAGAACTTGATTTAATTTTGTAATACAATAAGTATAAGGTCTACCAAACTTTCTATTAATTCTAAAGATTAGGTGATACCTACGGATGTTGAACCCCAACTTCCTTACCTTAACTTCCTAGTCCCCCTGGAGCCTACTCTTCTAGAAGCAGGATCAATGGGTTGAAGGTCTATATTCGAGAGTTCAATAATCAACGGGTTGAAATAGTCCAATTTTGCTGAGAGTTCAATACTCAACGAGTTGATATAATCCAATTTTGCTTAGAATATTCGTTCTTCTTGCCTAGTCCATAGAAATGATCATCCTATAAACATTTTGAATTGATGAAGCATGACCTTAGGTCTAACCTCTATTTGTTGGAGATCACGCGGAAGCAAACCTGAATTCAATCGAACAAGGCGAAATCAAACGCAAACAAAAGCATACCGAGAACAAATGAATTTTACGTGAAAAAAATAATGACACAAAGCGATAATCAATCCACTGCGAAACAATATTACAAAAAATGGATGGACTAACCAATCCAAACAAATCCAAAATCTATTATCAAAACCCCAACTTTGCTCTGGAACACCTTAGAAATGTCTTAACATTCACTTATAATACTCTAATCCCGATTACACCCGATATATATACTATCACAATCGGAATTAGAAACAAATTGTACACTTACACAGTTCTACGCGCACCGTTGATTGAACCTTTGATGACATCAACAACCATCGAAGATCAGTTGATGACATTGAAACTATCTTCGATGGCATCGAGTAGCAACTCCAAAACTGTCCAGTGAACAATTGAAAATTTTCTGAATTTTCTCGATGGCATCTAGCGGTTTGTTTGTCAATGTTATCAATAGACGGTTGATCTTAGTCAGATTGAAGACATCTACAACACTATTCTCTATAGTCTAACCCAGCAACAGGTGGGCCTAGGGCAGGCCCAAACCTTGATTTTGAACCGGTTGGGTTGAGCCTACTGAAAATATTAGTTTTGCCTTGTACAAGCCAGGCCCATTGCCACTATGGGAGCAAAGCTCTCATCCTGATACCTAATGAGGAATGCTAGTTGCGCTCCTGCATATGTACTTCAAATTCACTGGCCTCACACATCAACACAAGGCAAAAGTGTGCAAGATTAGAGCCACTAGACAAGCAACCCAAATATGTAGATGCTTTATCTAGAAACCATGGTTAAGATAAATTGATCAATAGCTCAAATGTCTATATGCAACCTAACCACTAATCAGATTGGCCTCTTTAGTATCAATAGTGATGAATGCTTGATGACCCAGTGCAGTCTTACATCCAAGACTGGTTCCAAATGGGAAGCCAGAGTAACTAGCAGTTCTAATCAGAATATGTACATTACCCATGAGCCTCTAGTTCTTAAGAGTGGTGCCAGATGGTTCACTGATCCAGACCTGTGATATGGTGGGGCCCACTATGGAAAGGGAATTGCACAAGTATCCCCCTTTAACAGAACAACCCTTTGATTAATAGCAAGTAAACAGATGGTTAAGAAAAAAATACAGCAATAATCCACACTCGACGGCAAGCAGCCAAAGGCTGTATGCATCTATCCTCCAACTGGGGAGAGCATCAAGGACTTCCCTTTCCACCTAGGGTCCCATCAGATCAACAGTTTCGATAAATGCACCATGGGCACCACTTGTACAAACCCAAGGTCCAAGTATCATATAAATCTAATTCCTCTTGAATTATAACCATGTATGCTCTAATTCATATCTCCCTCACATGCATCTTTTAGCTTCTTTTAACACAGTCCACCAAAATAGGTAATACCACCATAGTTAATAGTTCTCATTGACTGAATGTAACAACTACATTTTACTCACATCACATGCTCCACTGGAACTTCAGAAAGGAACGATATGCATTTGAACTCAAATCTCCCTCACACCAAAAGCACGCCCTGAATACTTATTTATGAAGCAAAAGCAGTAAGCCTGATATAGAGATGGATATTAGTCAGACGAACTGATCCAGGTACTCCTCTACAGTAGTGTACTTGACGTCGGGATAGAGCTGCGATGCCTCCACGCCGAAGGATGGTTCGATCTCAAAGTTGGTGTGGTCTCCTTTCACGAACACGGAGTGTCCAATCGCCAAGATGATGCTCTCAAGAATTGGAGCCTCTGTGGTAAAGAAAGAATGGAGATCAGTCAAAGTAAGGTCCCTATCTCCACCAAATGCAGGAGTTTGGCAGGAGTGTAAATTGCAGCACCACAGGCTATAGGTGTCATACATGCACTGTCAAAGTGAATTGCAATTAAAATTATAATCTAAGAGGAAATAACCAAGTAGCAAGTTCCATGACAACAATCACACCAAGGGTGTGGGCCCCAAATTGCAATTATGTTACTTTCAAGTTGGACTATAAAAAGCTTAACTGCAATTTTGGGGCTACTTCCGCATTTCTAATGCTAGGAACATTTGGTTATTTGTGATTTCCACCTTCGTAAAAATAGTGTCTGCAATTCAATTCTCTTGTGCATCCGAATGCAACCTACAGGTTGGCTGGGCTGAACTACCAATGCTTTTCATCATTGGTTCCTGTTATTCCTTCATTAACTCAGATGAATTGAACTCGGCAATCAAAAGAAAGATTCTCAGATTGATATTTGACAGTATCATCTCAAATTCTAAATACTAGTGGAGTCCTTGCTGACCTTTGATGTTCTTGAGCACTTGCTCCTCTGGAACATAAATCCTTTCAAGGGTCTTTCCGATCTTCTTCTCCCACAGGGAAACAAGATCATTGAAGGAGTAGATATTAGCAGGGGGTCTTAGATAGAGGACCTTGTTCAAGGTTCTGGGGTCATCCACGGCTTTGATGGTAAATGTGCCAATGTCATCTTCCTTGACAAAAATAGCTGAAAATAGAAAGGCAGTGATGATCAGTGAGAAAAGAGACCGGCATTCATCAAGGCAAGATAGCCAATTTCACATTCAGTATTTCTAGTTACATGCTACCCCCTATTGGTATTTGCAAACTAAGCAGTTATTAAGCGGTCTTTGGAGGTTAGTATGTTTTCGTACAACACAATGTCCACGGTGCTCAATTTGGTTCTTTGCCGCATTGAGCTCATTTTCCATTTCAATCTGGTTTGATGAAGACATCCTACCAAACACGCTGCTTGAGGCACAGTCGGGATTTCCCAAACATCTTAGGAAGGAAACACCACCTACTGACATCCAAATGGCATGCAATAGGATCTGTGCACTTCTCAACATGCAGCCTTAAGCACAATGCATAACTCAAAAGGATTGTTCTAAGGTGCCCATGTTGAATTACAGATTCAATGCCATTTTCAAGGTTATACATGTACATATCCTATGTATAAGTATGATTTTAAAAAATGGTACAAGTATGCATGAATGCAAACGTAAATGTATGTAACTGATGTAACTTTGACCCAGACAGGTCAGTGTTGGTATGTGGTGACAGTGGAAAAGCTGAGAGGTGGCACTGGAGGGTTAGATGAGATGATAGGGAGTTCAAATCAATTCATGTACGAAGGTACTACTTGTGTATATAAGACTGTTATAAGAAAGGCATGGGGAGGTTGTGTTGCTTACCTTTGGGGTTCCCATCCCCTAAGATAACAACCTTGTCCCTGGGGGGAGATGTGGCTCCCGGCTGTGCCAACGACGGCAGGAAATATCCAGCAAAGAAATTAGAAGAGACGTATGTGTATGGTATCCCCTCAGCCTCAACAGCCCGCCGGATCTGAGCCTTGGTTGCAAATGCACTCTTTGCCGGCTCAACTGCATGGACGCGATCCACATCATTTCCAAACTCAGATGGGAAGAATCTCTGCAACACACAAGCAGGTCTCAGCTGTGTCACGCATATAATTCAAAATACAACCATTTGAAGATTAACTAGTTGCTGGGGCATGATTAAAAACGCTAACTGAAACCTTGAGATGTCACCAACCAATTGACCAAGGTTGGTCAATGTAAGAACAAGCTATCCCATATGACTCAAGTCAGTATATGAATCAGCCAATTTTTCCTAAACTCATTTGAGTTTGCACTAACTCAGAAGATTGATTGAGTTTCATGAAGTGATGAAGTTGGCAAAAAATTTGAACGTGAGGATATGCATCCCTCTCACCTATAACATAGATAGGGCTCCTTACCACTAAAACAAAGTGTATGTCATCTACAAAGGTTGCATTATTTAATTAACCAAATTACTTTTCTGAAATGAAATCTACCATAAACAACATGAGCTTACCCACCTTTAGCATATCCAAAGTATTTGTTAATAACGTTTTGGATGGCTGGGGCTGTTGATCTGTGAGGACGCCTTCTTATTATTATTATTTTGATGAATAGGCCCTATATGGATGTTTTATGGTCTAAAAAACATAGATAACATCTTGCTCAAAAGTCAGAACATCAATGACAAGCAATGGATGGTTGACAAATAGTTGAGCAAGAAAGGAGCACCAAACCCCATTTAACAGGTGAGCTTTGCAAACATTCAGAGGGTGAGATTCTTCTGCAATTTGTTTTGGCTTGTTTCACTTCCAGGAGATAATGCCAAATATCAACGGTCTCCAACGCTCAGATAGGTATCATTTGCAATGTAGAGACACATTGAAAGGGTGGGTACCCATCTCTAGCATGGTTGGTGATCTCTCAAATCTCTCCTAAAAAATACAAGAGAATATTGAAACTATAACTGGAGAAATTATAAAGTCTGATGCATTAAAATGTGAGTAGTGTCCTGATGCACTAGTTTATGAACAAGTGGATTTGGTTGATGATCCAGGTCATTGATCGGATAAACAGCATCCTGGATGGGGCATGCCACAACGAGCTCCTAGGTTGGAAGATCCCAACCCTTCTATGAGCGGCCAAAAAATGAAATGTTATGGAGAACATGCAACAATGGTCTAGAAAAAAATGGAAAAACATAGCGACGGTATCTTAGAATTGGGATGAATATAGGTCAAACCCCATCCATGGAGGGTGAATCTGGTCAACAATCTAGATCTATGAACCATGGACTCCATTGTCCAAAATGGACACATCGAGACAATTCATGTTCTGATGTACAAAGACCCTATAATTTTTGAAGTAATCATGTCTTAATCCACCATCCCTCTAACTCACCATACCTTTTATTAGGATCTTGATTTTTAAAGATTTTATTTAAGTTTCTATTTTTCCTCTCTTAAAATAGTATAACAAAGCTTCACCCTTTTATAAAAGACTTTCATTTTCATGTTTTTTTTTTTTTTGTCCTTGATAGAGTGGGTGGTTAGGAGCACATGCATAGGTGTGTGCATCACAGGGAGCGCAGAATGATCTGCTACTCTTAGTGAGCTGCAAGTTATAGCACTCCTACTTGTATCAGAACACTGCACATATATGTGTTATAGTTGCTCTTAGAAAACTACAAGTTATAGTACTCCTCCTTGTATTGGAATGACAATCCAATGGATTGATCCGAGCTATCCAACAGGTGCAGCACATAGCAGCCAATATTTGGGAGTATCTCGAAATCAGGCCCTTGTTGTTTTGATGCAAACCACTGGAACTTGCCCAAATTTTCATGAGCATTGTTGCCCAACGCAAAATGCAGATTTTGTATGGCTCCTGAAAAATATCCTCTCTCTCTCTCTCTCTGTTTTTTTTTTTTTGGCATTACTCCAGGAATCTGGCAGGGTCTTGTACGTTTTATTGTTGAGGCCGATTCCTTAACTGCATTTGTAAAAATAAGCTTATTTGACAACGTGGTGTGTGGGCCCTACCTTGATGCGTGCATGACATTTAAAAAGTCCATCATGTGTGCCCCCTCATGTTCTCCATGTAGGTGAAAAAATCATGCTGATCCAAAACTCAGGTGGGTCACACCATGTAAAATCATGACTAAAACTCCAAAATCACATGGTGCCCCCTCTTGAGTTTTGGAGTGGCCTCAATTTTGGGGTGTCCATCCAGCTAGTGGATCTTCTAAATGGATTGGAAGGCATATGCAAAACTCGATAGGCCCCACATACAATCGGGAAGGCTTTAATGGTGGGCCACCACATCCCAAATGTTCCAAGTGGCATATGACCCACCTGTGTGTTGGATTGGCCTGATTCTTAGGATATGGGGTGAACTTGAAGGGATGCAAGTTATGGACGGTTTGGATGCAGGCCCAATATCCCTCACCATGTTGTATCATAAGCTTATTCTACAAGCTGTTGGGTAGCTTCTGTATTGTATTTCAGTCAATAAATCTGGTAGGGGTTCTGTTTCTGCCAATCCCAACATATCCTCAACGAGAATAATATAGATATATCTCACCTAATGAAACCGACTCTGTCAAGCGATGGTGCTTTATTGCAGCATAGGCCATGAGCTCCACAAAGGGGCAGGGGATTGATTGAGAGGATAAAGGGGTCATCCACCCTGATCCATAGCTCAAGTGGTAGACTAAATGAAAGATACCTCGTTTCAACAGTTGAGGCCTTGGTATCGATTCCCAGTGGGGGTGGCTAACAGTGAAGTGTCAACTGACAGTGAGGTGTACTAACAAGCTAACAAAATAAGGGGGACCCCAGTTATGATCCGGGCAGTTCATCAAGCGGTGACCTCTTTGAACGTACCTGAGCCCAAAAATCAGGTTGGTCCACCCATCCCGTAGGCTTCACTTTTTTGAGGAAGATGGACGGCTAGAAAAAAACTGAACAACGGTCCACATTCAAAATACATTTCAGCAGATGACAGGATGAGTGGGCCGGCCTGATTTTTGGGTGAGGAAATACTCACGTAGACCCGACCGATGAATGCATCGGATGTCTCAACATATGTTAGCACAGGTGCATGGAAGAACCTCTTCTCCATCTCACTCCTGTCGAATCCTATTCCAATTTCCAACTCCCCTGCTGCAGATATGGCACTGCACCCCAGGTGGAATTTCAAGAAATTTCCACTGGAGTGTATGTGATCATCCCTCAAAATTCAAGTTATGGGCCTTACGGCATTATCGTTGGCTCTTGAGACCCACTTTCTCAGTTAAATGTAATGCTCCACTCATTAACTTACCTTTTAACTTCTCTGTTTTGTAATTTTCGTAATTTAGGATGCGTTTGGTTGTACCAAATATCATGAATTTCATGACATTCCATGTTCAGTCAGTCCAATTTGGTGCAAAATATCATGAGATTTCACAACTACGGTGAAACCAAACACACACCGAAATACCCAAATTCATTAGAATATAGTCTAAAACTTTAGAGAGAAGTAGAGAGGGAGTAGGATTTATGGTTACCTTAACATTTCCAGCTTCTTTAATGGCGGCGATGATCTTCGTCTGATCTGCCAGCTGCAGATGGCCTACTGTAGAAATGACAACATCGACGCCCTTAATCGCTTTCACCAGGCTCCCGTGATCGTAAAGGTCTCCCTACAAATGGTTAAAAATAAATAAAATAAAATCTCATCCATCAACGAATATCTCCACTAGAAATGGAAAAGACGGAGAGCTTGTATGGGCACTTACGTAGACCAAAGTTACGCCATGGTTCTTGAAATTCTCGATGAGTGTCGCCTTCGCAGGATCGGAAACGGTGCTTTCTCTGATCAGAACAAATGTGGGATGCCCGGATTTCGCGCTCGCTTCCACGATGAACTTTCCGATGTAACCAGTCCCACCGATGAAGAGGATCTTGCTTTTCTCGGCCATTTAGAAACTTTTCCGGCGAAGAAGGAACTGAGAATTCGATTCTCTTCGCAAAAACAGAAAAAAGACAAGTGGAAGATGTTCGGGCTTTACCGGCAATGGATGCCTGTATTTATAGAAGGGAGGAGGCTGAATTTACGAAAGTGCTCTGAAGGACTTCGGTCGGATTTATAATCATCGGTCCGTACTCCGGCATTTATAACAATGAGCCGCAAAAACTGATGCAGCGAGTGGGTATACAACACATACATTTAAAGTGGGGTCCAAGGTGAGGGAAAAACCCACTCCACTGTTGCCCGGGTAACACCTTCGGCTCCCGTGGTAGGCACAAAACGATGGGCCCCATAGAGATGGGTGATTTGTCAGATGAGGCCGTTCTATTATATACCAGATGAACGGTCCGGATTAAAGCCCCAACAGCTACTTTGTTTATTCAGCATCACACATTCACACTCATGGTAAGTTGGTGAGCATGTATCTAGCCTTTTTTTCGGAAGTTCATGAATCTGTCTAAGTTCGAAGCCATATCATTTGACTCCGAAGACAACTTCTTCTAGAACCTTGGGTTCTCTCAGTGGAGCTTTGGGTCGTTCATTATGGGTTCTGATTAACCCATAGAAAACAATGGCCCAATAAGATGATGGGCTTTACTATTGGCACTGGCTCACCCATCCATACCATTCATCTAGTTAGCTCTACTGATACCTTTTTCCTTTTTTTTTTTTTTTTTGGTTAGCTTGTTAGTACACCCACTGTCAGATCATACTTCACTGTTAGCCACCCCTATTAGGAATTGATGCCAAGACCTCAGTCTTGAAACGAGGTATCTTTCACTTATTCTAACACTTGAGCTATGGATTTGGGTGTGCTCTATTGATACCTTGATGTATGTGTTGTATATCTGGGTTGACCCAACTTATCTTAGGGCATGGTCAAATTAATCAGGTAGATCCAAATGTTAGGTGAACTACTTCACATGAAAGCAATGATGATGGAATGCCTACCATTAAAATCTCCATAGGGCCCATTGTAACGCTAATTTGCCACGGAACTTATTAATAATATTACAATGAAAATAATAGCTTATCCAAAACTTTCATGGTCCTTGGGAAGCTTTTAATGATAGAAATTCAATGCATATTATATGGTCCACGTGATATTTGGATTTATTTCATTTTTGACTATCCTCTAAAATAACTTGTCAAAACAAATAGACAACACACATGAAGATGGGGCCTATGGTCAGGCCTCATCTACTTATCTATTACCCTTGCCTCGCATAATCAGTACATATATGAAGTTATACCAAGGCCCAATCAAGGGTAGAGAAGCACGATCCATTGGGTGACCCAACAAGAAAGCCCAATCTATTGGGTGACCCACCAAATATACTATAATATAGCAAGTATGGTATAGTGTATTATCTTATATTGTACTGAGTAAACTTTGTGGAGCTGATCGTGATGTATGAGTATTACCCGTATTAGAGCATCATTCCAAAATTGAAGCATATCTAAAGCTCAAGTAAACGCCATTGAAAGCTCCCTAAAGCCTGCTGCGGGGTAACGAAGTCCACCATTGGAACCTTGTTAGGATCGACCATGATGCTTATTTGACATCCAACTTATTTATAAAATCAAATGGACATGGATGAAAAAAAAAAAAAAACAAAAAACAAGTTTAAGCTTGATCCAAAACTTATATGGTTCTCACGAAGTTTTCAACAATAATTATTGAATTTACACTATTTTTGTAGTGTGGTCTACTTGAACTTTGAATATGCATTAATTTTGGGTTCATGTCTTAAATAGGTGGATGAAGTGGATAAAAAAAAATATACATAAAAATAAGAAACATTAATTAGACTAAGCTCCACGTAATTTTACTCATTGCTAACTCTGCAATCCT
The DNA here is from genome assembly GCA_021015155.1 of Magnolia officinalis. Taxonomy (NCBI): domain Eukaryota; kingdom Viridiplantae; phylum Streptophyta; class Magnoliopsida; order Magnoliales; family Magnoliaceae; genus Magnolia; species Magnolia officinalis. The sequence continues at coordinate 112,593,884 of JAJHSJ010000004.1, forward strand.
CTTCCCACCCAACAACCCATGTGATTTTTGTCAGTTGAACCAGTCACTATGTTTTGGAGTACGGTGGGCGAGCGCAAATCCTGCATGTCTTCTCAGACAGGCGAGCTATATTATTTATTTATTTATTATTTTAATTTTTTGTTGGCTGGTTAGTACACCCACTGCGATCTAAATAATGCTCAAGCAGGCAAGACATATGATACTCTAGCAGCTTATGATGCTTGATACGCAGGCATGCATACATTGCCTCAAATCAAACCAACTGTGGACAGTGTTGTTGAGCCACCGTATCATAATCAGTTTGGTTGTACCTTCGAAGTAAGACTAATGTATATTTTCATTTTTAACCATCCCGTAAATGTCTACTAAAATAAGATGAATTTATAGTTCATGATAAATTTAAAATGAGAACAGTAATTTAGACAATTTAGCATGTCCTTTTTCTAATAATTAATCTAATTTCAAAGTGCCTGTGTATCATCCATCAGACTCTGTCGGAGCATTCGAGTTTCAGAAGGCTCGTACAGAGGGGAGCGGATTAGGTGACTCTATACCGGTGTGGCCCTTGCCTTAAGGCCCACCTTGATGTATGTATTCCGTATCCACGGTCCATTCATTTTTTCCAAATAATTTAGGGCATTATCCTAAAAAATGAAGAAGATCTAATTATTAGGTGGACCATAACACAAGAAAGAGCGGTGATTGATCATTAATAAGCCACAAAAGTTTTAGAACAAGGTGATTTGTTTTATCATTTAATCCAGTCTTATGTGACCTTATTAACAAATTGGATGGAAAATAAACATTACGAAAATATTAATGTGTACCCTAAGAAACTTTTAATGATAGAGCATTCAATCACCATGGTTTCCTATGATATGGTCCACTTAATAATTTGATATACTTCATTTTTTGGAATAATATCCTGGAATAATAGGTAGTAATGGATGGACAGTATGATTATAGAATACATATATCAAGGTGGGCCCCAATGTACCGACTTAGGTGAGCCCGGGACCTCACATAATGCGTTCCCCATACAGAGTCCGTCACGTGCAAAGGATAGAAAAGGTGAATGATTGAGGCGCATTTCCTACGATTCCTGTTACAGGAGCCCCTGGCTGTAATCAAAAGCTCCGTGGGGTCATTGTAATGTCTCTACGGTATCACTCTGTCCAATCCGTTACACCTGGTCATGGTAGTTTGTAGATCATGAAGGGCTGATCAAAACTTAATTAGGACACACCAAAGGAAAACGTGGGAATTGAACGCCGGCTATAATTAAAAGTTTCTTGTGGCTGGTATTTTGTTTGGCTTTCATCTTTGTGAGATTTTTCATAAGTTCTTCTGAAAGGTTAGATGGCATATAAACATCATGCCGGCCTAGAAAGGTTTCAACGGTGGACATTTACATACCCATTCTTTCCTGTGCTATGGCTGTATTGATCTTTGAACCTGCCTTTTGTTTTGGGCTCACGTGCTAAAATGAACCGGTGAAATTGATGAATGGAGTAGATGTAACGACGATATTAGCGGAGGGCCCCATGGAGCTTTTAGTTTCACGCTCCAATCGTAGGGTGGCCAGAAATTTGCGTTGCTGAATCATTGCAGGCGTGCCTAACTTGGCATCTGTGACATGGGGGCAACCAGCTCATTAAGTGGGTCACACTCAAACGGCAAGATGGATGGCTAAGATGGATGGTTAGAAAGAAGATGACAACCATCTGAATTACTAGAAGGAGGCTTTGGATGGTCTGACACAACTAACATGTATTATTTATTTATTTATTTTTATCTTTTTATAAAACTAGAATTTTTTTAGCTTCATGAATTTGAAAGGTTACTAAATAGCAAAAAGGAGTTTCACGATGGTACCGTTGGCGTGGGAATCGTAACCAGCAAAATGAGTTTCACGATGGTACCGTTGGCGTGGGAATCGGATTCAACCGTGACCACTCCACCACCCAGCGTGATACTGGTTGGTGTTGGAAAAAGTTCCGTCTATCTATTTTTTTAGATTATTTTATAGCTTGAGCCTAAAAGTGAGGTAGATCCGTGTCTCAGGTGGACCACATGGTGAGATATTGAACACTTAATAATTTGATATACTTCATTTTTTTGGGATAATATCTTAGAATAATCAGTAAAAACGGATGGACAGTGTGATTATAGAATACATACATCAAGGTGGGCCCGAACGCAACTGCCACACCGACTTGGGTGAGCCCGGGATCTCACCTAATGCGTTCCCCGTACTGAGTTCGTCCCGTCCAAAGGATAGAAAAGGTGAATGATTGAGGCGAATTTCCTACTATTCCTATTACAGGAGCCCCTGTAATCAAAAGCTGCGTGGGGCCATTGTGTCCTAATTGTATCATGCTAGTCTGTGATCCTGAAAATACTGATGATCAAAACTCAATTGAGCCACACCAAACGAAGAAGTGGGAATTGAACGCCCACCATTAAAAGATTATTGTGGCTGGTATTTTTATTTTCTTTCCATTTATATTTGTGAGATTTTTCATAACATCCTCTGAAAGGATAGATGGCATATAAACATCATGCCGGCCTAGAAAGGTTTCAACGGTGGATATTTACATATCCATTCTTTCCTGTGCTATGGCCGTAGTGATCCTTGTACCTGCGTCTTGTTTTGGGCTCACGTGCTAAAATGAACAGGTGAAACTGATGAATGGAGTGGGTGTAACGACGATATAGCAGAGGGCCGAGCTTTTGTTTTCACGCCCCAATCATAGGGTGGTCAGAAATTTGCGTTGGTGAATCATTGCAAGCGTGCCTAACTTGGCATACGCGAGGCGTACGGATGTGCCCTGGGGGCCAACCACCTTATTAAGTGGGTCACACTCAAACGGCAAGATGGATGGTTAGAAAGAAGATGACAACCATCTGAATTAAATGTAAATGGAAGGTTAGCTACAAGGACGCTTCGATGGTTGACCCAACTGATATGTATTATTATTATTAATATATATATATTTTTTAATCTTATTACAAGACTAGAATTTTTTTAGCCTCATGAATTTGAAAGGTTAGTAAATGGCAAGAAGAGTTTCACGATGGTACCGTTGGCGTGGGAGACAGATTCAACCGTGACCACTCCACTGCCCAGCGTGATATTTGTATGTTAATATATATTGATTTTTTAATAAAAAATATTATATAATATATATAAAAAATGTTCGCAGAAATACCTTTTTTTTTATATAGGTTTTGGGAATAGTCTTACTTTAGGAAAAAGAGAAGAAGATTTTTTGATTTAAATGAAGATGGTGGAGTATTATAATGTTTACCCACCTAGTGCGAGGAGAATCGGGCGTGCAGTCGGTCACAGGCTCGGTCACGGTGCGAGGGCGTGGACATGTGAGATAGTGTGTCTATAGAGGCGCTAGTGACGCATTTTGCACTTCTTCTTCTTCATCTGAACAATTAGTTGAAGAACAGATCAGTGCAGTGGTTTAATTCACACTTCTTCTTCTTCTTTCTTTACTGAGATTTTTCTTTTAATTTCTGTCAGATACTGTGTAACAGAGTTCCATTGCTGGGTCTTCGTGTTTGCTGAATGCAGACCCACACCAGGCTCGTCGTATCCTAGAAGCAATTTACCTGTAATGTCACGCCCCAAACCCGGAAATCGGATTCACAGGAATCCCGATTGCCGAATCCGGTGCTAACAGCCTCCATAGTGCCACATTCTCGGCTCCCGGCGCCCATATACTAGGTTCCGATCCTGGGATCCTACAAGGAGGATTTTCCACCATTCATTTATCTAGTAAGAGACATAACCACAAGTTTACCCAAATCACAAAGGCAACATCATCATCACATATAAACATTTGAATACAATGCTGAAAGAGAAATATATATGTCGAAATCCAAACCCCAGAAGTCATCTACATGCTTCAAGCTCCACGCTGCTGTAACCTAATATCACCTGCACGCATCTATCGTGCATAAGCTTATAGAAAGCTTAGAGGGTGGTGTTAATGTGTGTACAAGGTAAGTGTCAAGTATTCGATACAATGTTATAATCATATAACATCAGAAATACTGGTAAGATCATGAATCATACGATATCAAAGTAAGCGGAAATACTGACAAGTCCATGAGTCAATCAATATTAGAATACGTAATACAGATCAACTACGCAAATGAGGAGTCATAAAGAGCCAAAATATTAGATGTTGAAGATGCAATGCAAGGTGCGGTGCGAATGGAATGACCATGTTGGAGTGTGAAGTCGAGATTATAGTACGTAGTATCGCAGGCTATGGGGTCCATCACCAGGGACTTCTATCCAAACTAGTCACATACCTAATTTGGATAGTCAGACTCAATATGGTAAACTCCTGATCTCAGGTTAGTCGCGCGCCCCAACCGAAATCCTAGTCATTACGAAGGCACACGTAACACATAGTTGCGCACCATAAGCCCGAGTGGATAGTGAATGAATGAATGAATGAGTATGCAACTCCTACTCAATAAGTCCATATATCAGTACAGTTCATCTATGTGATCATCACCGGGGTCTAGTACACTCTACGCCAGCTTGTCGCCCCATTAAGTGCACAAGTGGATAAGTGGAAGAGACTCACTATTCGTCTGGCTAGTAGTCAGCCAATATCTACTCGGCATGTCGATAGCGGACCCATTCACGAGCTGGTCAAACTCAGTCAAGCTATACCTACTCCCTCAGGCGGGTAAGGTCACACACCCTCCCAACCAACCACGACACAGTGGGAGACGCGACCTACTGGTATACGGCCCTCATGCGCTCATAAATATCCACTCGATCTCGACGTCGGGGCGTCCTCTGGTACCAAGAGGGTTTAAGAATTTTCACCCAGGGCCATCTATAGAGCCTGATGCTAATAACAGATTCCCGGTGTCCCATCTGGCCATCCACGATATGCCTGTGGAGGCTACGACCCTGATGTCGCTAGGGTGTATAGTAATCACAATACAAAATGCATGAGTCATACAATCCAGTCATGCATCAATCCTACACATACCGTGCGCTCATGTGAGATAACCTCCGCCTATCAGGGAGTCTTGTATCAACCTGCTCAATGATATATGCAATGGTCAACCACATCTCATATCAAACATGCAGATGATGCGTATGGGCATGTATCATGATGCTATGCTGTCACATACTCATAATCAGTATCGGTAACCAACATCGATAATCAACATCAATAATCGGCCTAACAAAGGGCCTAGGGGAAGGTCACGATGAGGACTTTCAACCATCATTGCCCATCAATGCGGACATTTAACCAACATTGCTCCTAAGGAGTGACCCATACAAGGGATTCATATACAATGTAACGGGTCATACATACATCGCATTGGGCCTCAACCATGTGCCTTAAATACATCACAATGGGCCGTTTATATTCATCACCATGCACATCACAATGGGCCACATACATGGGCCAGAAACACATCACAATGGACCTCGAATACAACACGATGGGCTTCGTTCATGGGCCTCAAATACATCACAATATGCCTCATCATATGGGCCGGAAATACATTACAATGGGCCTCGTTCATTGGCCTCGAATACATCACAATAGGCCTCATCATATGGGCCGAAAAACATTACAATGGGCCTCGTCCATAGGCTTCAAATACACAATAGGTGGGCCCTATACATGGGTCTAATATACATAACAAGTGGGCCCTGTACACATGTCAAATGAGCCCCAATAGATGGACAGTGTGCCTGCTATACACTCATCAAGGTGAGACGCATAAGTAGACGGCATGGATGAAATACGCACAACATGGTGGGCCCCATCCGCTGTCAAAATAGACGGATGGTACAGATATAAACCACATGCATCATAATGGTGGGGTCCACGTCCTAGCTGGAGAGGACGACGTGGCTAAAACACATGCATCAAGGTGGGTCATACGTCCATCAAAATGGACAGACGATGTGGCTATAGAATACATGCAATCAAGGTGAGCCCGTCTTAAAATGATCTTGGAAAACTGGATGGACGGCATAGATATACAATACATACATTACGGCAGGTCTCACAGATGGTCGGCATGGATGCAAAACAGGTGGATGGCGTGGAATACACGACATAATTCAAGTCGGCCCCACGGAACTTGCTAATGTCAATACCTCAGCTATCAAGTTGGTGTGAGGTACTCCAGTCAATCCGCATCCACCGTCCATGGATTGGATGGTGCGGATGTAATACATAAAATCAAGGTGGGCCCCACATGCTGCCATGGTGGGGCCACGTCCAATGAATGGACGGGGTGGAGAAACACATACATCATGGTGGAATCCCACTGTCCTTGCATTGGATGGTGAGGGTACTTACATCGTGGTGTGGTCCACGAATGACGTGGACAAAACACTTACATCAGGGTGGGGTCCACACACATGGCCCACCAGAGAATTGAATCTACTTCATTTTGTCTCAAGCCTAAAGAAGAGCTCGCCAATGGGTGATCAGCTTGGATCAAAACACATCAAAGGTGGGTCCACCACATAAATCGTCCAGGTGGACGGCTAAACACATAAATCAAGGTGGGACCCCACACATGTGGATGTAAGCATCAATCAACGGGCCATAAATACATTAAGATGGGCCTCAATGGACGGGCTACCAATACATCAAATGGGCCCTCATATGGCAAGTGGCCCACATTACATGGGCCACGTTATATGGGCCTCACCAACCACACCATTCACTACACGCTTAAGATCAATTTAGAGCATAAAGAAAATAAATCATATTGAAAGGTCATCTAGACCGCATTCCAAATATAAGTGGTGATAATGATCTCCACTATTAAAATCCCCAAGGACCACCATAACATCTATTTCTCATCCAATCTGATCATAAGGTAACACAGACCTGTATAAAGAAAACAAATTTCATGTTGATCCAGATTTTCTGTGATACCAAGAGGATTTCAATGGTAGATGTTCAATGCTCTACTATTTTCAGTGAGTGGCCCACCTGATAAGTAGATTTGACTCATTTTTTCCTCAAGCCATAAAATGAGCTTGCCAAAACGATGGACGGTTTAGATGCAGCACATGCATCATGCTGGGTCCCATAAATGGACAACGTGGATGATGTAGATGGGACCTACAAAACTTGGTGGCGCCACTACAGCAGCTGCCATGCAGCTGGAGTGAGGTACACCGGCCGTCCCACTGCCATGGACGGTGTGGGTACAACACTTACATCAGTGGGTCCCATGTGGGGTCCACCATAACGTTAATTTTTCATCCAATCTGTTGATAGGGTCACATGGACCTAGATGCAGAGGAAAAACAAAATTTCATAATAATTCAAAACTTCAGTGACCCAAAAGGGTTCCAATGGCAAACGTTCAATCCAACTGTTTCTTGTGACGTGGGCCACCTGAGATATAAATACGGCTGATTTTAGGGGTGGCCCACAGCTAGGAGGGGGCCCATCAAAATGCACGGTGTTGATGTTCTCACACATCATGGTGGGGCCCACGGCTAGGACCCGTGGTCCCTGCCCATCCGGCGTCCACGCAGCAGCAGGACGCTGCTGCGTCCTCTGGTGTCAACGGCGCCTGGCTGCTGCTTAAATTTTTTTTTTTGAAAAACATGTATTTGTGAGGTTTTTCCTAGATGGGGCCCGCATTAGGGGAATCCGACCTTGCCATTGGTTTTCATGGCTCAATACCGTCCAAAAGAGCCCAATATCTAGTATGTTTTGACGAGTAGAACATCAAGGTGGGTTTTCAACGGTAACAATACTGTTTTCTATGGTATGGCCCGCCAGATAGTCAGATTGGCTTCATTTTTCGGCTCAACGACTAAAATGAGCAGAGAAAGAGGGTAGACGACATGGATTTTATACATACATCAAGGTAGGGCCCGCACGAGCAGTCTACACTTCACTGCTACTTACAACCCACATCAGTACACACTACATTGTTAGCCGCACCCCACCCACGTCGGTTCACACTACACGGTTAGCCATGTCCAGCGTCCCTAGACGCTGGACAGTGGAATACAACGCTGGATAGTGGAATACAACACAGGCATCATGATGGGTCCCACATGTACGTGGCCCACCTGTTTGGATTAGCTTGATATTTGTGTCTTTCCTTCCGTCCAGGGCAGCAAATGGGCTGGATGGTGTAGGGCCAACACATCCATCAGGCAGGTCCCACATGAAGATGAATGGTATGGATAAAATATATGCTTCGTGGTGGGACACACACACCAGATGGGCTACACACCCCTTTTTCATCATCATCATACAAAAAAGGAGGAGAGAGAGGAGAGAGGAGAGAGAGAGAGAGAGAGAGAGAGAGAGAAGAGAGAGGAGAGAGAGAGAGAGAGAGAGAGAGAGGGACCCTGCCACTATGGCCCCTCATGGTTACATTACATACATCAAAATGGGTCCCACCAACAAGTCGGCCCTAAAAGTAAGAATAACGGTGGATCACCCACCTGTCGGCCTTCTTCTTGGTCCCTTAGCCTCCTTAGTTCCTATATTCAACTTTTGACGGTGGATGATGGAGTTTTGATGGTGGGGATGAGAGATGAGAGGGTGGGCCACACTTGTTGATTTGAGAGAGTTGGGAGGGCTTGGACGTGGGGTGTTGCTTGGGAGGTTTGATAATTGAGAGAAAGAGAAAAATAAAGGATAAAATAGGTGGGTGGAATGGTGGTTGTAAGGAAAGAGGATGGAGAGGCATGGGTGAGTTTTGAATTTTTGTAAAAAGAGGGATGGTTAGGGGAGAGAGAGGGTTCACTTGTGGAAAAGAGGGAGTGGTCATTTGTATTTGTTGTAGGGTGAGGTGGCATTGAGGTAAGGTGGTGTACTTGACTTGATCTGATGGGACATGTTGTAGAGATTCCCTCGAAATTCGCAACGCGCGACGTTTCTTCAGAATGATCGTGGATCCACATCTCCTGGCCTGGATATCGGTTCGGTGCGCGAGTCGCGGCGTTAGAACCGCGGCGACGGTGCGGTCGCTAGGGTACAAGTTTCGGATCGAGCCGACTTCGGTATGCAGGACTCGGCTTAGGATCGTGCGCAAACGTCAAATACAGGTCGAGGGTTGCTGAAATTCGATCGGGAGGACCGCGGAAGCCTACAGAACGGTACAGTCTATGATACGGGTCTTACATGTAACCTTTTCAGCATACTTAATTTACTTAAGTAGGGGTAAATAACACTTTAAGGACAACGATCCAAACGTGCTTTAGCCTATCCTTATTTCCAGATCATTTTGGTTTTTCGATTTCCATATTTTACAGAAAATATAATTTCTGTATTTTTCTCAACAATCTTAAAGCGTTATTAGTGATGAAAGCTGATAGTGTATCATCTATCAAGTTGATGAATCAAGACTTGATTCGTCTTGACCCACGTGTGTGTATATACATACAGTCCATTCATCTAACGTACATTCCATGATTTATGTGGGCCAGGCCACGTGAATTTAAGAAAGTGCTAGGTATTCTGGTACAAGTGTGATCCGAAAGATGAATGGGGATCGGATTGATGGATGGAATACAATTGGGACACGTGTTCATGCTTGCATGCGTGTCCATCTCACGCGCGTAGATGTAGGTTGGAGGGCTTGAATTCAATTGTTCGTTTGTTATACGGGTGGTCGGTTAGTACAAGAGGGGGCCTATCGTTTAGTGATCGAGACCATTGGTGCGGATGGACCATGCCATATATATATATATATATATAAGTAAATGAAATGCTCAAGTAGACCACACCATATGAAACAATGAGGATTGAATGCCTACCATTGAAATACCCCTGAGGTCACACAAGTTTTGGAGCAAACTGATATTTATGTTTTCCCTTTTACGTTGATCTTATGGACAGGTTGGATGGCAAATAAACATCACGACGTGGGAATGCTTCAACGGCAGGGGTCATTGACATCACTGCTTCCTGTGGTGTGGTCCATTCGAGCCTTTGATCTCCCTCATTTTTTGGATCTACCTTTAAAATGATCATTCAAATTGAATGAACGGCTTGGATAAAACAAATATATCATGGTGGCCCCACTGAGCCCCTGACAGGACCGTACGTCTCTAGCTAGGTCCTGGTGGGGGCAGTACCCAATCCGCGCCCCACATTCGAAGACCCTGCCCATGACACTAGAGCCTTTCCGTCAGTTGATTATGACGATCGTTGCCGCAGTTCATTTCTAGGCTGCCTATTTTCTGGCCACATATTCAAAGGTTAAGATTAACCCATGTATGCAGACGCTAATGGGTGAGATCCAAGCGGCTCGTCAGGTGTGGCCCACTTTTCAAATTGGTCCGTACATCATGTTCAGAAGAGTAGATGGTCCACATTGAATGTACATGTGTAGCCCACCAAATGATCGGGGCGGCTTGATTGTTGGACAAAGGAATGAACACAGTGGGGCCCACGTGATGAACACTTTAGATCTTGCATGTTGGCATGTTTGGTCACAAATCGCTGAACGGCCATGGCCCCAACCTGATACGGCTTGGTGTGCACGTGTGTGGTTAATGACAGAGGTTCGTTCTAATTGAATAGTTAGGGGTGGGCATCGGACCGAGTCGGATCGGATTGCGCCTAACCCGATTCTGTCCGAGATCTAAATACGCTGACCCGAACTCGTTCCGATCCAGGGCCAGATCTGTGACATGCCATCCGATCAGATCCGACACCTTGTTGGCCTGACCCGAACCGAGTCCGACTCGGCCAAGGAAACCGAGTCGGATCGGATTAGGTACGATACTGATCAGATTTTTTAACGGTGAAAATCATTATCCTCGTTGTTATTTTCGGTGTGGTCCATTTGAGCTTCGGATATGATTCATTTTTTTACCGAATGCTCTAAAATGATCATGAAAAACAGTTAAACGGTATGGATATAATAAATACATCATTGTGGAGCCCATGTTGAATTTGTTTGAACCGTTCGTATAACGTTCGACGTTTAAAAGTTACAGCTGTTTACAGCTGTGAATGGCGTCAGTGGGACTGTGCCATGCGTTGGTGGTACACGGTATTGACGTCACGTTAGCAAGTTACGTGGGTCTGATCATGGTACATGTGTTATATCAAAACCGTCCATCCATTTGTCGAGCTTATTTTATGGCTTGAGACGAAAAATAAGATAGATCTAACTATTACGTGGGCCACACTGAAAGAAGTAGTGAATATTAAACGTCTATCATTGAAACCCTTTTTGGGTCGCCCTTTTTTGTATAATGCTCTAAATTAATCTGTAAATATATGTGAACGGTGTAAATATCATAAAAACATCACTATGGGGCCATATAACATTGATCTCCTTTGAATAGAGTAGTACCTATACCTAGGTTGAAAGCCAGCTATGTAGTATCTGTGAGCAGTGTGCAGTACACAACAAATCATTTTGCTATTGTACACAGCAATCTCAGTTGGGGCCCACCTTGAAGGCATGTGATGTATCCACACCGTCCATTTGTTTTTGCATATCATTTTAGTGGTTAAACCCAAAATTGATGTATATCCAAAGCTCAAGCGGACCATACCACAGGAAAATGTAGAAGTATCAAAAGAACTACTCCGGATTGGGTAGGATCGGATCTGTCCGGATCCATTCGGATCGGTTTTCGAGTCAGGTCGGGTCGGATCAGGGCCAATCCGAATTCGACCTGAAAAGATTTTGGATCTGGATGGGGCTATCCGATTAGCACTGATCCAGACCGTCGGATCGGTTCTGATTGGTTCTGATCGGGTCTGATCAGGTCGGATCCACCGGATCGAGTCTATTTTGCCCAGCTCTATGCATAGCCTCCCACTGGACTAAATTCACATGCTCCCTGAGAGGGGGCTAAAGCCCCATGCAAAAATCATATCTTATATACTTGAGTTTTTCTTTGGGTCATTTCTGATGTAGGACGAGAAATACACTAAAAACAAAACACTTAAAAAAAGAAACATGGAGAGAACTTTGAATTTTGAAACAAAATTATTTTAAAACTTTCTAAAATACAACAATCCCCGCATGTGTCAAATTGAAGACATTTCGATATAAGATAGAAGAGTTGTGTAATAGTGTTGATGTCTATCCAACTTTAATTGGCATTTAGAGTAAGCAAAACAAGTTTACAGGAATCAAGTGACTATCAATTTTTAACCTGACCCTTTAAGCGTAAATGTTATACATGTCACTCACATAACTTTTCTGCAACAACTAGTTCTACAGTTTGACGCATTTTGGCCATGCACCTTTACCTAAATTTTTATGAGTGCTCTAGAGAAACAACTTATACATTCTCACAGGAAGCGACCCCCACTTCTACACTCATATAGTTGAATTCCATTAAGTGTACACAACAATTGGATACACCATCACATTTGGTTATGAATTCATTACGAGTTCAAAAACTCATCCTCTCCTGTGTTGCTGCTTGCACCACCTATACCATAGGAATGAGCAAGTTCTCTACGGTGCTTCCCAGTCTCCTAGTGTCTTGTTGTTTACCCATTGAACTTATCGCATGAGATCTCTACTTGTATACATTGGGCTGCTGATACCAGCAACTCATTTAGTTAGGCTCAGCCTCATTCCCTTTAATGTTTCAAAGACTAATCCTTTAAATAGTCATTTGGTCAGAGAATATGTTAGATTCTTTTATTATCGTACGAAATCAACAGATATGACTCTATCATTCAACTGTCTCACAATATTATGTCAGAATATAATGTGTCTACTTTTACCATTACATATTTTACTCTTAGCCATTACATTAGCTGCTTGAAAATCACAGTGAATAGACATAGCAGACATAGGTTTTAGCCACAAAAGTATATATGTTAACAGATTTCTAAGTTATTCAGCTTCTGATCTTGCCTTTTCTAAAATGACAAACTTGGATTCCATAGTCTACCAAGTAATGAAGTCTGTTTTAGTAGACTTTTAAGATATTGCACATCCGCCAAAGGTGAAAACGCATCCACTTGTGGATTTTGTTTAATTTGAATTGGTGATCCAATTGGTATCATTATATCCTTCTAACACAGGAATATAACCTGTATATTCAAGCTGAGATGCAATATCAGGTCTAGTGCAATTCATCAGATACATTAGGCTACCAATAACTTGAGAATATTCAAGCTGAGATACACTACTTCCTGTATTCTTCTTGAGATGTATAGTATGATCATAATGTGTATTAACAGGTAAGCAATCAAAGTGATCAAATCTTTTTAATATTTTCTTAACATAATGAGATTGAGACATAAAAATGCTATTATCTTTTCTAATTACCTGAATACCTAATATCATACTTGCTTCTCCTAAATCTGTCACATTAAAACTAGAAGACGTGAGTTTTTTTAGTCAAATTAAGTAACTTAACATTAGTTCCAAAAATAAGCATATCATCTATAAATAGACATATTATAACACCATCATTACCAAAGAATTTACTATATACAACACATCTATCCATATCATTTACTAGATATCCATTTGACTTTAAAACATTATCAAACTTCTCATTCCATTGCTTATGAACTTGTTTTAAACCATACAAGGACTTGCTTAACCTACACGCTTTGTTCTCTTTCCCTGAAATTATATAACCTTCAGGCTGCTCAATGTAAATTTCTTCTTCTAAATCTCCATTTAGAAACACTAATTTAACATTCATTTGATGTACTATTACCTTGTATATGGATGTTATTGCAACTAATACCCTGATCGTTGTTATTTTAGTTACATGTGAATATATATCAAAGTAATTATACCATTCTTTTTATCTAAAACCTTTTGTGACCAATCCACCTTTAAACTTATCTATATACCCATCTGGTTTAAGTTTTTTTTTTTTTTTAAACACCCATTCACACTCTATAGGTTTGTTCCTATGAGGAAGGTCTATGAGTTCTCGGATGTTGTTCGATTCTAATTCATTGTTTATATCTTCTGAATAAGTCTTAGGATCATCTTCTAACAAGAAAGTGAAAAATTCATCCAATAAGTTGGCCTCCTTTCGAGCTCTTGTGCTCCTTTTAGGTTCTGGTTCTACTTCACTATTCACATCTATGCTTCTACTAGTTAAAGCAACATCAAACCCAATATATATATATATATATATATATATATATATTAAATTTATACATATCTAGTCTTCATAAGAAAGACATTTTCTAGAAATTCTTATCTCTAGCTTCTATAATAGTGTTTGGATTTACATGATTATCATTGGGTGGGCAATCCCAACATGTAGATGTTGCATCTAGAAACCATGGCTATATGATCATCAGGTAGGCCACACCAGAGAGGATAAGATAAATTGACTAGTGGCTCAAATGTCTGTATCCGGCCTACCGACTGATCGTATTGGCCTCTTTAGCATCTATAGTGATGATTGCCTAATGACACACTGCAGTTTTGCATCCATGACTGGCTCCCGATATGAGGCAAGAGTGTAACTAGCAGTTCTCATAACAGGAATGTACATTACCTATGAGCCTCGAGTTCTTAAGAGTGGTGCCAGATGGTTCACTGATCCAGACTAATGATTTAGTGGGGCCCACTGTTGAAAGGGAATTGCACAAGTATCCCTCTTCAACAGAACAACCCTTTGATCAATAATCCACGCTCAATGGCAAACAGCTAAAGGCTGTATGCATCTATCCTCCAACTGGGGAGAGTATCGGGGAGTCCCCTTTCCACCACGGGTCCCACCAAATCAATAGTTTGGATAAACGCACCATGGGCACCACTTGTACGAGCCCAAGGTTCAAGGATCACATAATTCTAATTCCTCTTGAAGTATAACCATGAAGGCTCTAATTCATATCCCTCACATGCATCTCAGCTTCTTTTAACACTGACCACCAAAATAGGTAATACCAACATAGTTAATAGTTCTTGATGACTGGATATAACAACTACATTTTACTCACATCATATGCTCCGCTGGAACTTCAAAAGGGAACAATAAGCATTTGAACTCAAATCTCCCTCGCACCAAAAGCACACCCTGAATACTTATTTAGTGAAAGCAGTAAGCTTGATATAGAGACGGATATTACTCAGATGAACTGATCCAGGTACTCCTCTACGGTGGTGTACTTGACATCAGGATAGAGCTGTGATGCCTCCACGCCGAAGGATGGTTTGATCTCAAAGTTGGTGTGGTCTCCCTTCACAAACACCGAGTGTCCGATCGCCATGTTCAAAGGAATTGGAGACTCTGTGATGAAGAAGAATGGAGATCAGGCAAAGTAGGCTCCCTATCTCCACGAAATGCTGGAGTACGACAAGAATGTAAATTGCAGTACCACAGGCTATAGCTATCTTAGATGCACTATCAAAGTAAATTGCAATTAAAATTATAATATAAGAGGAAATAACCAAAATGCAAATTCCTCATCTACAATCACACCAAGGGTATGGGTCCCAAATTGCAATTACGTTACTTTCAAGTTCAACTATAAAAAACTTAACTGTGATTTTGGGGTTACTTCCGCATTTCAAATGCTAGGAACATCATTTAGTTATTTGTGACTTTCACTTTGGTAAAAACAGTGTCTGCAATTCAATTCTCTTGTGCAGCCAAATACAACCTACAAGTTGACTGGGCTGAACTACTAATGTTTTTCATCATTGGTTCCTGTTATTCCTTCATTAACTCAGACAAATTGAACTCAGCAATCAAAAGAAAGATTTTCAGATTGATATTTGACAGTATCATCTCAAATTCTAAATACTAGTGGAGTCCTTACTGACCTTGGATATTCTTGAGTAGTTGCTCCTCTGGAACATAAATCCTTTCAAGGGTCTTTCCGATCTTCTTCTCCCATAGGGAAACAACATCATTGAAGGAGTAGATATTAGCAGGGGGTCTTAGATAGAGGATCTTGTTCAAGGTTCTAGGGTCATCCACGGCTTTGATGGTAAATGTGCCAATGTCTTCTTCCTTGACAAAAATCGCTGCAAATGGAAAGGCAGTGATGATCTATTAGAAAAGAGACCAGCATACATCAAGGCAAACTAGGCAATTTCGCATTCAGTATTTCTGGTTATATGCTACTCCTTTGTATTGGTATTTGCAAATTAAGCACATTAAGCGGCCTTTGGAGGTTAGTATATTTTCGTACAACATATGTCCATGGTGCTCAATTTGGTTCTTTGGCACATTGAGCTCATTTGCCATTTCAAGCTGGTTTGATGAAGACAAACCAGCTTGAGGCACAGCTGGGATTTCCCAAAAAAATCATAGGAAGGAAACACCACCTACTGGCATCCAAATGACACACAATAGGATCTGTGCACTTCTAAGCGTGCAACCTTCGGCACAATACATAACTCAAAAGAGACTGTTCTAAGGTGGCCATATTGAATTACAGATTCAATGCCATTTTCAAGTTATACATGTACATATCCTATGTATAACAGTATAAGTATGAAAAAAAAGAAAAAGAGGTACAAGTATGTATGAATGCAAATGTGAATGTATGTAACTAATGTCACTTTGACCCAGACAGTGTTGGATGTAGTGACAGTGGAAAAGCTGAGAGGTGGCACTGGAGAGTTAGATGGGATGATAGACGAGTTCAATTCAATTCATGTTTGCAGATACAACTTGTGCATAAAAGACTATTACAAGACTGGCATGGGGAGGTTGTGGAGCTTGTGTTGCTTGCCTTTGGGGTTCCCATCCCCTAGGATAACAACCTTGTCCCTGGGGGGATATGTGGCTCCTGCCTGTCCCAACGACGGGAGGAAATACGCAGCAAAGCAGTTGGTGGAGACATATGTGTATGGTATCCCTTCAGCCTCAACAGCCCGCCGGATCCGAGCCTTGGTTGCGAATGCACTCTTTGCCGGCTCAACTGCATGGACGCGATCCACGTCATTTCCAAACTCAGATGGGAAGAATCTCTACAACACACACCCGGGTCTCAGCTGTATCAAGCATATAATTCAAAATACAACTGTTTGAAGATCATCTAGCTGCTAGGGCGTGGCTGAAAACACTAACTGAAACCTTGAGATGTCACCAACCAATTAACCAACAGTGAAAATACATGCAATAGTAAAACCATTAATGTTCCTCGCCAAAACTAAATGCATTTGTTTTTTTCCCCTTCATCAATTCAACATGCTGTTGGTTAGCAAGCTACAGTCATATTTAAAACAGGGATATGATTTGGTAGCACATGACGATGGTGAAAAATTGCTGTCTTTTCTTTTTTCACTCATCTAGACTTCATGATTGTGTTCCATTGACTTAGAATGAGGCGTGCTGACAAGCAAGTTTTTCTTTGTCCTCCCTTTTACTCTCGTGGCCGTGTGGGCAAGTCAGAGTTTAATTATCATTATCCATATCCAATCTTTGTAAGACAATAATAAGATTCAAGTGTGGCAGATTTTCACCAATTCAAAATAGGGTTCTCTTGTGAATGAAATAACACCATCTTATTTGAGAGAAAAATGTTTTCAGCATAGATCATGGTTTTTACAGACAGCATTAAAACAACCAATATATTGGGTCAGTATCGGTCGTAAGGAACCCAATGTGGGCCTGCAATATGAACCATTATGGTCACCAGCAAGCCAAAATATTATGTTATAATGGCCCACATATTTATCCATTACCATTACGGCATACATACCACATTAGGTAATTAAGCTATTAAAGTATTGGAATGATTTTAAAAGCCATTGTTTACAAGCTTGGAAGTCAATTTGGATCAATGAAAGAATGAGCTATCCCATATGACTTGAGTCAAGTCGGAATATGAATCAGCCAATTTCTCCTAAACTCATTTGAGTTTGCACTAAGCATATTGACTGAGTTTCATGAAGCAATGAAGTTGGCAAAAAATTACAATGTGAGGATGTGAATCCATCTCACTAAAAACACAGACAGGACTCCTTGCCACTAAAACAACGCGTATGTTATCTACAAAGGCGGCGGCAGCGGCAGTGGCAGCAGTAATAACAACAACAACAACAACAACAACAACAACAACAATGACAATAGATGATGATGATGATGAATAGCCCCTATATGGATGCTTTATGGTCTAAAAAACATAGATAACATCTTACTCAAAAGTCATAACATCAATGACAAGCAATGGATGGTTGACAAGTAGTTCAGCTAGAAAGAAGCACCAACCCACATTTACTGGGTGAACTTTGCAAACATTCAGAGAGTGAGATTGTTCTGCAATTTCTTTTATATTGCTTCACTTCCAGGCAATAATGCCAAATACCAATGGTCTCTAACGCCTCATAAAAGGTACCATTTGTAACATAGAGATGCTTTAGATGGGTGGGTTCCCATCTCGAGCTCGGCTGGTGATTTCTCAAATCTCTCCTCAAAAATACAAGAGAAGATTTAAACCACAAGGAACTGGAGAAATTATGAATTCTGATGCATTAAAATGTGAGTAGTGTCCTGATGCACTAGTTTATGAAGTAGTAGACTTGGTGGGTGATCCAGATCATTGATCTGATAAACAACATCAGGGATGGGGCATCCCACAAAAAGCTCCTAGGTTGGAAGATCCAAGCCCTTCTATGGCAGCCAAAAAATGAACAGTTATGGAGAATCTAAAAACGACAGTCTAGACAAAAGGAAAAATATAGTGTCAGTAATATGGGTCAAACCCCATCCATGGAGGGTGCATACCGTCGACAATCTAGATCTATGAACAATGGACTCCATTTTTCCAAAACGGATGCATTGAGACAATTCATGTTCTGATGCACAAAGACCCTATAATTTCCGAAGTAATTATGTCTTAATCCACCATTCATCAAACCCACCATATCTTTTATGAGGATCATGATCTTTAAAGATTTTATTTAAAGTTCTATTTTTCCTCTCTTAAAACAGTATAACAAAGCTTCACCCTTTTATAAAAGACCTTCATTTCATACTTTTTTGTTTTTGGTCCTTGATAGAGTGGGTGGATGGGGGCACGTGCATAGGTGTGTGCATGGCAGGGACTGCGGAATGATCTGCTGCTCTAAGAGAACTACATCTACAAGTTACAGTACTACTTGTATCAAAATACTGCATGCACACATGTATTATAGAAGAAATGATCTTAGACAACTACAAGTTATAATACTCCTACTTGTATTGGAATATTGAGAATTGATGCAGGGACATGTGATGACCTAACCCTAGATGCATGTATAATCAGGTTAAAGAATATTCAAATAAATAAACCAATTAACTAACCGTTTCCAATCAAAGGGATTAGGTAAATCTTAACACAAAGATGAGATTATTCCGTTAGGATCATGCCCTTTAGCATAAGATCACGTAAACAGTAAAAAGGGAGGACCTAGGGATATGAGGATATCTCAGATCCAACATAAGTCAATCCACGGTCATGTTTGGATTTGATTCTACTGACTAACCATCCCTCTTTTCCGTTCAAACTAGAAATAGGGTATCTAGAGAGGAACAAAAGGGGTGAAAAACGAAGGGTTCGAGATGAAGAAAGTACGAGTCCTTTTGTCGTCAAAAGAAAAGAAGGAAGATGATTCTTACATTTTCCTGCACCTCGAAGATCTAGAAAGAATGAAACCTAAAATCGGGGTAGAATCCTCAACACCCAAGGGTCAATCCTAAAACCTTAATCTCTTGAATAAAGATGAAGAAAAGAAATGAATTTCTATTCATTCGAAAATAATGAAAATAGAGTTTCTCACAACGTATATATAAGCTATAGAAAAAGTAAAGCCCCTGAAAACAAGAAAAATAACAAAAAAAGACGAAAAGTAAAGAAAGTGCAATAAAGCCCCTGAAATAAGGAAAAGAACAAAAAAAATGCCTAAAACTAAAATACACGTGTGGTAAGGTGTGAAATCCGACCCATGGATCTATGGTCAGGGTGCGGTCATGCCACTCCTGCACTCGTCGCACATCAGAAAATGGGTCCAATAGACCCAACATCCTTTCACATCAACTCCTTTGCTCCGGTACTCTGTCGGCGACGTCTCCTCCTCTGGTACACTCTAAATGGTGCACCACTGATGTCCGCATCAAGAATCCAATGGATTGACCTGAGCTCTCCATCAGGTGTAGCACATAGCTGCCAATATCTCATGGTATCCCAAAATCAGGCCCTTGTTGTTATGATGACATTGGAACTTGCCCAAATTTTCATGGACATGGTTGCCAAGGGCAAAATGCATATTTTGTATGGCTTGCGAGCATATTCTATTCTTTTTTTTTGCTTTACTTAAGGAATCTGGCAGGTCCTGTATGTTTTATTGATGAGGATAGTTCTCTACTCCGTTTGTAAAAATAGGCTTATTCGACAACATGGTGTGTGGGGCCTACTTGATGTGTGCATGACATTTAATCAGTTTATCATGTGTGTCCACTCGCGCTCTCCTTGGAGGTGAAAAAAAAACATGCTGATCCAAAACTCAGGTGGGCCACACCATGTAAAATCATGAGTAAAACTCCAAAATCACATGGTGTTGCTCACTTGACTTTTGGAATGGCCTGAACTTTGCGGTATCCGTGTCCATTCATGCTTGTGGATCTTCTAAATGGATTGGACGGCATATGCAAAACATGATGAGCCCCACATTCAATCTGGAAGGCTTTAATTGTGGGTCTCCACATCCCAAATGTTTCCAGTGGCATGTGACCCACCTATGTGTTGTATTGGGCTGATTCTTGGGACATGGGGTGAACTTGAAGGGATGCACCTTATGGACTGTTTGGATGCGAGCACAATATCACTCACCATGTCATATAATAAGCTTATTCTACAAGTTGTTGGGTAGCTTTTGTATTGTATTTCAATCAATAAATCTGTTAGGGGTTCTGTTTCTGTCATGCCAAAATAATACAAATATATCACGCCTAATGAAACCGACCCTGTCAAGCGATGGTATTTTAGGGCCTGTTTGATTTTCCAGCTCAACAGCAATTACCATGTAAATGGCTAATAATTATTTACCTAGGTAATTACCATATCTTCCCAATCAGATGTGACAACTTACTTCTTTAACACTTTAATTGAGAAATTTACAAAATTAATGTGGGGCCCATCATGATGTATGTGACTTATCCACACCGCTCATTTGTTATGCCAGCTGAATTTAGGGCATGAGCAAAAAAATGAGGTAGATCCAAAGCTCAGGTGGACCACGCCACAGGAAATAGTGGGAATCGAACACCTACCATTAAAAACTTCTTGGGGCCCTTAAAAGTTTAGAATCAAGCTGATATTTGTGTTTTCCCCTCATCCATGTTTGTGTGACCCTTTGAACGGGTTAGATGATAAAAAAAAACCTCAATGTGGGCCCAGTGAAGGAAACAACTTTCAATGGTGGACGAATTAAAGCCACTGTTTCCTTTCGTGTGGGCCATTTGAGTGTTGGATCTGCCTCATTTTTTGGCTCATACCCCATAATGTTCTAATAAAATAGATGGACGGTGCGGATATATCATATACATCACGATGGGATCCACAGATTTAAGTCAACACTTTGTAACGATTTGGAGGTGGAATTACTCTCACATTTTCAAACCTGGTGAAATAATAATAATTACTTATCACCAAAAAACAAACAGACCTTGTGCAGCATAGGACATAACCCCCCAAAAGGGGCAGGATTGATTCAACGGGTAAAGGGGCCATCCAGGGCAGATCCGGGCAGTTCATCAGGTGGTGACCTCCTTGAACATACCTGAGCCCAAAAATCAGGTCGGTCCACCCATCCCTTAGGCCACCTTTTTGTTTTTTTAAAAAGGAAAAAAGACAGAAAAACTAAACAACGGTCCACGTTCAAAATGCATTTCAGTAGATGACATGATGAGTGGGCCGTCCTGATTTTTGGGTCAGGAAATGCTCACGACAACCAATGAATGTATCAGGTGCATGGAAGGGCCTCTTCTCCATATCACTCCTGTCGAATCCCATTCCAATTTCGAACTCCCCTGTGGCAGAGGCAGACATTGCACTGCACCCAAGATGGAATTACGAAAAAATTCCACTGGAGTGTATGTGATCATCTCTCAAAATTCAAGTTACGGGTCTTATGGTATTATCATTGCCCTTGGGAACCACTTTCTCACGTTCAATGAAATACTCCTCCCACTACCTTACCTTTTTTACTTTCCTGTTTTTTTTTTTTTTTTTGCAATTTTCATAATTTACGGTGCGTTTGGTTGTACCCAATATCATGAATTTCATGACATTCCATGTTCAGTAAGTCCAATTTGGTGCAAAATATTGACATTTCACAAACAACGGTGCAACCAAACACACACTGAAATACCCAAATTCATTAGAATATAGTCTAAAACTTTAGAGAGAAGTAGAGAGGGAGTAGGGTTTGCGGTTACCTTAACATTTCCAGCTTCTTTAATGGCGGCGATGATCTTCGTCTGATCTGCCAGCTGCCCATGGCCCACTGTAGAAATGACAACATCGACCCCCTTAATCGCTTTCACCAGGCTCCCGTGATCGTAAATATCTCCCTTAAACAGGTCAAATTTATACAAAAAATAAAATAAAATAAAAAAATCTCATTCATCAACGAATTTATATCTCGGCTAGAAATGGAAAATACGGAGAGCTTGTAAGGGGCCCTTACGAAGACCAAAGTGACGCCGTGGTTCTTGAAATTCTCGACGAGTTTCGCCTTCTCAGGATCGGAAACGGTGCTTTCTCTGATCAGAGCAAACGTGGGGTGCTGGGCCTTCGCGCTAGCTTCCACGACGAACTTTCCGATGTAACCGGTCCCACCGATGACGAGGATCTTGCTTTTCTCGGCCATCCAGAAGTTTGAATCAAAGTAAAAGTTGGGCCTGGAGTTTCATGCGGTGGCAGCGTACTAGCCAAACCACGTCCAGAAGCCTGGGATTGGAAGCAAACCACGTCCAGAAGTCTTGAATTGGAAGTGGATTGCGTGCTGAGTAACTCGGTTCCCTGATGTGTGAGCTATAGCCACACCGTCCACCCATTTTTTGGATTCATTTCCCTGTTTGGAAAAGCTTGGAATTAGATCCGATGGAATTGCATCGGGTCCTGTGTCAATTTCACTCAATGCTAGCAAGTTGTGTAGGTCCCACCTTGATGTGTGAGCTATAGCCACACCGTCCACCCATTTTTTTGAGATTATTTTAGAGCATGGGCCAAAAATCAGGTAATTCTAAAGCTCAAGTGGACCCCCACTGAAAGCAACGGCGATTGAATACTTACCGTTGAAAACTTCTTTGGGGCCACATAAGTTTTGGATCTACCTCATTTTTCGGCCCATACCATAAAATGAGGTTACAAAACAAATGAACGGTTTAGATATAATATATGTGTGTTATTCTGGTAATTTCAAATGATAGTGGGTATATCCATTCAATGTACCACCATATTACCAACAAAGCAGAGCATTAATCTAATCCCATGAAATCAGGGACCATGGGTAATAATGATGTTTTTTGGAATCCAATCCCTCCCAATCCCTTCTAATCCC
This sequence comes from Magnolia officinalis, assembly GCA_021015155.1. Lineage (NCBI taxonomy): Eukaryota > Viridiplantae > Streptophyta > Magnoliopsida > Magnoliales > Magnoliaceae > Magnolia > Magnolia officinalis. Next base: position 112,617,392 of record JAJHSJ010000004.1, read on the forward strand.
GTTGCCCAAACAGGGCCTAAGTATCCTAAGTAAAATATGTGGGGCCCACCGTGATTAATTTATATTATCCACTCCGTCCATCCATTTTATCATATAATTTTATTACATGATTTCAAAACTTAAGCCTATAAAAATCTTAAGTGGACCACATCATAGGAAACAGTATGAATTGAACATCTACCATTTAAGAATTTTAGGAGGGCACGTGAAGTTTTGGATCAAGTTGATATTTTAGTTTTCCCTTCATCCATGTATTTGTGATCTTATGAACGGGTTGAATGACAAATAAACATCACTGTGGGCCATAAGAAGATTTCAACGGTGGAAATCATTATTCCCACAGTTTCCTGTGGTATGGTCCACTTGAGCTTTGGATATGCTTCAATTTTGGGCTCAACCACCGTAATGATCTGGAAAAACGGATCGATGGTGTGGATAAACTAAATACATTCACCGTGGGCCAACGATAAGATCGTACTGAGTTATCCCATTTCGTCTGGAACAGACGTTGAACCACACGAGTGGAAACGGATTGGCTACCCCTGCCACTAGCCATGTGGGCCTCACTATGAAGTAAGTCTTTTATCCATGCCCTTCATCCATTTTTAAAGATCATTTTAGAGCTTAATACAAAAAATGAAAAGGATATAAATCTAAGGTGGACCACACCACAAGAAAACAATAGTGATTGGATATCCACCATTAAAATCCTACTAAGGCCCAATGTACTGTTTATTTGACATCTAATCTATTGATTAGGTCATACAAATCTGGATGAAGGAAAAAAAGCAAAGACCAACTTGATCCAAAACTTTTATGGCCTCCAAAAAGTTTTTAATAGCCGACGTTCAATTAACACTGTTTCAATCTCTCCCTATTATTTTCTGTGGTGGGTCCACTCCAACTTTCGATATGCTCATTCTTTTTCTCATGTCCTAAAATGATCTCTAAAACTGGATGGACAGTGTGGATACAACAAATACATCAAGGTGGGCCCACAAAACTTGGTAATGTCACTTCAAGTCTCGCTAATCCGCCTCCCTAGACTCTCTTCTCAACGCAGTGGAATCCTAGCCGCTTTCCTCATCCTACGGTATATACGAAAGCTCGCACATAAATTCTATGTAGTACAGTTTGTAGGAGAGACACTTTATATATATATATATATATATATTTTTTTTGCATGGACAGTCTCTGCAAACCACATGATGGTTGCCTCTTGAAATACGTGGGCCTTGCTACAATGTTTTCTATAATATATTCAGACCATCAAATGTGTCATTCAGGTGTGCCACGTCAAAGAAAACAGGTGAAGAGACTTGTACCATTAATTATTTTTACAAGGCCCATCGTGACGATATGAATATGCAAAATCCATCCAAGCCATCAGATTGCACAGTACAAAGGTTTCAACTTGGGTCCTAATAATAAGATCCATTCGTGATTTAGGTGGGCCACACCAACAGAAATAGTTTGAAGGGTGGGTGTGGCCTTGTACATTGTTTCTAATCATGTCGTCCACTTGAATAAGGGGCATTTCAGTCCTAGACTTAAAATTGGTTGAATCCCCAAATGGTCGGGATAGATTTTTTAAATACATGATGGTGGTACTCACCTAAGCTAGACAACCCATTACCTAAATACCATTTATGTAACTAATGGAGAATGCATGTGGATGGTGGGGAGCGGATTAGGTGAGACCCCAGACGTGGACGGTGGGGAGCGGATTAGGTGAGACCCCAGGCTTACTCAAGATGGTGCGGCCCTTGCTATGGGTCTTACCTTGATGTATTTATTTTACATTCATGCCATCCATCTGTTTTTATAGATCACTTTAGGGCATTATTCCAAAAATGTAGGGGTGTACATCGAGTCAAACCGAGTCGAGCTGGCCTCAGCTCGACTCGGTTCGGCCACTAGCTGACCTCAGCTTGAACTTGGCTCGATTCAGTCAACAGCTTGGGCCAGTTCGTGCTGAGTTCACCTGTGCAGCATTTTCACAAACACCTGAATTGCACCTTCAAAATCTCACTGTATTTAAGACAACAACAACGATTTGACAAGTATTTTATCAAACACTTTCTAAGCGACGTAAAAATCAAGAAAAAAAAGGATATTAGTTTCATATACATACCTTCCTTGCCACCAGTCACACTTCGTTGGGTCATTTCATCAAACACTTGGTGAGCAACATCAATATCAAAGGAAGGAAGACCGATGTGAGCGCCTAAGAGAGGAGGGAGAGACTAGAGAGAGAGAGAGAGGAAGACCGGAAGAGGGGAGCTGAACCTCGGGTTATGGTTTAGGGGCGTCGGGTAAGGGAAATGTGTTAAGGTTCGTGCAGCCGTGCGGGTAAGGTAAAAGGCGTAGGTTTTTTATTTTTATTTTTATTTTTTTAAAAAAAGGGTATATATACCTTTGCACTGAGTCGAGCCGAGTTCGAGTTGGATTCGATCCGAGTTGAGTCAAGCCGGGACAAGCTCGAACTCAACTCCAACCCGTTCTCGAGCTCCAAAAATTAGTTCGACTCGGTTCGAACTCAGCTTCGAACCAAGTCGAGTCGAGCTTTTTCGAGTCGAGTTGGGTGAGCCAACCGAACTAGCTCGGCTCATATACACCTCTACAAAAATGGAATAGATCCAATTCTCAGGTGGACCATATCATAGGAAAGAGTAGTGATTGACCATTAATAGGCCACAAAAGTTTTGGATCAATTTGATATTTTTTTCCCTTCATCTAGGCTTATGTGACCTTATCAACAGATTCCATGGAAAATAAACAATACGAAAACATTAAGGTGCCCCCTATGGAGTTTTTAATAGTAGGGCCTTGAATCACCCCTGTTTCCTATAGTATGGTCCACCTGATAATTGGATTTGCTCCATTTTTGGGATAATGCCGTAAAATGATTTGGAAAAATGGATGGACAGTGTGGATGCAGAATACATACATTAAGCCCCACAGAAAGGGTCGCATTGTCTTGGGTGAGTATGGGTCTCACCTAATCCGCCCGTGCCGGAAAAACTCCGCGGCTCACCATGATGCATGCGTTTTATCTACACTCTGTCCATTTTTTTCAAACCATTTTAGGGCATAAGGCCAGAAATAGAGTAGATCGGGATCTCAAGTGGGCCACACCATAGGAAAAAGTGGTGATTGAATGGCCACCATTAAAAACTTCCTAATTCCTACTATAATGCTGATTTTCCATCCAACCTGTTGATAAGGTCTCAAAGGTCTGCATGAAGGGAAAAGACAAATATAAGCTTGATCCAAAACTTTGTGCCCCCAGAAAGTTTCTAGTGGTTGGCATTCAATCACCATTTTTTAAAATGGTCCGATCCAACTGATATTTAGATTTGCCTCGTTTTTGTTGGACATGGGCTTATGGGGCCACCATTAGCCGTTTAATCCATGTTAGGATCAAGGTTTTAAAAAAGAGGCTAATCTCTGATTCAGATGAGCCACACCAAAGGAAACAATTAGGATAAATGTCTAACATTCATTTTTACAAGGCCCACCGTAATGACTATAATAAATCCACTCCAATCATTGGATTCCATCAAAAACATTTAGTACCGGGGCCCAAGAATCAAGACAATCCGATTAAGGTGGGCCACACTTAGGGAAACAATTTGGAGGGCAGGCATTGCCATGTACATTGTTTCCAATATATATGGTCCACAAGAATCACTGATATGGCTGGTTTTTTTTTATACCAAAGCCTATAATTAGGCCAGCAACTCGTGATCAAGTTGAATTTTCTAAAACAAACATGAGCCAACATAGCTGATTGTTTTTCAGAGTATAATTTCTTTCTTTGCCTGGTGGAAAGAGGTTCCACGTGTTTCTCCCCCCAATGCTAATTTCAACTTTTCGACTTCCATTCATATAGCTAGATGAATGTTTTGGAAAATATGGAGAGTCAAAGCATGTTACAGGAATACCATGTACTTCCTAAAAATTTCGTTCAAAACCCCTTTATGTTTATTTTACATTTACCACAGGAAATGGTGGTAAATGAATAATAATTATTTCTCAAAGCTATTTGAAAGAGATGTAAATGTAGAGTAATTATGATTTCAAGAACCAAGAATACATAGGACAGAGTTGCCCATGTAAAATCTGTGGGTCCCATCGTGATGTATGTGATTGATCTATGGTAACTCATTATAGGGCATGAACCCAAGTCCTTCCTATTAGAGGATAGGAAGCAGTAAGAACCCAGTGGAGGCAGCCTTTTCTGTTGGATCTATTTGTTCACTTTCAATTTATCATCCATTTACAGGTTATGGTTGGAAGGCCGGGATCTCCAATCTAATGGTATCTTGACAATGACTCCTTAACTGAACAGTTCAAAACTTGCAGGAATCATATGGTTGGGCTCAATACCCAGGTTGGCATAAACGCCCAGGCCACCAAGTATGAAGTGGAAGTGGGGCAGGGTGAACAGCTTAGTGGGTGAAGCATAGACCATTGAGCCCACCTTCGATGTATTTGTTGTATATTCATGTTGTCCATCTGTTTTGCTGGATCATTTTAAGGCATTGCCCCAAGAATAAAGCATATCTGAATATCAGGTGAACTACACCTTAGGTAATCATTTTAAGGCATTGTCCCAAAAATAAAGCATATCCAAATATCAGGTGAACTACACCTTAGGAAAACAATACCGTTATAACTTTTAGTGGCCCACTGTGATGTTTATTTGCCATTCAACCTGTTGATAACATTACAAAGACGTAGATGAAGGGAAAACACAAATAGCAGCTTGATCTAAAACTTTTGTGGCTATAAGAAGCTTTAAAAGGTGGAAATTCAATTCATACTGTGTGGTCCACCTGAGATTTAGATCTATCTATTTTTTATTTTATTTTATTTTTTTACACACACAAACACACTACATGAGCACTCAAACCCATGACTTCATTGTTGAAATGCACTATGTCTAACAATGAGCCATGGCTTGAAACCCAAGATTTGGATATATCTCTAAAATGATCAAGCAAAAGGTTAAACAACATGGATATACAGCACATATATTGAGGTGGCCCCTTGGTCAAGGGCTTGTCCACTAAGCATTTACCCCTGCCTCACCTAATTTATGCCCATATGAAGTAATCTTAAGGCTCAATCAAGAGCAAAAAGGCCCAATCGACTGGGTGACTATTTGTGTATGCTCTAACCATGTTAAATTTGCCACATGGTGGAGAGATCTCAATAAGAGATAAATAGAAAATCTCTTCAGCTGCCCTAATGGCCAAATTTGATTAAAGTCTGAAAAGTCATAAGTAGCCTAAAAATAATAAGTCCAGCTGACTACTGATATGGGACGCATGTCACAAATCTCTTGCACGTAAGAGTTAAATACTCATCGTAATGTCCTCATGACTGATATTGGGTATTGATCGAAGTATGGTTACAACTAATGATAAATTCAATTGATGCACCATAGTATCACATAGAAGAAGCCCTTACAACAAAAAAAATTGCCTAAGAAGCTATAAGGTGACATAATGACATGCCAAATTGGCTGAGTTCTACAGCGCACAACACGTGCAAGCGGAAAAGGGAATAACGATCACTAACACGTGTTATCATGTGAAGAACCCTCGTTTACCCTCATCCATCAAATAGGTGCAGGATGTGCACACAATCAATGGCAACCTACGAAAAATGACTAACACAAGTGGCATTGCATGATAAGCCACAATTGTTTATGGGCCTAGATGGTTATCTCCATATCAACAGACATTAAAAGTGGCTACGAAGATATCTCTCCAGCTACCACCTCAAAGTTCTATAAATATGAGTAAGATTGAAGCGCTCTAAGCCCTCACCAACCTAACACAATACAACTTTACAATGCAATGCCGCTTAACTTATTTTAGTTTAGCCTGGATTAAGACTAGTATAATCCAATCCGGCAACACTATCATGCTAGATCGACTTTATCTTAGGAGTAATGCAATCTCGTCCATTAACGTTGCTAAGCTGAACCAAATTAGCTTAGAGTGGTGTAATCCCCTCTTTCTACACCCAAGTCACTGAACCACGCTTTTTAAATGTAATTCCATTCGTCTATACCCAAGTCACTGGACTAAGGAAGACATTAGCTCTAGGACATCGCCATCTATGCTGCAAACATTGGATCATTGATGATTATCTTTCGTAAGATTTTATTCTCTTTAATGCAATTTCGTTCCTTCTCCTCTTATATTATTCTAATTGATCAACCTCTGCTATAATGATGAGAAAAAAAAATACTTTTAGCTAAAAGGTAATAAGAACTCACTAGAAGAACAAACCTTCCATTTATAAATTGCCTAACCTCTTTTATTGGTGGTTGAATATATGGCCAAACTAATTAGTTTTTAGTTATGGACGGCCATTCACAGTTTCTCTAGCTATCTCGGTGCTTGGGGTTAAAGGTATTAAGTTCGAATTGAGCCATATTAGGCTTTGGTATGCTCGATATCACGTATACGTACCAACAACCGAATTTTGAGCCCAACACCTTCTTTAGCATGTCTAATGAAACCCATGTGTAGTACTTGATTTAATTTTGTAATACAATGTATCAGGTCTACCAAACTTTCTGTTAATTCTAAAGATTAGGTGATGCCACGTCTACGGGAAGAAATTCCTACAGATGTTGAACCTCAACTTCCTAGCCCCCCTGGAGCCTACTCTTCTAGAAGCAAGATCAACGGGTTGAAGGTCTATATTCAAGAGTTCAATAATCAATGGGTTGATATAGTCTAAATTTGTTTCGGATATTCGTTCATCTTTCCTAGCGTATTCACAATCCATAGTAATGTCCATCACAGTCCATAGTAATGACCATCCTAAAAATATTTTGGAGTGATGAAGCATGACCCTACGTCCAACCTCTATTTGTTGGAGATCGTGCAGAAGCAAACACAAATTCAATCAAACAAAGCGAAATCAAACACAAACAAAAGCACGCCAAGAACACATAAATTTTACATGAAAAAAATAACGGCACAGAGTGACAAGTAATCCACTATGAAATAATATTACATGAGATGGATAGACTTACCAATCTGAACAACTCCAAAATCTATTCTCAAAACCCCAACCTTGCTCTGGAACATCTTAGGAACGTTTTAACAGTCACTTATAATACTCTAATCCCGATTAGACCTAATATATAGACTATAACAATCAGAATTAGAAACAAATCCCACACTTACACAGTTCTACACGCACGTCGATTAAACCTTCGATCACATCAACAACCATCGTAGATCAGTTGATGACATCGAAGCTATCTTCAATGGCATCAATTAGCAACTCCAAAACTGTCCAACGAGCAACTGAAATTTTTCTGAATTTTCTCGATGGCATTAAGTGGTCTGTTTATCGATGGTATTAATAGACTGTTGATCTCAATCAGATTGAAGACATCTACAACACTATTCTCTATAGTCTAAGCTAGCAACTGGCGGGCCTAGGGCAGGTTCAAACCTTGATTTTGAACCGGTTCGGTTGAGCCTACTGAAAATATTAGTTTTGCCTTGTACAAGCCAGGCCCATTGCCACCATACAAGTATGGGACCAAAGCTCTCATCCTGATAGCTAATGAGGAATGCTAGTTGCACTCCTGCATATGGACTTCACATTCACGGCCTCGCACATCAACACAAGGCAAACGCGTGCAAGATTAGAGCCACTAGACAAGCAACCCAAATATGTAGATGCTATATCTAGAAACCATGGTTAAGATGAATTGATCAGTTGCTCAAATGTCTGCATGCAACCTAACTACTAATCAGATTGGCCTCTTTAGTATCAATAGTGATGATTGCTTGATGACCCAGTGCAGTCATACGTACATCCAAGACTGGTTCCAAATGGGAAGCCTGAGTAACTAGCAGTTCTAATAACAGAATATGTACATTACCCATGAACCTTTAGTTCTTAAGAGTGGTGCCAGATGGTTCACTGATCCAGACCAGTGATACGGTGGGGCCCACTGTAGAAAGGGAATTGCACAAGTATCCCCCTTTAACAGAAAAACCCTTTGATTAATAGCAAGTAAACAGATGGTTAAGAAAAAAATACAGCAATAATCCACACTCAACAGCAAGCAGCCAAAGGCTGTATGCATCTATCCTCCAACTGGGGAGAGCATCAGGGACTTCCCTTTCCACCTTGGGTCCCATCAGATCAACAGTTTCGATGAACGCACCATGGGCACCACTTGTACAAACGCAAGGTTCAAGGATCATATAAATCTAATTCCTCTTGAATTATAACCATGTATGCTCTAATTCATATCTCCCTCACATGCATCTTAGCTTCTTTTAACACAGTCCACCAAAATAGGTAATACCACCATAGTTAATAGTTCTCATTGACTGAATGTAACAACTACATTTTACTCACATCACATGCTCCACTGGAACTTCAGAAAGGAACGATATGCATTTGAACTCAAATCTCCCTCACACCAAAAGCACGCCCTGAATACTTATTTATGAAGCAAAAGCAGTAAGCCTGATATAGAGATGGATATTACTCAGACGAACTGATCCAGGTACTCCTCTACAGTAGTGTACTTGACGTCGGGATAGAGCTGTGATGCCTCCACGCCGAAGGATGGTTCGATCTCAAAGTTGGTATGGTCTCCTTTCACGAACACTGAGTGTCCAATCGCCAAGATGATGTTCACAGGAATTGGAGACTCTGTGGTAAAGAAAGAATGGAGATCAGTCAAAGTAAGGTCCCTATCTCCACCAAATGCTGGAGTTTGGCAGGAATGTAAATTGCAGTACCACAGGCTATAGGTGTCTTAGATGCACTGTCAAAGTGAATTGCAATTAAAATCATAATCTAAGAGGAAATAACCAAGTTGCAAGTTCCACGACAACAATCACACCAAGGGTGTGGGCCCCAAATTGCAATTATGTTACTTTCAAGTTGGACCATAAAAAGCTTAACTGCAATTTTGGGGCTACTTCTGCATTTCTAATGCTAGGAACATTTGGTTATTTGTGATTTCCACTATGGTAAAAATAGTGTCTGCGATTCAATTCTCTTGTGCATCCAAATGCAACCTACAGGTTGGCTGGGGTGAACTACCAATGCTTTTCATCATTGGTTCCTGTTATTCCTTCATTAACTCAGATGAATTGAACTCGGCAATCAAAAGAAAGATTCTCAGATTGATATTTGACAGTATCATCTCAAATTCTAAATACTAGTGGAGTCCTTGCTGACCTTCGATGTTCTTGAGCACTTGCTCCTCTGGAACATAAATCCTTTCAAGGGTCTTTCCGATCTTCTTCTCCCACAGGGAAACAAGATCATTGAAGGAGTAGATATTAGCAGGGGGTCTTAGATAGAGGATCTTGTTCAAGGTTCTGGGGTCATCCACGGCTTTGATGGTAAATGTGCCAATGTCATCTTCCTTGACAAAAATAGCTGAAAATAGAAAGGCAGTGATGATCAGTGAGAAAAGAGACCAGAATTCATCAAGGCAAGATAGCCAATTTCGCATTCAGTATTTCTAGTTACGTGCTACCCCCTATTGGTATTTGCAAACTAAGCAGATATTAAGCGGTCTTTGGAGGTTAGTATGTTTTCGTACAACACAATGTCCAAGGTGCTCAATTTGGTTCTTTGCCGCATTGAGCTCATTTTTCATTTCAATCTGGTTTGATGAAGACATCCTACCAAACACGCTGCTTGAGGCACAGTTGGGATTTCCAACACATCTTAGGAAGGAAACACCACCCACTGACATCCAAATGGCATGCAATAGGATCTGTGCACTTCTCAACATGCAGCCTTAAGCACAATGCATAACTCAAAAGGATTGTTCTAAGGTGCCCATGTTGAATTACAGATTCAATGCCATTTTCAAGGTTATACATGTACATATTCTATGTATAAGTATGATTTAAAAAAATGGTACAAGTATGCATGAATGCAAACGTAAATGTATGTAACTGATGTAACTTTGACCCAGACAGGTCAGTGTTGGTATGTGGTGACAGTGGAAAAGCTGAGAGGTGGCACTGGAGGGTTAGATGAGATGATAGGGAGTTCAAATCAATTCATGTATGAAGGTACTACTTGTGTATATAAGACTGTTATAAGAAAGGCATGGGGAGGTTGTGTTGCTTACCTTTGGGGTTCCCATCCCCTAAGATAACAACCTTGTCCCTGGGGGGAGATGTGGCTCCCGGCTGTGCCAACGACGGCAGGAAATATCCAGCAAAGAAGTTGGAAGCGACGAATGTGTGTGGTATCCCTTCAGCCTCAACAATCCGCCGGATCTGAGCCTTGGTTGCAAATGCACTCTTTGCCGGCTCAACTGCATGGACACGATCCACATCATTTCCAAACTCGGATGGGAAGAATCTCTGCAACACACACCCAGGTCTCAGCTGTGTCAAGCATATAATTCAAAATACAACCGTTTGAAGATTAACTAGCTGCTGGGGCATGATTAAAAACGGTAACTGAAACCTTGAGATGTCACCAACCAATTGACCAAGGTCGGTCAATGTAAGAACAAGCTATCCCATATGACTCAAGTCAGTATATGAATCAGCCAATTTTTCCTAAACTCATTTTGAGTTTGCACTAACTCAGCAGATTGATTGAGTTTCATGAAGTGATGCACTTGGCAAAAAATTAGAACGTGAGGATGTGCATCCCTCTCACCAATAACACAGATAGGGCTCCTTACCACTAAAACAAAGTGTATGTCATCTACAAAGGTTGCATTATTTAATTAACCAAATTACTTTTCTGAAATGAAATGTACCGTAAACAACATGAGCTTAACCACCTTTAGCATCTCCAAAGTATTTGTTAATAAAATTTTGGATGGCTGGGGCTGTTGATCTAGGAGGACCCCTTATTATTATTATTACTTTGATGAATAGGCCCTATATGGATGTTTTATGGTCTAAAAAACATAGATAACATCTTACTCAAAAGTCAGAACATCAATGACAAGCAATGGATGGTTGACAAATAGTTGAGTAAGAAAGAAGCACCAAACCCCATTTAACTGGTGAACTTTGCAAACATTCAGAGGGTGAGATTCTTCGGCAATTTGTTTTAGATTGTTTCACTTCCAGGTGATAATGCCAAATACCAATGGTCTCTAACGCTCAGATAGGTACCATTTGTAATGTAGAGACACTTTGGATGGGTGGGTACCCATCTCTAGCTTGGTTGGTGATCTCTCAAATCTCTCCTAAAAAATACAAGAGAATATTTAAACTATAACTGGAGAAATTATAAAGTCTGATGCATTAAAATGTGAGTGGTGTCCTGATGCACTAGTTTATGAACAAGTGGATTTGGTTGATGATCCAGGTCATTGATCTGATAAACAGCATCATGGATGGGGCATGCCACAAAGAGCTCCTAGGTTGGAGGATCCCAACCCTTCTATGAGTGGCCAAAAATTGAAATGTTATGGAGAACATACAACAATGGTCTAGAAAAAATGGAAAAACATAGCGATGGTATTTTAGAATTGCAATGAATATAGGTCAAACCCCATCCATGGAGGGTGCGTCTGGTCAACAATCTAGATCTATGAACCATGGACTCCATTTTCCAAAACGGACACATCGAGATCATGTTCTGATGCACAAAGACCCTATAATTTTTGAAGTAATTATGTCTTAATCCACCATCCCTCTAACCCACCATACCTATTATTAGGATCTTGACTTTTAAAGATTTTATTTAAATTTCTATTTTTCCTCTCTTAAAATAGTATAACAAAGCTTCACCTTTTTATAAAAGACTTCCATTTTTTTTTTTGTCCTTGATAGTGTGGGTGGTTAGGAGCACATGCATAGGTGTGTGCATCGTAGGGAGCGCAGAATGATCTGCTGCAAGTTATAGTACTCCTACTTGTATTGGAATGACAATCCAATGGATTGATCCGAGCTGTCCATCAGGTGCAGCACATAGCAGCCAATATTTGGGAGTATCTCGAAATCAGGCCCTTGTTGTTTTGATGCAAACCACTGGAACTTGCCCAAATTTTCATGGGCATTGTTGCCCAACGCAAAATGCATATTTGTATGGCTAATATCCTCTTTTTTTTTTGCATTACTCCAGGAATCTGGCAGGGTCTTGTACGTTTTATTGTTGAGGTCAATTCCTTTACTGCATTTGTAAAAATAAGCTTATTTGACAACGTGGTGTGTGGGGCCTACCTTGATGCGTGCATGACATTTAAAAAGTCCATCATGTGTGCCCCCTCATGTTCTCCATGGAGGTGAAAAAATCATGCTGATCCAAAACTCAGGTGGGCCACACCATGTAAAATCACGACTAAAACTCCAAAATCACATGGTGCCCCCTCTTGAGTTTTGGAATGGCCTCAATTTTGGGGTGTCCATCCAGCTAGTGGATCTTCCAAATGGATTGGAAGGCATATGCAAAACTTGATAGGCCCCACATACAATCGGGAAGGCTTTAATGGTGGGCCACCACATCCCAAATGTTCCAAGTGGCATATGACCCACCTGTGTGTTGGATTGGGCTGATTCTTAGGATATGGGGTGAACTTGAAGGGATGCACCTTATGGACGGTTTGGATGCAGGCCCAATATCACTCACCATGTTGTATAATAAGCTTATTCTACAAGCTGTTGGGTAGCTTCTGTATTGTATTTCAATCAATGAATCTGGTAGGGGTTCTGTTTCTGCCAATCCCAACATCTCCTCAACGAGAATAATGCAGATATATCTCACCTAATGAAACCGACCCTGTCAAGCGATGTTACTTTATTGCAGCATAGGCCATGAGCTCCACAAAGGGGCAGGGGATTGATTGAGAGGGTAAAGGGGTCATCCAGGTGAGATCTGGGCAGTTCATCAAGCGGTGACCACCTTGAACGTATCAGAGCCCAAAAATCAGGTTGGTTTGCCCATTCCTTAGGCTTCATTTTTTGAGGGAGATAGGCGGCTAGAAAAAAACTGAACAACGGTCCACATTCAAAATACATTTCAGCAGATGACAGGATGAGTGGGCCGGCCTGATTTTTGGGTGAGGAAATACTCACGTAGACCCAACCGATGAAGGTATCGGATGTCTCACCATATGTTGGCACAGGTGCATGGAATGGCCTCTTCTCCATCTCACTCCTGTCGAACCCCATTCCAATTTCCAACTCCCTGCTGCAGATAAGGCAGTGCACCCAAGGTGGAATTTCAAGAAATTTCCACTGGAGTGTATGTGATCATCCCTCAAAATTCAAGTTACGGGCCTTACGGCATTATCGTTGGCCCCTTGAGACCCACTTTCTCAGTTAAATGTAATGCTCCACTCATTAACTTACCTTTTAACTTTTCTGTTTTGTAATTTTCGTAATTTAGGGTGCGTTTGGTTGTACCAAATATCATGAATTTCATGACATTCCATGTTCAGTCAGTCCAATTTGGTGCAAAATATCATGAGATTTCACAAACTACGGTGAAACCAAACACACACTGAAATACCCAAATTCATTAGAATATAGTCTAAAAGTTTAGAGAGAAGTAGAGAGGGAGTAGGGTTTATGGTTACCTTAACATTTCCAGCTTCTTTAATGGCGGCGATGATCTTCGTCTGATCTGCCAGCTGCATTTGGCCCACTGTAGAAATGACAACATCGACCCCCTTAATCGCTTTCACCAGACTCGCGTGATCGTAAAGGTCTCCCTACAAATGGTTAAAAATAAATGAAAAAAAAATCTCATCCATCAACGAATATCTCGGCTAGAAATGGAAAAGACGGAGAGCTTGTAAGGGCCCTTACGTAGACCAAAGTTGCGCCATGGTTCTTGAAATTCTCGATGAGTTTCGCCTTCTCAGGATCAGAAACGGTGCTTTCTCTAATCAGAACAAATGTGGGGTGCCCGGATTTCGCGCTCGCTTCCACGATGAACTTTCCGATGTAACCGGTCCCACCGAGGATGAGGATCTTGCTTTTCTCGGCCATTTAGAAGCTTTTCCAGCGAAGAAGGAACTGAGAATTCGACTCCCTGCGCGAGTGGAAGATGCACGGGCTTTACCGGCAATGGATGCCTGTATTTATAGAAGGAAGGAGGAGGCTGAATTTACGAAAGTACCCCTCTGGAAATGTACTGAGTTACTCAGTACGCTCTTATCGTACTGAGTAAGCTCAGTTAGGCCCACCTTGAATGTATTTGTATTATCCACTCCGTCCATCAGTTTTTCAGATCATTTTAGTAGTTGAACCCATATTTTAATATATCTAAGCTCAAGTGGACCATACCACAGGAAACCGTAGGAATAATGATTTCCACCGTTGAAACCTTTCTATGGCCCACAGTGATGTTTATTTGTCATCCAATCTGTTCATGATATCACAAAGACATGGATGAAGTGAAAAAACCATTATCAGATTGGTATAAAACTTCTATGGCCCCCACGAAAATCTCAATGGTGGATGTTCAATTCACACTTTTTTCAGTGGTGTGGTCCATTTAAGCTTTGGATATTCTTCACGATCAACACAATCACCTAAACTTATCTTCTAAAATGTATGGACGGAGTGGATAAAATGCATGAATGACTGTGGGACCCACAGTGTTTACTCAGTACGCAATCCGCTTCCACCCCTCTGACGGACTCGGTCGGATTTAAAATCATCACAGCGTCCGCACTACGGCAATTTTTTTTTTTAAAAAATTAAATATCTACTCCGCCAGATTGTGATGGATGATACACGGGCATTTGGGAATTATTTAGAAATTCTAATTAAGCGGTCCAAATTACGGACAACAGTTTAGATGTATTATAAAAAAAAAAAAAAAAAAAAAAAGGCTTATTTGATAGCTTATGAACGTATTGCTGGACGCTAATTGGATGGTTAAAAGCGAAAAAGCATCCAATGGTCCTATTTCTCCGAATGAGTGTCCACACATCAGATATAAAGATTGTCAGAGAGTGTGTGTTTCACAACTTGCACGATCTTACACGGTCCCCTGGTTGGGCCATGCGTGTGGATGTTTGGAACCATTCAACGACCATGATCAAAGTGAGAATACCTATGAATGATCGTAGCCATCTGATCAAATTTTAAACTAGTCCGTGGTTTCCATTCAAGTCCATTTTGTGATGATCATTGCAGTTGAAGAGAATCGTATGCGGTGGGTCCCACCTCGTGAGTGGTGCACGATGAACACACCAGACGGTGAAACTGACGGTCTTGAGGGTGTTACCCGGTTGTCCTAATGGGTGGTCCCCTGACTGTAGGGCCCACCTTTTTTTGTTTGTTTTATATCCATGCCGTTCATCAGTTTTTTTTAGCTGATTTTATGGTATGGTTATAAAAATAAAAGAGATTTAAATTTCAAGTGAACCACACCACAGGAAAGAGTAGTGATTAACCATTAAAAACTTCTTTTGGAATACGAAAGTTTTAGATCAAGATGATACATGTGTTTTCACTTCATCCATGTCTGAATGACCCTATCAACAGTTTGGATGTCAAATAAACATTAAAATGGCCTTGGGAAGTTTTTAATGGTGGGGATTCAATGACCACTGTTCGTGTAGTGTGGTCCACTTGATATTTGGATTTACTTCAGTGTTGTAAGCATTTATTATAATGAGCTGCAAAAACATACATTTAAAGTGGGGCCCAAGGTGAGGTAAAAACCCACTACACTGTTACCCGGGTAACACCTAATCGGCTCCCATGGTAGGCACAAAACGATGGGCCCCATAGAGATGGGTGTTTTGTCGGATGAGGCCGTTCTATTATATACCAGATGAACGGTCCGGATTAAAGCCCCAACAGCAACTTTGTTTAATCCGCGTCACACTCATGGCAAGTTGGTGAGTATGTATCTAGCCTTTTTTCCGGAAGTTGATGAATCTGTCTAACTTCGAAGCCATGTCATTTGACTCCGAAGACAACTTTATCTAGAACCTTCGTTCTCTCACTGGAGCTTTGGGTTGTTGATTATGGGTCCTGATTAACCTATAGAAAACAATGGCCTAATAAGATGATGGGCTTTACTATTGGCACAGGCCACCTATCCATACCATTCATCTAGTCAACTTCACTGATACCTTGATGTATGTGTTGTATTTCTGGGTTTACCCAAATCTTGTAAACTACATCACATGAAAGCAATAATGTTGGAAGGCCTAATATTAAAATCTTAGGGCCCATTGTAATGCTTATTTGCCACCAAACTTATTAATAATATCACAATGAAAATAACAGCTTGATCCAAAAAATCCATGGCCTTTTGGGAGTTTTTAATGATAGAAATTCAATGCATATTGTGTAGTCCACAGTGATATTTGGATTTATTTAGTTTTTGAGACTATCCTCTAAAATAACTTCTCAAAACAAATAGAAAACATACATGAAGGTGGGTCATATGGTAGGCCTCATCTACTGATCTATTACCCTTGCCTCGCCTAATCAGTACATATATGAAGTTATCCCAAGGCCCGATCAAGGGTAGAGAAGCCCAATTGATTAGGTGACCTAACAGGAAGCCCAATCTATTGGGTGACCCACCAAATATACTATAACGTAACAAGTATGGTATAGTGTATTATCTCATAGTGTACTGACTAAACTTTGTGAAGCTTACTGGACCTATGAGTACTATTACCCATGTTAGAGCATCATTCCAAAATTGAAGCATAACCAAAGTTCAAGTGGACTTCATTGAAACCTCCCTAAGGCTTGCTGCGGGATAATGACGTCCACCACCGTTGGAACCTTGTTAGGATCAACCGTAATGCTTATTTGACATCCAACTTATTTATAAAATCAAACGGGCATGGATGAAAAAAAAAAAAAAAACACAAATATAAGTTTGATCCAAAACTTCTATGCTTCTCAGAAGTTTTCAACAGTAATTATTGAAATCACACTATTTTCTGTAGTGTGGTCTACTTGATCTCTGAATATAATTAATTTTGGTCTCATGTCTAAAATAGGTGGACAATAAGATACATTCATCAGACTAAGCTCCACGTAATTTTACTCATTGCTAACTCTGCAATCCTCTTCCCACCCAACAGCCCAGCGACTTTTGTTAGTTGAATCAGTCACTATGTTTTGGAGAAGGGTAGGTGAGCACAAATCATTCATTTCTTCTCAGACCGGCGAGCTATATGATACTCAAGCAGGCAAGCTATATGATACTCTAGCAGCTTATGATACTTGATACGCAGGCATGCCTACGTTGCCTCGAATGAAACCAACTGTGGACAGTGTTGTTGAGCTACCGTATCATAATCAGTGGACAGTGTTGTTGAGCTACCGAATCATAATCAGTTTGGTTGTAAATCCTAACCTCTGATTCTTGGCCGTTGTTTGTTGAAGTAAGACCAATGGATATTTTCATTTTTAACCATCCAATAAATGTCTACTAAAATAAGATGATTTTATAGTTCATGATAAATTTTAAATGAGAACAGTAATTTAGACAATTTAGTATGTCATTTTTATAATAATTAATCTAATTTCAAAGTGCCTGTGTATCATCAATCAGACTCTGCCGGAGCATCCGAGTTTCACTCTTCCAGAAGGCTCGTACAAAGGGGAGCGGATTAGGTGAGACCCTACACTCACCCGTGCGGCCCTTACCTTAAGGCCCACCTTGATGTATATATTCTGTATCCACACTGTCCATTTCTTTATCTGGACATTCGTTTTGCAGATAATTTAGGACATTATCCCAGAAAATGAAGCAGATCTAATTATTAGGTGGACCATAACATAGGAAGAGTGGTGATTGACCATTAATGGGCCACAAAAGCTTTAGATCAAGGTGATTTGTTTTATCACTTTTTTTTTTTTTGTCAGCTTGTTAATAACACCCCACTGTCAGTTTACACTCTGACATTAAGGGCGTGTTTGTTTTTTCAAATATAGCTGGTGAGCCCATTTTCCTTGGGCAAGTAATGCAGTCAATGTCAGAAGTCATCATCCGGATTTCACGCGTTTGAAATCTTCCCAAAGAGGTGAGAAATTGGGTTTTCCGCGTTTGATGAGGAAGGGAAAATGCATGCGTTAGAGTGGGAAGGGACACCAGCCATTAGCTACTGGTCGGTACTATATAGGGCCACCATGATGTATGTGGTCATCCATGCCGTTCGTCTATTTTTATATATCATATTAGGATATGAGAAGAAAAACAGTAGTATATCTCAATTTCAATTTAGGTGGGCCATACCATATTCTCTCAGTCAAATGCACAAAATGGTAATTATTACCCATTTCGCAGTGATTTCCCTCTCCCGCCGAAACAAACAGGCCCTAACTACCCCCACTAGGGATCGATTCCAAGACCTCAGTGTTGAAACTAGGTATCTTTGGCTCAGTCTGCCACTTGATCTATGAATCAGGGTGTGATTTGTTTTATCACTTAATCCAAGCTTACATGACATTATTAACCGATTGGATGGAAAATAAACATTATGAAAATATTAATGTGTGCCATAAAAAACTTTTAATGATAGAGCATTCAATTTTCCTATGGTTTGGTAACACTTGATAATTTGATATACATCATATTTTTTTGAATAATATCCTAAAATAATCAGTAAAAACGGATGAAAGTGTGATTATAGAATACACACGTCAAGGTGGGCCCGAACGTAACTGCCACACCGACTTGGGTGAGCCCGGGATGTCACCTAATGCGTTTCCCGTACTGAGATCGTGACGTGCAAAGAATAGAAAAGGTGAATGATTGAGGCGCAATCCCTACGATTCCTGTTACAGGAGCTCCTGGCTGTAATCAAAAGTTCCGTGGGGTCATTGTAATGTCTCTACGGTATCCACTCTGTCCAATCCGTTACACCCGGTCATGGTAGTTTGTAGATCATGAAAGTACGGCTGGTCAAAACTCAATTGGGCCACACCAAAGGAAAACGTGGGAATTGATCGCCGGCCATTAAAAGTTTCTTTCATCTTTATGAGATTTTTCATAAGTTCTTCTGAAAGGTTAGATGGCATATAAACATCATGCCGGCCTAGAAAGGTTTCAACGGTGGACATTTACATACCCAGTCTTTCCTGTGCTATGGCTGTATTAATCTTTGAACCTGCCTCTCTTGTTTTGGGCTCACGTGCTAAAATGAACCGGTGAAATTGATGAATGGAGTGGATGTAACGACGATATTGCAGAGGGCCCATGGAGCTTTGGTTTCACGCTCCAATCGTAGGGTGGCCAGAAATTTGCGTTGCTGAATCATTGCAGGCGTGCTTAACTTGGGCAACCAGCTCATTAAGTGGGTCACACTCAAACGGCAAGATGGATGGTTAGAAAGAAGATGATAACCATCTGAATTACTAGAAGGACGCTTTGGATGGTATGACACAACTGACATGTATTATTTATTTATTTATTTATATTGTTTTACAAAGCTAGAATTTTTTTAGCTTCATGAATTTGAAAGGTTACTAAATAGCAAAAGGAGTTTCACGATGGTACTGTTGGCGTGGGATTAGTAACCAGCAAAAGGAGTTTCACGATGGTACCGTTGGCGTGGGAATCGGATTCAACCGTGACCACTCCACCACCCAGCCTGATACTGGTTGGTGTTGGAAAAAGTTCTGTCTACTATTTTTTCAGATTATTTTATGGCTTGAGTCTGAAAGTGAGGTGGATCCGGGTCTCAAGTGGACCACATGGTGAGTTATTGAACGCTTACCATTAAAAGCTTATTGGAGTCACAGAAGTTTTGGATCAAGCTTATATTTGTGTTTCCATTCGTCCAGGTATGTGTGACCTAATCAACAGGTTGAATGGAAAATAAACATTACAATGGATCCTTATTAAGTTTTTTAATGTTGACCATTCAATCATTACTATTTTCCTTGGTGTGATTCACTATATAATTAGATCTAGATCAATTTAAGCTCATGCCTTAAAATGAGTTTATAAAATAAATAGATGGCATAAATAAAACACATACATCATGGTGGGCTCAAAGCTTTTTCCAACATTGACCTGCTACTGACCTTGAGCTTAATAGTACAGGCAGGGGTCACTACCGCAGCCGGGTCGTTGGCGTGGCCTACCGCATGCCACATCCCACCAGACTCATGTTAAGCAGTGTAGAACACAGCACCAATGTCAGTGTTGTCATGGATCCTTACTCTTGCCCGGGTGGTAGACTCTCATGAGTTTCAACTCCGTTTCAAGGGTTCGAGTATCCATGGTGAAATCCCACCATGGCGTGAGTTTGTGGAGGTGTGGAGGTGTAAAACAAAAGAAAA
This sequence comes from Magnolia officinalis, assembly GCA_021015155.1. Taxonomy (NCBI): domain Eukaryota; kingdom Viridiplantae; phylum Streptophyta; class Magnoliopsida; order Magnoliales; family Magnoliaceae; genus Magnolia; species Magnolia officinalis. The sequence continues at coordinate 112,637,662 of JAJHSJ010000004.1, forward strand.
AAAGTCAGTGTTGTCATGGAAAAGCTCCGTAGTCCCAACACGATGCATCTATTACATCGTATTGTACATTCATTTTACAATATTGTCTTAGGCCATGTGCCCCGATTTAATGCCTACTATGGAAAATTTACCTAAGGCTAGAAAGGTTGTGAAACAAGCTAATATTTGCATTTTTCCTTCATACATGTCGTGTGACTTTATAAACAAGTTAGATGACAAATAAATATCATGATAAGTTCTAGGAAGGTTTCAATTGTAGGTGTCATTGTCCCCACTACTTAATGTGATCTGGTCTTTTATTTATTTATTTATATATTTTTTTTTACACAAGCACACACACCCCCACACACTCACACCGTAGTGGAATTTCACCACCCATGGGTACTCTAACCCTTCACCAGGGGAGCAAGAGAAAGGACCCTTAATGTGGTCGGTCTACTTGAGCTTTTGATCTACGTCATTTTTGGATTCATGTCCTAAATGATATGCTCAAATAGATGAACAATGTTGATATAACACATACATCATGATGGCCATCAATGGCATGACATGGATGCAATCGGATTGCGAACAACATGTGTTATAAGCATACTTAGTAAATTATCTGATCCACTATCATAATATATGTCTTATCCATGCCTCTCATCTATGTTTCCAGTTCTTTTTTTTTCTTTCTTTTTGTATAAACCCATAATTGAAGCATATCCAAAGCTCAAGTAGACCACACCACATGAAACCGTTAGAATTTATCTACTACCATTGAAAACTTCATCAGACCATGGAAATTTTGGATTCCATTGATATTTGTATTTTCCCTTTAACCATATTTGTGTAACCTTATAAACAAGTTAGATGACAAATAAATAACTCTATGAGCCTAAGTTTAAACCCCACTGCTTCATTGGTGTGGCTTACTTAGTGTTTGATATGCTTTAATTTTGGGTTAAGGCCCTAAAATGAGCTGTCAAAATAAATGGACCAAGTGAATAAGCTGCATACATGACAGTGAACCCCTCGTAATTTACTAAGTATGCTGCTCAGAAGGCAATTGGCGTCACAGGACATAAAGCCACTGGAAGGTGCTATGTGAGCCCCACAATGATATGTGTATGTTTAAACTATGCCGATCCATCCATTTTGGAAAATTAGTTTAGGACATAAAGCCAAAAATGAGGCAGATCCAAATCTCTCCACCTCATAAAACAGTGGTGATTAGAACTCAACCATTAAAAATTTACTAGGGCCCACTGTAATGTTTATTTTCCATCCAACATATTAATTAGGCCATAAAGATAAGGATTAATGGAAATCACAAACACAAAGATCAGGATTAAGGGAAATCACAAATATCAGTTTGATCCAAAACTTTTGTGGGCCCCAAGAAGTTTTTAATAGTGGAAGTTCGATCACCACTGTTTCCTTTGGTGTGGTCCACCTGAGAGTTTAATCTACCTCATTTTTGACTTTATACCTTAAAACGAGCTGACAAAATGGATTGACGGTGTAGATAAAGAACATAAATCATGGTGGGGCTAATAGAGCAGCATCCTTAGAACTTGTCGACTATAAAGAATTCAATGGTCCGATTAGTGTGATCTTTGGGCAATGTCCCATCCAAAGTAGGTCCACCAGATGGATGGACAGGTTCTTGAAAAGTCACCCATGTGCGGCCATCATAGGAGCATAGATCTGCTAATGTCAAACAACAAAAATAAGAGTAGTGAAGGTTGAATCCCGCGTGAATATATGATAATTTTAGGTGGCTGTCTATTGTTTTCCATGATGTGGTCTACCGTCTTCTCGTCACGATCATAGGATTTTCCCAAGAAAATAAAGGCCTATAAAAAAATAATCACATCAGCCATGCCATACAAAATGACGCAGGAAAGGACGTGAGGTTGAGCACTGTCTTCCTCAAGAGGATAACTATTCCGAATCGACGGAACTTCTCTGGACTCCTCACAGAGACTTCCCGAATCCACGAGAAAAGAGAGCAGAAAATAGAAATAAATTCTAAATAAATTCGAAATAGATAATGAATCCATAAAAACGAGTTCACAACCCTTTAAATAAGGGTATTAAGCAATGGGAAAGAAATCAGAATCAAACTACAACTAGGACTCCCAGAATTCGCGACTTAATATAAATGGTAAACTTACTATTTATAGACGGTCGTGATGTCTACTAGTGCGCAGGTTTTGCCCAAAATAGTAAGTGTCCTATTTGGCTTCACCAACCCGTTCTCCTAATTATTCTAGGCTCTTTTCACGTTGGGCGCAACTCCTAAAGCCCGACGGATATGAAGAGTTATAAGCAAACTAAAACTTGCTATTTATAGTAAAAACGAAATTGAAACAAGGAAACAACCGTCAAATCAGGGGTTTCTCACAATTCCGAGCATCGCAACCCGGCATAGCGGGGTTGGTTGGCTAAAGTAGCTCGTTCTACCCCAAAATCATATATTTTTCGTCGGCTAACTCATCCCGGATTGCGAGATATGCCTGATTTAAGGTCTGATGGTCCAGATCACTTCTGTCGCCGACCGGGCCTTTTTTGATCCATCTTTGCCATGTAATTGTCCGCGACCCGCTCTACATCACAAAGCAATGGACAACCACCAAATAAGTTCAAATTTACACACTTGATGATCGCATTAATCTGATTTTCTGGATATTCAACTGTCATGGTTGTTCAGCGCCATATATACACCATGGTGAGCCATCTACTTTTATATAATAAGCTTATTCTACAAATGTAGTAGGCAAATTGGGTTGCAAGTAAGTTTTTTGAAATTTTTGAAAATTTTGGCTGATATCATTAGAAAATAAATATATTTATATCTAAACAAATATAAATATATATTTAATTTTCCTGAAGCAGAATCTTGGAGTTATCAAGACTTAAAAAACTTCTCATTTACACGAGTACCACGCTTGATATGTAGGTATATTCAGAAATCTTACAGGCAGCACATATTAACTCAATCAAACCAACTAAACTTGCTAACTCACAGTCCAAAACCATCCAAAGCCTCTGATTTGTACACTTATTTTCCAAAATAGATGATTGGATATTTTAATTTCTAACCATTCATAATCCCATAGTTAAATAATCAAAATTGCCTAGTTTCTAGTTCATGATACATTTAATGTGGGACCCAAGTTTGAAGTTTGAACAGTTTAATTGCTATGTTATGGATGCAAGTTTTGAGTAATTTCTAAATTTTTTATTTTTTTGGGCTCCTAGAAAAACATAAATGGATTGTTTTAGGGTAGGTGTCTCATCTACTACACACGTGGCATAAATCCATCTCAATCCAGGTGGATCCTAAGTGAATGGAGCATACCCGAAAATGACACATGATGGCTAGTTGGACAATACTAAATAAAGGCTGACACAACAAATTCAGGTTTCAAATCTAATGAGTGAAATTATAGATGATTGAGGTCATTCAAACAGTATAAATTTCCATTTGTGCTTCATCCACTGTAGAATCTATTAAAGAACAGGATATGAATGTATGTAAAACTGTATATGAAGTTGTCTATATTTTAGATAATACATTGATTAAGATTTAATTAGGTTATATATACATTTGAGTTGTTCACTGGAATGGAATTGTGAGCCATTCAAAATATATTCAAGCCTGTTTATTTTACCATTCACCACAATAAATAGTGGTAAATGGACAATGATTATTTCTCATAGCTGTTTGGAAGAGATGGGTATGGAGAGCAATTATGCCTGGAGAACCAATAATACATTGGACAGAATTGTCTACTTAAAATGCGTGGGTCCCACTATGATGCATGTGACTGATATACAACACTCATTAGTTTTGGTCAAGTGGACCACACTACAGGAAACATGAGGATAATGTCATCCACCATTAAAAGCTGAAATTTGTGTAGGGCTCGCCATGATTTGTATTTGTCATCCAAGTTGTTCCGAAGGTTGGAGAGAGAAATGAATAAAAAAGCACAAATATCAATTTGTTCAAAAACTTGTGTAGCCCTAAGAAGTTTCAACGGTAGGTGTTTAGTTTCCACTATAGCGTGTGTTGTGGTCCACGTACGCTTTGAATTTGACTCATGTTTTGCTCAAGACCTTTGAATTTGTCTCGTGCTTTTCTCAAGACCTTTAAATGAGATGATAAAATGGATAAATGATGTGGATCAGACACATACATCATGGTGGGCCCCATAGATTCTACATATCTCATTGTTTCTTCCTTTTCTTTTTTTTTTTTTTTTTTTTTTTAACACACCCACTTCCCCAAGCTCACACACCCATGTCTCAATGTTGAAACTCTTGTGAGTCTACCGCTGAGCTATGAATGGAGACCCTTATTGGTCTCTTCCTTGATTCTAATGAAACTGCATGTAGAATCATCTATTTAAGAAATTCTAGGTATGTCTCTTCTCACTCGCTACATGTCATTGTTTATATTTTAAAAACAGATGAGATATATTATTATAGAAAAGACTAGGAAACAAACAAGTAAAAGAAAAACACAAAAGCAAGAAGAAAACTAAAATACAATCACAGTCCTAAGGATAAGGCTGAGAAGCAACCCAAGAAAAAAGAGAAACAAGTCACGGTTGGTACATGTCACTTTCAATGGTACATGTCATTGTCAATGACATACTCTCACAAAACATACCTATTTCTCATTTTCATTACATTGCATACTACACAACATAACTTTTAATATATGTAACTTTTCTAGGCTCCACCATAATTTGCGTTATATCCACACCCTTCATCAATTTTTTCAAATAATTTTACTAGTGAAAGCAGTGAGAATTGAATGAATTATCGTTGAAACCTTCCTAAGACCAAACGTACGGTTTACTTACTATTTTACTTGTTCATAAGGTGACGCAGGTTCAATTTACCGATGGAACCTTCCTAGGACCAACCCTATAGTAATTTCCCATTTAACTTGTTCATAAGGTGGCGCAGACCTGAATGAGGGAAAACACAAATTTCTTCTTAGTAAAAGCCTTATGTGGCTCCTGGAAGTTTTCACCAATAGGCATCCAACTCATGTTTGCTATGGTGTAGTGCACTTGAGATATATATATATATATATATATATATATATATATATATATATATATTATATATATATATATATAGATATATATATATATAATAGGGAAAAGGTACAATGAGCTCGAGCGCACGAGTCCATCCCATGAGGTCGAGCTGTGTGGGCCCCACCGTGATGCGTTTCGAACATCTACCCCATCAGTCAGATGCACCATTCCATCGTGGACCTAGGTCTCAAAAATCAAGTCAATTCGTGACTTGTGTGGGCCACACCACATACAGAAGTGTAGAGGGGCTGTGCACCATTAAAACATTCATAACCATTTTTAAGGGCCCACCGAGATGTGGTTTGCAAATCTAGCCCATCCATTATGTGTGTCCCACTTGAATGAGGGTTCAGACCAAGTTTCAGGTGCATGGAAACTCAGGTAGGCCCCACCAAGTGCTTTTATATGTTTTAATAGTGTCTTCGCATAATTTTAAATGGTATGGCCTACCTGAGTTCCGTATAGGCTGATTTTTGGGATATCCCATAATTTAAAGGGGAGCCATTAAATGCACGGTGTTGATGGTCGAAACACATCACGGTGGGGCCCACACAGCTCAACCTCATGGGAGCTTATAGTACGCTGGAGCTCATTGTACCTTTCCATATATATATATATATATATATATATATATAGTATATATAATATATATATATATATATATATATATATATATATATACACTAGGGTCCACTGTAGTAGTGTTTAATTATTTCCCATCTAACCTGTTGATTAGGTCACAAAAAACTGGATGAAGGAAAAATGCAAATATCAGCTGGATCCACAAATTTTGTGGCCCACAAGAAGTTATAATGGTGGCCATTCAATTGCCATTGTTTTTTATGGTGTGGTCCACCTGAGATACTGATCTACCTCACTTTTTAGATCATGCCTTAAAATGATATGAAAAATGGACGGAGAGAGATGGATAAAACACATAAATCATGGTAAGGATTAGAGCTGAGCACAAGACGACACAAGACGACTCGATTCAGCAGACTCAACTCCTACTCGATTCGAAGTGAGTGGGTGAGTCAATCCGAAGTGAGCACACTTCGTCCAATCCGAACTCAAGCTGAGTCGAGTTCGGGTCACCCAATAACTTAACTCGAAATCCGACTCGGATGCCAACATGACTCAATTCAAAACCCCACTCGTGTGTGTATACACACACACACACACTCAAATTTGACTTTTAAGACATGAGATGTCATGTAGCTAATGGAGATGTTGCAATTCTGACGGGTGCACCTGGGTTCTGAGGTGTGATTGCAGCCGGTTGACATCCACCACACCCGACCCAACTCAGTGTTGACTCGACCCAACTTGGTACAAGTGACCAGGTCAGATTCCGTCCAGGTTAGTTAAGGCCATACTCAAACTCGGATCGGCTCAAGCATGCCGGACGCGATACCGAGTCTGGTCAAGTTCGAGTCAGGTCTATATCAAAACTGGGTCAAGTTGGGTCAGTCCTAACTCAGTCCAACTTGACTCGATGCCTAACTAATGAGGCTCATAGATCTTTTTCAAGCACAGACTAGAAATGTCACTACCAAAGTCAAGTAGTCCCTAGACTCTAGATCCTTCCTTGCCACATAGAAAGTGAACAAGACCTCAAACCATACAAATTGGGTGGCTTATCATCATCAACCGTGCCGTAGAGGATAGAAAGGCAGGGGTAGGTATTTGATGTTCTGGCAATTTGTTAGCTGAAATAGTACCATAGGATATTTTTCATTCCTAACCCTCCGATAAATGTCCGCCAATCTGATATTTTTATGATAAAATAAGCTTGACTTTTGGTACACGGCACATCTAAATTGGAACACATTATTTGGACGGTTTAATTTAAAATACTCGTATGTCACGTATGCAATTACTAAGTAAAATTTTTAAGTGGCCGACTATCATCCACCACACTGAATTAGAGTATCAATATCAATTCTCAAATAAAAGTCAGAAGGAACCAAAGTTCAGCCTTATCAGGAATTGCATGAATAGGAAATCATGAAAGTAAAAGAATAATATATCTTTACTATATTAATTAGATTCACCAAAACACCCTCAGACAAAATCAAGGGGCCTACCAGGTGGACATTTTTAGAAGACGGAAATTGCTGGTATCAACGAGTCGAGGGAGTTCCTGTAACGATTGGGTTAAAATGTAAAAATCAGGATGCCTCAAGTGATAGGACGTGAAGTGAGGGCGCGATTGATTTAGTTGGGCCACCTGCTGCTTCCAAGATAAGGTGAAACAACTTTCGATCACGATTTGGGTGAACCTGGGCCACTGATGTTTGTGAGGAAGCGGACTGTGTACTGAGTAAACTCCGTGGGGCTCATTGTGATTTATGTATTTTATCCACTGCGTCCGTCCATTTTACCTGATAATTATAGGTCTTCAGCCCAAAAATGGAATATATCCTACATGCAAGTGGACCACACTATAGGCATCAGTGTTAATTGAGCGCCTACCATTGAAAATTTATTAGGGACTACAAAAGTTTTGAATTAAGCTATATTTTTGTTTTCCCTTCGTCTGTATCTGTGTGATCTTATGAACAAGTTGAATGACAAATAAACATCACTATGGTCCTTAGGAAGGTTTCAACAATGGAAAATCATTATTCTCACTATTTCCTATGGGGTGGTGCACTTGAGCTTTGCATGTAATTCAATTTTGGGATCAACCCTTAAAATAATCTGGAAAAAATGGATGAATGGTGCGGATAAACCACATACATTTACGGTGGCTCAATAGAGTTTACTAAGTGCAATAAAAGCATATGGGTGATTAGGGACGTACATCGAGCCAAGTCAAGTCGAGGTGGGCCAAGCTTGGCTTGGCTTGGCTTGTTCGTGCTCTTTTCGAGCTCGAGCTTGGTCTCGAGCTTATTATTGAAGCTTGGCTTGTTTGCTAAAACTTTCAAGTCGAGCTTGAGGCGAGCTAGTGGATCAAGTCGAGGCGAGCTTACCTCGAGTCGAGTCGAGCTTGCTTCCAACCTGACTTAACCCCAACGCACACCTGACTTAACCTTGCAACCCGACCTAACTGACCCAACTCCCAAATCAAATATTTAATTAATAATATACACATATATATATATATAATATTAGATATAGCCATAGAGGGTACCTTGTTGTTATGCTATAGATAGATAATAGAGAGAGAGAGAGATGAGAGAGGAGAGAGAGAGAGAGAGAGAGAGAGAGAGAGAGAGAGAGAGAGAGAGAGAGAGAGAGAGAGAGCTCGAGCGCGACGGGTTAGGAGGAAGGGAAAGGGTAAGAGGGGAATGGACGGGTAAGGTTTATGTTTTAATTTTTTTAATTTTTAAATATAATATAATATATATTAATATATATTCGAGTCGAGCCAAGCTCGAGCTTTGAGCTAAGCCGGATTCAAGTCGAGTCGAGTTAAACTCTACTATGTTTGAACTTAGCTTGTTTTCAAAATGAGTTGTGTCATATAAAACTTGGCTTGTCTTGAGTCACCGTTCGAATTGAGTTAAGTCGAGCTATATCGAGCCAAGCCGAGCGAGCTTTTCAAGCTAGCTTGGCTCGTGTACAACCCTATGGGTGATACGCAATCAGATATCATTTGTGAAAAAATCATTTGTCCTACATGGACTAAAAAATGATACAAATTCAAAATGGGGGAGGATAGATGCAAATTAGTAACTTAGGAGAGCCGCACACTAAGAAAAGGCAGGTAATTAAATGCTCTGAGGTTAATTGTGATGTTTATATAATATTTTAATTTTCAAAATGTCATTCTCATTTGGATGAATTGAAAACATTAAAATAATAATAATAATAAATAAATAAATAAATAAACCACTTGATCCAAAACTTTTGACATTCAATACTTTGATTTTTGGATTTTTATCAATTTTACGTTCATTTCCAAACCTGATCATTAAAAATAGATGAACGAGTGGATTTCTAACAAACATAATACTAGGCCTGCACTTAATTTTCCTGATAACAGCAAGTGACTCAATTACATTCCACCACGTCAAAGCAACACCAAGCATACGAAATCTGCTTCTCACGAAAGCATGCGTCACCTAACTTGAGACAAGGGAAACAGGAGTCCTTTGGCTATCAGTAGATGTGGGGATAGCTTGCTGCAGGGAATTCCTGCCCCTGCAAGCACTGTGATGCTGGAATTTACCACTGAGAATAGAGGATGAAAGTACCCACTATTGAAACCTTTATGGGACCCACCTTGATATTTACGTGCCATCTAATAGTTTCATGAGGTGATTCCCACATGGACGAAGGAAAAGAAAAAAACGAATATCAGCCTGATACAAAACTTCTTTGGACCCAAGAAAGTTCCAACGGTTTGCGTTCAATCCCAAATGTTTCTTTCTTGTAGTGTGGCTCACTTGAGTTTTTGGATCTCCCTCCTGTTTGTGCCCATGTCCTAAAATGAGCTGGGGAAACGGATGGATGGACGGGATATAACATGAACAGCATGGTGGGGCCCATAGTGCTTGAGGTTGCAAGAATCCCTGGTCCATTTTCAGTGGCTCGAATCTAGGTGCATATCCACAAGGAAAATGAGACTGTTGAACAGTCCATGTCCATAGAAAAAAATGAGACTGTTGAAGCAACATCATGAGGTTCATGTCCACATTAAAAAAAAAAAAAAAAAGCATTGAAACCCCGTCTCTTTGCTTAGAGAGTGGAAAATCATGATGTCTTGTCTGACTTAAAAATAAAAATAAAATAAAATAAATATAAAGGACAACGTTTCCCTTCTATATCTGAGGAAAATAGGCCATCATCGATGCACATGCAACCATGGTTCATTGATCTGATGACGTTAATGGATTGGGATTCCCAAAAACCCCCTAAATTGGAAAATCTTGGCCCTTCAATCAATGGCATATAAGCAAGGGTGCACATTCAATGGAAGAAAAGGCCAGACTCAGAAGATACCAATAAGGGATGCTTTTGGGGGGAAACCTCTATCCATTGTGAAGTCCACAGCATCAATGGTTTAGATCACCGAAAGATGGGCCCCACATGAATGGAATTGTGCGCATCAACAAACTATTCATTCGCTTCGTTTAGTACCGTAAAATTCTTGGAATTTTGAGTGGAAGTGGGTAAATCATTCCAGATGTAGGTGGACGATTGCTATCAGGACCACATTTCGTGATTCATACGACAACTAACCTCTTGATGGATGGGAGCCCTACGAAAAATGCCAAGTAAGCTCGCCTCGCACATGGGAACCTCCAACACCTGTGTGAGATTGGAACCGTTCATTGGGTAGTGCCTTTTGGTAGATACCATGTGGAAAAATATCAGGTAGATACGACCATGAAATGAAACAAATGAACGTAAAATAAGTTAGCGGTGAAGAAAAATACACTTTTCTCGGAAAGGAACAGGCGGTGAATTCAACTATCTCATTCTGACATTCTATCAAGCACTTAATCCGTGACCCAGACCCGTTCTATCTTTAAGCTTTGGCCATGGATCAGACGCAATCAAAATAACAGGTTGGTAATCCTAACACTGATTGGATGGTTTCTGTGATTCGAATGGGACGGCTGGATGAAAATCTAACCAGCGGTCAGCATACAAAGTAGAAGTCTTAGGATGGACGGCTAGGATCGTCTGATCAGCGTGAGTTCCAGCACATGGCCCATCGATGGTAAATCCAACAGATGAACAATAGGCTACGTGTAGGTGTAGCGAGAGTGATGTAGAGCGGGTCACGGACAGTTTCAAGGCTAAGATGAATTAGAAAAGGATTGGTCGACGACAGAAGTGATCCGAACCGTCGGACATTAGATCAGGCATATCTCGTAATCCGGAATGAGTTATCTGACGTAAAATATATGATTTTGGGATAGAACGAGCTACTTTAGCCAACCAACTGAATTGTGAAAAAAACCTAGATCGACGGACGGTCGTTCCCTCTTTTAATTTCATTTTTACTATAAATAGTAACTTTTAGTTGATTATAACTCTCCATCAGTCGGGCTTGAGTTGCGCCCAACGTAAAAAGAGCTTAGAATAATTAGGAGAACGGTTTGGTGAAGCCAAATAGGACATTTATTATTTTTGGCCGAAAACCTCGCGCACTACTAGACATTACGACCGTCTATAAATAGTAAGTCACAAATTTTGATTGATTCTAATTTCTTTTCCATTGCTTGGTACTCTATTTAAAGGGTTGTGAAATCGTTTTTAATAATTCATTAATCAATTTTAAATTTGTTAGAATTTATTTCTATTTTCTACTTTATTTCTTCGTGTATTCAACAAGTCTTCGTGAGGAGTATGGCGTAGTTACGTGGATTCGGAATAGTTTTCCTATTGAGGAAGAGGGTGCTCAACCTCACGTCCTCCCTTCGGTAAGTTATTCAAACATTTGATGTATGGCATGCGCTACAGCGGTACCAGTACCACCTAAGCTGAGGTGGTACCTGGAAAATGTAGGGGCCACGTGATGTAGTCATGACATCGGATCTGTCCTTAGGTGCTTCAACTCATGTTACCTCAAGGGTTAAAAAATAAGCAGAAATAGAAACTCAGGTGGGCCACAGCACAGGGGCCCGTCTTGATTTTTGTGGAGTGGAATCCGAGCAATCTAGATAAGGTGGACGAAGGATAATGACATCCTTGTGCTGTGGCCCACCAGAGTTTTGGATCGAGATGATTTTTATTCTTTAAATGTAACCTGAGGGGACGTGTCTGATGGACAGGTTGGATGTCATACATACACATGTGGGCCGCCCTTCTGCCCGGTACTACCATAAGCTTAGTTTATGGTGGATCCAGTGCCACCGGAGAGCACCTATATATGCATACGATGTCCAATCCACGTAAGCCTTTGCCCCCACGTTGACTGACGTGGACCATTCAACTGTCTCAACTTTGGCTGCTTGCGCTCTTGCGCTCTCTCTCTCTCTCTCTCTCTCTCTTCCTTTGAAAATAACAAAGCTTTATTCGGAAAACGCCAAAAGGCCCACCCGTTGCAACCAAAAGAAAAAAAAAGAAAAAAAGATTAGGATTACAATCTCTAAGATAATTTATACAAGATATCAAACCCGCCAAGCAATTATTAACCTTTATAATAAGAAGGTATAGGGAAGAGCTCAAATATTGAAAAATCACCCATTTCTTTCCCTCCAAATAGACCATATATAGACCATAACCAGGGTAGCTAAGATAATCTCTGCACCGCCCATTCTTGCTTGCCAAGAACAAAACAGCTCTTCCACTGAGCCTGGTATCATTCATGACATATTAAAAAACTTTGAAAAAGCAAGCCCAAACCTTGTGAGCAAACGAACAGTGGATAAACATGCAAGTGATCCTTCAAATTAAAGTCTCTCATGCACATAATGCATACATTTGATATGATCATTCTTCTTTTTTTGAAGATCATTATCACTAGTACTCTTTTCCTCCCTACCAGCCATGCTTAGGTCACGTCACCATTTCAGGGGAATTCAATACTTGTATACAAAAAAGGTCTACACAATCCCACCCTCCTCTTGATGATTTGTAAGCATCTTGTAAAAAGTTAAAATAGAAAATCTTCCTGAACCATCTCATCTGGTCTTTCTCTTCTTCTGTACAAGGGGCTAATACTATTTAAGAACATAACAAAGTCATTGATCTCCACGTCACAAAGATTCCTATATGGCACGAGGGCAAACATGCTAAGCACCATCATTACTCGAGAAGCACCTTGAAACTGGGAGGTCAATGTCAACTGCTATTCTGGCTAGACTTGGAAAAACATCCTAAAAGTGTTGATTCTCTCACCGACACATCCTTCCAAAACCAAAATTTCTCTCTATTGCTTAAGGAGAAGCCGAGTCCCTTACATGAACTTTGCTTTCATGTTCAACACGCCTTTCCATAAGCCAGATGTTCTAGATAAAGATGAGCTCCTAGTCAACCATCCCCCATCCTCGCAACCATGACTTTTCTCCACAGCAAGACTTGCAACTTTCTATTACCTTCAACTTTAGATTGCTTATGGTTGGATATTACTCAGATCAGGTGCTCTACTAACCATCCGATCAACAACTGTGTACCATGAAAGTAAAAAATAACAGAGGAAATGGTCCAAACTAGGATGTCATAAATTTTCAGCATATGCCCCATCCATCTTAGCTCCAACAGATGAGTGTTCTTATGGATATCGTATATGTACGGCACGTGTGTATTGAGATCTTGCACATGTATGCCAGTCGTGCAAAAAAACACTAATTAGATGGCATGCTCTGGAAATATTCGGATTATGGCAGCCATTTAATCGACTGTGGAATGGACAAAACATTGTGCAAGTGGCTGTTTGCATACAAGAACATACCATTATTCATGTTATGTTTGGTTAAGTGTGCAGGAAGGTAACTTTAAACCAAAACAATGCATCCCTAATTTAAAATGTTAAATGGATCTTTTTAGTCAAGTGTATATATAAATATATTATATATTATTAGATAATCGGGTTTGGGTACGGACAAGGGTATACCCTCACCCAGACCAATTATCCAATAATCGGGTCCTTACTCATGCCCCAATGGTAAACTCACAAGACTTTCAACACAAGGTCATGGGTTTGAGTACCCATTGTGGTGAAAAACTAATGTGCTGTGAGTGCATGGGTTGAAAAAAAAAAAAAACAATGATAACCGGGTTTGGGTACCGACAAAACATTGTGTAAGTGGCTGGTTTGGATACAAGAATAAACCCCGTTTGGGAGCCTAGATTTGGAATCCCCTGCATTTGAAATCCTCCTATTGTGTTTGGCACCGGATTGGGAATCAACTTTAATCCAAAAGTAGCCATGCATGATATATTTATGGGGGTTTGAATTTAATTACTAAATCAACTTTAATATCTTTAATTAGTGAACCACACAATGGTTGTAATAAGCCTATTGAAATATATACTTCGCCTGAAAATGATGAAATTCCAAGTCTCGGATGAGCCACAAGCACAAGATCATGTACAAGTGACTAACCAACCATTTTTAACTGTTGATTTAAATGGACAATGTTTAGACGGCGTTGATCATCATATTAAAGTAATTATAGTGATGCAATTGATAATCTAGTTGTTATGGGATATCATTAGTGGGCCATGTGCCCAATAGTTTAATAGTCTAGTAATGCACATGTTACACATGCAACTATTGGAAGGATTTTAGACGTAATCCAAGCTCTCCTCGTGCATTTCAAAACCCCCCTGTTACTTTACGGTGCCAAACAACAAGAGGATTTGAAATTCCCTCAAATCCCCCCAAATCCATGGTGCCAAACGACCCCTAATCATGTTATGTTTGGTTAAGCGTGCAGGAAGGTAACTTCAACCCAAAAAATGCATTCCTTTGTAAAAATAGAAAATGGAAATTTTTTTAGTCTAGTGTATATATAAATACATTATATATTATTAGATAATCAGGTTTGGGTATAGACAAGGGTATACCCACACCCAACCCAATTATCCAATAATAGGGTCCTTAAGACTCCTTACTCAAGCCCCAGTGGTAGACTCACAAGACTTTCAACATGAGGTCATGGTTCGAGTACCCATTGTGGTGAAAAACACTAGTGCGAGTGAGTGGGTTTTAAAAAAAAAAAAAAGAAAAAAGAAAAAAAAAAGAGAGGATATTCGGGTTTGGGTACGGACAAGGGTATTATACCCACACCCAGCCCAATTATCCATTGGGCTCAAAGTAATACCTGCACAGGGCCCAATTATTAACCGAGCTCAAAGTAATACACCCACACCTGGCCCGTGTTGGGCCGGCCTTGGATACCTGTAGGGCATTACCGGCCCATTGCTGCTCCTAGTTACAATCACATTATCAGTGTGATTTTCAGCACATGGACGATCCATGCTAGGCCGTGGTGGAACAGTCAATATCTTGTAGATGGATGCAAAGTTGTCCGGTCAGCTCCCTAATTCTAAAATCTTGATTTTGATTTACACGGGCCATATAATGGCCTTAGCAGTGGACTGCTCTGGATCAGAAAATTACTCTATCCCATGATACTAGTCATCTGATAATACCTCCCTGGTAAGAAAAAATGGTAGCCTTGGGCACTACTCTCGGTGCTTAGATGTTCACCACATGGCACCATCCTACCCATTCATGTAAAGTAGCTATAAGTTTATATACGGAGCTCTCCTATCAAATATGGATTTGACCACCGAATTACATGCCGAGTTGCGTTTAAACAAACATTGAAAAATTGTAATGATGCCACTTTTACATTACAATGAGGCCTTCATTTGCAATTAACCTCAGAAACCTCAGATGTTGTAAGCATTATTGAGTTCTCAATGTAATGCAAGTTCTCCTATTTGCTCTCTCCTCTTCTAAGTAGCTTGGCTACACTTGGGTGGTTGGCTAACTCATCAACAAAGGGCTTACCAGGCACGTGCCGCACACACAGTTTACGCTTGGAGAAGCACTTAGGTAATTACCATACGGTACAAAGTCTTGGCTTGAGTATGTCATTAGGAGCTGTGTTGTTGCTCTTTTTCTTAGTTGACAAATGCTAAGGTTATTTGCACAATGAGAGAGGATGAGGTGAATTACAGCAAATATGCCAACATGACTCACTGATGCAACCTGGGCCATTAATTAGATAGGTCCAACAGTAACCATTCCCTAGCCCACAGATCAGGCCAATTCAACCATTTGGGGGTGTATGATTATGAGAAAAGCTGATGGCTACAAAAAGAAAATCAACAATAGACACTACCTTGCATTTCCTGACACTGTAGCAAGCTTCACAGGTGAGTGAGACTAAAGGATCCCTCCCACCATATAACTCTGGGGGAAAATGCTAAGCAGGCTCACCCAAGCTTGTCAACCACATATTGATCCAAACTAGTTTCTAAATCATCACCATATGGACAGTGAAGAACCTTTCATCAGATTTTTTTTCCATGTGGGCCACATATGATGTGGACCTTGTTGATGAACAGTTTAAAAGACATGAAAAATGTCAAAGACTGAAAAAAAAAAAAAAAAAAAAAAGCATTAGTATTGTTTTTTTTTTTTTTTTTCAAAAAAACATAAACTAATATTGTTGATTGAGCTTGCCACTACATAATCACGATATATGTCAGTGATGATATCTGCTCACCTTACCAAAATGCCATCTTCAACTAAATTTAAAGACTGTCTGACAGAGGAGGAAATTTCCCATTTTCAGCATCTTTTTTATAGAAGAGTGTCTAAGTACTCACTTATAGTGGTGTATTTCACATGTGGATAGAGTTCCGTACCATTGATGCCGGAGGATTCGATGTCAAAGTATGTATGGTCTCCCTTTACGAAAGCAGAATATATAAAAATCATCTCAAAGTTGCTCGGGAATGGCGTCTCTGCAATGCAAACAGTAATTCGTATATAATGCAAAGATCATGGGACTGAAAAGGGACCATGAGCTTAAAACAAGAACTTAAACAAGCTAATGGATAATAAGAAGATTAGGAGAGGCCTTCTCACAGAAGAAGAAGAAATGTATGAGAGGAACATGATTCATGTTTTAATTAGGAAATCCTCAAGAACTCTGATTCCCAAAAAGGCCTTGACTAATTTAAAATCTCAAACAATCTTTCAGAAAGTGAAATGGCCAGTTTATTATTTTTCTAAAAAGTCGAGGTGGCCATTGTGAGTCCCAGATGGTGTGTGTATGACATCCAACCCATCCATCAGATGCACCCCATGATGATGATTAGTTACCCCAAAAATCTGGCCAATCCAATCATCAGATGGACAACCATAGGAAACAATATAGACCAGTGAAAAGCCTCCAAATTCACATCTGCCCCTGATGATTGGATTGGTTTTGGATTGTCTGATCATCTTGGTGGGATGCAACGTAGGCCCCACAATGATCAATTCCACTTTTTAGAAGAAAAAAGATGAAGGCATTTTGGTACCAAAACCCGAAAAGACCATTTTGAGATTTCAAACTAGCCAAGGCCTTTTCTGGAAAGATCAGAGTTCTTAGGGCAGGTTTGGATACATTGAATCATGCGGAATGGAAATTGTTTTCCATTGACAAGATGGTGGGGTTGTTTCAATATGTGGATTCCACAATTGACCATTACTCTTACCCGTAGTCAAAATTCTCTAGCACAAAAAATAAGGTGACTATTGTCTAATGAAATTGATTCTACTTGCTATCCAAACAGGCACCCCATTTTTGAAGTCCCCTTTTCTACAGTGGCCATGGAAATTATCATCAGGCGGTTAAAACGTTATCGACGGAAGCCAAAAGGAACATCAAGGAGTTGTCAAGGCAAAAATCCCAAAAATATATTGATATACCATAGGAAAAAAAAAAAAAAAAACATTGTTTATAGATTGACTGCCTTGTATGTGTCTATCTGCAGATCTGTGTGGCTAATTTACAGACATCTACAACTTTTAGATGTCTGTAGTTTTTTTCAACCCATCAAAAAAACAAAAAAAAACATCTAACGCTATGTGATGACAATGCAATCATAGTAGCTAATCTGGATCTGAACTTGTTTGTTTCAGATCCGGAGCCAAATTCTTCAAGAAACCACAGGCAGATTAAGGGCATGTTTGGTTTTTCAATTACAACAGTAAATGGTTGTAAATGGGTAATGGTTATTTACTCTTATAGTTGCGTGGTGAAATCACTTACATTTCACTGCAATGATGATTTTGCTACATTATTTGTTTCACCCAAAAATCACTGTAAAATTGGTGGTTTTATAGTGTGGAAATATAACGATTATAATTTACTTTACCTACTTACTTTACAAGGGTATTTGACTCTTCATTTATGAGCAATATTTCCTGTTTAAACAAACACCTAGAAATGATAATGATGGCTCATTTACTTTGCATTTTGTAGGAAATTGGAAAACCAAGCAGCCCTAAAAATAAAAATGAAACTGGATAACAAATTTGTAAATACCAAATTCCATTTTCTTGATTTTGAGGCTTGTATTTTGGACTCAATGACACAGAGCATAGAAAAAGAATATCCAATATGTATTTTTAGTGGGCAACATGCAGCAAGCGAAGACCCATGTGAGTCAATTATACTGTCTGTCACTGGTATCATTCTGATTAATATCACATACATGCATCATAGCTTCTCAATCATCACAAATTGCTCACACCTTTTTCTAGGTATGTCCAAAACCCTTCCGTGGTAGATGTGCTTAATGAGACACTATTTAGAAACAGTTCATGTTTCGGTTTAACACCAAAAAGAATAATAATACTAGTAGTAGTAGTAACTATAACAATCAAGCAGATCCTACCAAATGATTTTTACACAGAAAAGCATTCTCCTCTCCTCTCCTCCCATCCCTTTTATAACCAAGTTGGCTCTTCCTGCAGAAATGACTGAAGGATAGCTTCTTCTTTTCTGTACTCTTTTTTTTTTGGGACATGCTACTTACAAATCTTCCATCAAGAACTCATGTCCGTATGGGAAGGTAAAGGTTGACACCGGATAACTACTTTTTACTTATTACAGTACATGTTATGTAGAGTGGGGAAAAATACAGATGAGGGTCAGACACCAATTTTGTAACATAGAGGTTATATAAAGGGTAATATTCAGATAAACAAAATATGCATCTCTAAAAAAGAATAGAAAAGAATAAAGAAAAAGAGAAACTAAGTAACTTTGTAGCATCCCGCTATTTAACAATTTGATGGATCGTAGCTATCAAAAAGTTTGAGTGTTGGTCAGTGTATGGTTATAAAATATATGGATATATATGGGTGATGTACTTCATATATATGGATATCATATCATATAGTGTAATAGAATTAAGGTGTACTTTATATTTTGTTATACTTATACGTGATTGCATATGATTTTTTTTTTTTTAATGGAATATGATTGCATAAATACCCAAATCCATGATGCCTATCAAATAAATAAATAAAATAACAGTACATGTCAACACACAATATAAAACAAGCTTAGTTAGCAACCAGGCACTCATTTGGAAAGACACTGATTACAGTTCGTATATAGTTTTGGAGCTAACAGTAGAAGGTCCATGTTCCTAAAAGAAGTCACTGTCCTTTTCCACGTGATTTGAGATTGCCATACTATTGAATGGACTTGTAGACAATTGATATAGCATGAAGATAACATGTGTTTCTTGAACTTGACTCATGAACCAGTGTACTGATTTTCGAGTTTGTCTTGGTCAAGTCAATGAAGGACTCACCCATTTATGAGAAGATGGCCAAATTGAATGTTTACTAGGCCAACTTATTAGTTATTATAGTAGCAAAGTTTGAACTTGGTACAGAGTGACGAATCAGTCTAGCCCAAGTTCGAAGTATATCAGTGAGTTTCTCAACATTTTGCATCACAGATTACTCTAGTTTTGTGTACCTCTAATGCTCTTAAGAAGTTGTTCCTCTGATATGTAAACCTTCTCAAGCTTCTTTGCAATCTTCATCTCCCAAATCTCAACCAGCTCATTCATGGAGCAGACATTGCCAGGAGGCCTCAGATACAACACTTTGTTCAAAGTCCTCGGGTCATCGACGGTACATATTGTAAAGGTAGCAACATCAGATTCCTCTGCAAAAACAGCTGTAGAAAGCAACCACCAAACCACAATAGTGGAAAGAATGAATTATCAGAGCTCTGAGTATAAGAAATGAAGCAGCAAAAACAGATAAAGCAGTGCCATGGCTACTCGTGCAAGGTATCCATCCAAATCCTACTCTCCCCAGAGTAGCATGTCTGCACATGATCCTAGCTGTTCATCCATTGGACCACATTTAGTTGTGCCATGGCCCAAGAATCAGGCTGGCGGTATGTCACTGGGTGGGCAGCATGTGTATATTGAATGTGGACAACATGCCAATTTTTGAACTTTGCATTTCTTTCATACAAGTGTGGCACCTGACCTCCAGGCTGGCCTGGTATTTTGGGCCACAGTTGTGCCCACCAGATGAATTGCCTGGATTTCACACATGCCAGATTGCCACATGCATTGAGACTGATGGTTACATTCAGAGTAGCAATAGCATTTCGCAAACAGAATACTAAAGAACGAACTTGAGAAGTACAGTTATCACCATCCACATCATCTATGTAAATCAAAGTCCTAGAATCATGAGTAAATCGAGAAACCTTTTGTGTTTCCATCTCCAAAGATCTTGACTCTGTCTCTTGGAGGCGTATTAAGACCTGGTTGCGCAAGTGATGGAAGTAAATATCTTGTGAAGAAGTTGCAGGAGATGTAGGTGTATGGAATGCCTTCCTTTTCTATAACTCGTCGGATCTCTGATTTCTTTGCATAGAAGTCATAGTCAAGGTCGGGAATCCGGGCTTTATCAGGATCTGCTCCAAATTCTGATGGAATGAACCTCTACAACCAATTATAGCTATTTCATCATATCAAACAATCTTTTGCAACTGGAATTCTCTTTCATATGTTTCTTTTTCCTGAACTTTCTCTTTTGTTTTGAAGGCAAAATGGTTTCCATAATACATGAAATTAAGATAATGGGAACCAATCATCGAACAATGGGCAAAAGCTGTCCTAATTTACTGTGATATATAGATCGATTCAATTGAACCATAGACCGATTTTTTTTAAACATCACGTACTGATACGTTGCAAAATTACTAGATACATCATGTGGGTTCCACTTCTGCCTGGTATTACCATAGCTTATTGTGGTATCGGTACCACTGGAACACACTCCTTGTTAGAAACCCTGCATGCATAGTGTTATATTCTATACATGCTACTGAATAAATCAAAGTACAGAACTCTTATGTTGTGCGTAATTTTAATTATTAAACAGAAATGAATAATCAAGAGCATAGAACCATAATTTCTGGTAGCTAAAAATAGCAACCTGGATCCCAAATGATTGCACAATTGGAAAGGAAGTCATAGAGGGTTTGGAATTTTGAAACACTAATTCTGACTACACTAGAAGAATTCAGTGCCAAGTCACACAACCGTCCTCCAACCAATCAAAATAAAGCTCTAAAACTAACCAACCGTGATGGGAGTTGAAGGGTGCAGGCTACTCACATAAAAAAAAATTCAAACGCCACAAATGCCCTCAGCAGGTAAAATCAAGTGGTTACCACTCCCAATGCAAAGCAGGTAAAATCTCAGCTATAGGTTGATAATCACGTGGAGTGGGCCTGTTTGGAACGTGGAATTAGGCAGTATGGAATTGTGTTCGGTCTAATGTAAACTTCATCCGGCATTTGGAAATGACGGGAAGGATTGGATTAACCAAGGTATCATATCATCCAGTCCCACCAGGAGAAGTGGTGGGATTTTTGGTGGATTTCAAAATCCTCTACATCTGTAGGCCCCATGTTGATGCATGTATTTTATCCACGCCGTCCATCCATGTGCACTCTTTATATGTGACAATCGAGTTGCATATGTATACAGGTGAGCGGCATTAGTTGTGAAATCTGGTCTGTTGATTATAATTCTATGGTTCACGAAATGCATGTTTCACTTAATACAATGTTTTTCCAAAGGAACAATTTGATCCCAAACATGGGATTGGATGGTCAAGATACCATGGTATTTCTAGACATACAATCATTGTGCAATAATAGTGTTAATTCTACCTAATGCAATTCCATACCATTTAATCCCGCATTCCAAACAAGTACCCTCACATAGGTTGGAAGTCCCTTCTAAGTTGTAATGTCCCCCTAGCTACTGCCTTTCTGTATTAGTGGAGGTGCGTGTGGAATGATGGGGGGCTAGACTTTTGTGATAGTTTTATGGCCGTTTTCTGACTGTTTTGCATGGTCCATTAAGCTGCTGCATGCTGACTGTTGTGAGACAGCAGCTAGCCGTTTTCTATCTGTTGGGCTAGCCATGCAGCAGTTACAGCTGGACCCTGTACTAATGGCACAGCTGTTACAGATCTGCTGCAACAGCTCTATTTTCCAGCCTCTATATAATCAGAGGGACTCTCATTCAGTCCTCTAGATTTTCGTCCAGCCAACCATCTGCCTTAGCCACTAGTCGCACCGCAACTCGCACACGTCTCGTTCCGGTTCGCGAAGGAAGCGACCCTCTGCAAAGTGCGAAGTGCAAAGTGCGAAGTGCAAAGTGCGCCACTAGCGCCTCTACAGCCACACTGCCTCACATGCCCACGCCCTCGCACCGAGCCCGTGCCCGTGCCCGTGCCCGAGCGCGAGCGCGCACGCGGGTGTTCCAGTGCTATGCACTGGAACACGCAAGGTCCATAGTCCACGGACTAGGTAGGTAAATATTATAATACTCCACTATTATCATTTAAACCTCACATTTCTCTTCCCTTTCCTATGTGGGACTATTCCCAAAAACCCACAAATGGTATTTTTTCAAACAAAATAATATATTATATATATTATTTTTATTATTAAAATATATTTACAAGATGGCAAGACAAGCTGAAATTTCTTCTGACGGCGCTGAAGATCTACTACATACTAGATCCTAATTTGCAAGCGCTACCTGAAGCAACAGACAAAGACACACCTGAACAGGTGGCTACCCGCACCAAACGAGCCGAAGACGAACTCTTGTGTCGAGGACACATTCTGAACGCTCTCTCCGACCGTCTGTACGATCTATACCAATAGACGTCAACAGCAAAGGAGATCTGGACTGCTCTGGAGTTC
The DNA here is from genome assembly GCA_021015155.1 of Magnolia officinalis. Taxonomy (NCBI): domain Eukaryota; kingdom Viridiplantae; phylum Streptophyta; class Magnoliopsida; order Magnoliales; family Magnoliaceae; genus Magnolia; species Magnolia officinalis. The sequence goes on from JAJHSJ010000004.1 coordinate 112,660,442, forward strand.
AAATACAAGGCTGAAAAAGAAGGTACCAACAAGTTTCTCATCGTCAGGTATTTTGACTTCAACATGGTAGATAACAAACCGCTGCTACCTCAAATCCAAGAATTGCAGCTAATAGTAAACAAAATCAAAGCGATAAAGATAGATCTTCCTGAATCATTCCAAGTCGGGGCTATAATTGCCAAATTGCCACCGATGTGGAAAGACTATAGAAAGAAGTTGCTGCATAAAACTGAAGACCACACACTGGAGCAAATCCAGAAACACCTCAGAATTGAGGAAGAATCCCATAACCGCGACAGAAAGAATGATAACGGGAATGCCTCGTCCAAGGTACATGCAGTAAAGAACTCTAATAACAAACATCCCGAAAAGGACAATTCCCTGAAACCTAATAAAGGAAAATTCAAGAAAAACACCCAAAAGAAGAACGGAAAGTTCAAAAGCCCATGCCATGTCTGTGGGAAAACCGGGCACTATGCTCAAGTATGCCGATATCGCAAATCTAAACAAGAGGCAAGTGCAGTAGAAGAAGGCGATATTGTGGCAATGATCACTGAGGTGAATACAATCCAAGGCAAAGTTCCAGGTTGGTGGTATGATACTGCCGCTACAGTACATGTGTGCTACGACAAATCTGCCTTCAAAACCTATGAGGAATTGACCGATGGTCAAGAAGTCCAAATGGGTAATGAAGTCCGATCGAAGGTCGTCGGCAAAGAAACTGTCGAACTGATATTCACCTCTGGGAAGAAAGTGATTCTGACTAATGTACTGCACGTCCCAGACATGAGGCGAAACTTAGTTTCTGGGGATCTTCTGGGAAAATCAGGGATAAGGGTGGTGTACGAGTCAGGTAAACTGATTCTGTCTAAGAATGAGAATTTTGTCGGAAAGGAATATGCTTGTAACGGGATGGTCAAGTTTTCTCTGAATGAAAGTAGCACTTCTGCATATATGGTTGAATCCGCTGGACTATGGCATGATAGACTAGCCCATATAGGGTATAGTACCTTGAAGTTCATGGCTAAGAATGGTTTAATCTCATACACAGATAATGAAACCGAAAAATATGAAGTGTGCATACGATCCAAAATGACGAAGATACCTTTTCCAAGTGTTGAAATATCGTCTCAAGTGTTGGATCTTGTGCACAGTGATATCTGTGAGTTAAACGGCATTCTTACTCGTGGAGGTAAACGGTACTTCATAACCTTTATAGATGATTGCTCTAGATATGTGTATGTGTACCTATTAAAGAGCAAAGATGAAGCATTGAGCAAAGTTGTCACTAAATCTATGGGGTGAGGCACTGCTTGCAGCATGTCATATTCTAAATAGAATACCGTCTAAAAAGTATAGAATATCTCCATATGAAACATGAAGAGGCAGAAAACCTAACATACGATATCTTAAAGTGTGGGGGTGTCTTGCATACTGCAAAACCCCTGACCCAAAAAAAACTAAGTTAGGACTAATAGCTATTAAGTGCGCCTTCGTAGGGTATGCACGAAATAGTAAAGCGTATAGACTTCTAGACATAGAGTCTAATACAATAATAGAATCAAGAGACGTTGAATTTTTTGAGAACTCACTATCCTTGGAGTCAAAGGATAATGAAATCCAAACTCCTACTAGAGAACCAGATAGCACAACTCCACAAATAGTGGAAGCTCCTATTGAACCTCGTAGGAGTCAAAGAACAAGGACATAGAAGAGTCTAGGAGATGACTACATAGACTCACAACGCATCATTTTCCATCTTGTAGAAGCGGATAGAGAAAATGTTGTAAGACAAATACCTATAGTAATGACTATAGAAGATGATCCTAAAACATATAAAGAAGCTGTGTCCTCTAGAGACTCAGCTTTCTGGAAAGAAGCTATAAACGATGAAATGGAATCCATACTGTCAAATCAAACATGGGAACTAGTAAACTTACCTCCAGGTTCTAGACCCATAGGTTGTAAGTGGGTATTTAGGAAGAAATATCACACTGATGGGACTATCCAAACCTTTAAAGCTCGACTAGTAGCTAAGGGTTTTAGACAAAAAGAAGGGATAGATTACTTTGACACATATTCTCCTGTAACTAGGATAACATCCATTAGGATATTATTTGCGCTAGCTTCCATATATCATCTTTACATCCACCAAATGGATGTAAAGACCGCATTCCTGAATGGTGACCTCAATGAGGAGGTATACATGGAACAACCTGAAGGATTCGTTCTACCAGGAAATGAAAACAAAGTATGTAGATTAATCAAATCATTGTATGGATTAAAACAAGCACCAAAACAATGGCATAAGAAGTTTGATTCCAAAATACTATCTCATGGTTTCATGCATAATGTAGCTAACAAATGCATATATTCTAAAGTAGATGGTAGTTGTATCGTTATTATTTGTCTATATGTTGATGACATGTTAATAATAAGTAATAAAATGGAAGGTGTGACTGAAACAAAGAGGTTTCTATCTTCGGTATTTAAAATGAAGGATCTTAGACAAGTTGATACCATCTTAGGTATCAAAGTTAAACAACATTGTGGGGGTTATGCTTTGTGTCAATCTCATTATATTGAGAAGATACTAAACAAGTTTAACCATCTAAATATAAAAGAAGCAAAGATCCCATTTGATCCAAGTATCAAGCTAAAAGAAAATACTAGAAGAACCGTTGCACAATTAAAATATGCGAGTGTTATAGAAGTCTTATGTATGTTATGCAATGCACTAGACCTGACATCGCATATGCTGTGAGTAAACTTAGTAGGTTTACTAATAACCCCAGTACTGAACACTGGAATGCAATTAGTAGAATCATTGGTTACTTAAAAGCTACCAAAGACTTAGGACTATTTTATTCAGAGTTTCAGGCCGTATTGGAAGGATATACCGATGCGAGCTGGATATCGAGTGCAGGGGACAACAAGTCTACTACAGGGTGGGTATTCACTCTAGGAGGTGCAGCTGTATCTTGGGAATCCAAGAAACAGACCTGCATAATGCACTCAACTATGAAGTCTCAATTCATAGCCCTGGCTGCAACAGGCAAAGAGGCTAAGTGGCTAAGGGATCTTCTATTAGAAATTTCTTTCTGTGTAAAGCCTATATCGGCTGTGTCACTACATTGTGATAGTGAAGCTACATTAGCTAGAGCCTATAGCGGCACGTATAATGGTAAATCTAGACATATAAGTCTTCGACATGATTATGTCAGACAATTGATTCGAGATGGAATCATTGCTATTTCCTATGTGAAATCAAGCAACAACCTGATAGATCCTTTCGCTAAACCTCTACCGAGAGAGGTAGTAAAGGCTACATTTAGAGAGATGGGGTTAAAACTCTTCAACCAAAGTTCCACCAGTGATGGTAACCCAACCTGAAGTTAGAAAATCTCTAAATTTGGGTTTAATGGGTAAAAACAAGTCACTGATATGTGGAAAATTTTTCAACACTAAATTATAAAACCTCATCCATAATAGATAAGTGCTGAGCGTTACGAAAGAGGGTTGAGTCTGAGAACTCTTAATGAAATCTAGTCTATAGGACAAGTGTCTTATAGTAACGGAGACACTGGAAGAATTTCACCTATATGAACGTAGAGATGGTGCCGTCTCTCATGAGAGTTAGGAGTTTTCTCTCGGGATCGTTCACGAATTAGGATAAGCACATGACCATTAAATGTGCTGAGCAATATTGTGGGAATTCTAACAAACACATAGCGAATATGTGTGTGGTTTCTCCAAATTTGTTATCTAGGAATAACTGGTTCAAAGCTGCGGCTACCAGTCATTTCGACGGAGTTTTGAGATACTTACACTAAGGAAAGATTAAAATCGAAAGATATCTTTCTTTATGCATATAAGCTGATTATTCTGGCAGAATTGTTTAACCGAAAAAAAATATATATATATTTTTAAAAAATCAAGTGGGGGCTTGTTGAAAAATATTGATTTTTAAATATATTTTAATAATAAAAATAATATATATAATATATTATTTTGTTTGAAAAAAATATCGTTTGTGGGTTTTTGGGAATAGTCCCACATGGGAAAGGGAAGAGAAAAATCTGAGGTTTAAATGATAATAGTGGAGTATTATAATATTTACCCACCTAGTCCGTGGACTATGGACCTTGCGTGTTCCAGTGCATAGCACTGGAACACCCGCGCGCGCACTCGCGCTCGGGCTCGGGCACGGGCTCGGTCTCGATCTCGGTCTCGGGCATGGGCTCGGTGCGAGGGCGTGGGCATGTGATGCAGTGTAGCTGTAGAGGCGCTAGTGGCGCACTTTGCACTTCGCACGTGCGGATCGTGTCGCAGAGGATCGCTCCCTTCGCGAACCGGAGCGAGATGTGTGCGAGTCGCGGTGCGACTAGTGGCTAAGGCAGATGGTTGGCTGGACGAAAATCTAGAGGACTGAATGAGAGTCCCTCTGATTATATAGAGGCTGAAAAATAGAGCTGTTGCAGCAGATCTGTAACAGTTGTGCCATTAGTACAGGGTCCAGCTGTAACTGCTGCATGGCTAGCCCAACAGCTAGAAAACGGCTAGTTGCTGTCTCACAACAGTCAGCATACAGCAGCTTAATGGACCATACAAAACAGTCAGAAAACGGCATAAAACGGCTAGTTTTCTCCAACAGCTAGAAAACGGTCATGGGATTTATTTCCCTGGACCATAACCCCCAGCCACCATAGCCTATAAAAGGACCTGGATGGGTTTCCAATCCATCTCAAAACCCACTCCAGCAGACCCATACGAACTGAGATAGCCTACTACTCTTCTCCTATACTCCAGTAGTTCCAGCAAGACAGTAAGGGTTAAACCCTTACTAGAAGAATAGGCCAATGGTGTGGTCTAGAACAGTTCAACTGAACCAGTGGCTGAAGTACTGACCAGTGCAGTGGTCTTAATCCAAAGAAACTTTTTCTCTTTCTTTTTCTTTCTTTTGGAATTTTTCTCTATATTGTAATACTGCCAGAAATTGTGTAATTGAGTTCCAATAGGTGGGCCTTCGTGTTTGTTGAACGCAGACCCACACCAGGCTCGTTGTATCCTAGAAGCAATTTGCCTGTAACCTATCAGTTTACTCAATTCACTTGAGTAGGGGCAAATAACATTTTATGGACAACGTTTTTAAAGACGTGCTTCAGCCTGTCCTTGGTTTTGATCATCGTGATTTTTCGGTTTTCATATTATACAGAAATTACATTAATCTGTATAATTTCCAACAGTTCACCACAATTTTGAAGATGGTGATGACTCATCCTCCTCACATGCAGCACTCGTGTACTACAGCTATCCAGACCATTCAATTTGTGGGACACGTTGTGAATGGAAAATATACTGAAAATCATGCTAATCAGAAGCAACAATAACCATCCAGTTGATAGGTATCAAATGGATTCGTTGAAATTAAAATGCTAAGTGGCTCAAATTCCAAGGGCAAAAATCAGATGGTCACTATAGCTCCATCCGCAAATGGGTCAACTTTTTGGACGGTCTGTTTTGCCGTACAACTATGCCATCGTACAGTTGAAGAGTCACAACCATTCGTTAAATGGTGGTAAACTATTATAGTAGTCCAGTGCCAAAAACAAACGAACAAGAGAAAAGCTGCGACTGACTTTGATGCATCCAGCTTCTTTGATAGCTTGAATGAGGGGCTTCTGATCGAGGGCATTTTTGGAAGGAATAGCGCAGATCACGATTTCTACTTGCTTTATCGCTTTAACGAGACTCTCCAGATCTTGCAGCGAACCCTAATTTGAGAAAAAGAAAAGAAAAAAAAAAAGAGAGAGAGAGAGAGAGAGAGAGAGAGAGAGAGAGAGAGAAAATTAGAGAGAGTAGATATTGTTTGAGAAAAATGAGAAAATTGATTTTCTCTGTTTCTCTGATAATTTATAGTGTGGAAAAAGGAAGAAGGGAAGAGGACAGACATGAATGAGTTTCACTCCGGCATTTGTGAAGGAATGGAGGAGTTGGGCTTTTTGGGGTTCAGAGGAAGAGGTTTCTCGGACGAGAGCGAATGTTGGATGTCCAGATGCCAGGCTAGCGTTCACCAAATAATGGCCCAGTTTACCTGTGGCTCCGATTATCAGGATTCTGCTCTTCTCTTCACCCATCGCCCACAAATAATCCTAATGCGCCAAAATCTACTACTGTTTTAAGTATCAGTGGTCACCACCTAGCAATTATAAAATAAAACCGGTAGTTATTTGATACTCCGGCAGAGTGTGATGCTTGATACGCAGGCACTTATAAATGTTTTACGTGGCATACGTTAATTCATGTTAAGCGGAAGTCCGAGTTTGTAAATCGGATTGGCGGAGTAATCCTAACGTTTGATATCTAATTCCGAAGATGTCATCCACTGTTAGTGGGACATGCACCATGGACGGTTTGGATTGTCCTTCACCCATGCTGCATGTATGGTGGTGTGAACGCCCTTCAACGAAATCGGATTGCGTACTGCGTTACTCAGTACTCTCTTATCGTACGGAGTAAACTTCGTTGGTCCCACCGTGATTGCGTTTGGTTTATCCACTCCGTCCATCCGTATTTAAAGATCATTTTAGGCGTTGAGACCAAAATTGAAGCATATACACACCTCAACTGGGCCATACCACATGAAACAGTGAAAGTATTGATTTCCACCGTTGAAACCTTTCTAAGGCATGCAGTGATGTTTTCTTTTCATCCAACCTGTTTATAAGATCAAACAGAAATGGATGAAGAGTTTACTCAGCACGCTTACGGTACTGAGTTACTCAGTACACAATCCGCTTCCTCCGTAAACATGTGGCATGATGAAGCCCTAATTTTCCTGATTTTTTCTCCGTCGGTTTTGTTTTTAATTTAGTTTAAATACAAGGTTGAATCAAATGCAAAAAGTATTTTTGACTTGAAGTTACCGCTAACTAAATAAAATTTGGAATCTATTATCAACCAGAGAGACCGTATAATTAGGCTGTTTGGGAGCATGGATTTGGAACAACCCCCCGAAGGCGGAACACCCAGGACTTAAACCCCTGGATTTGCAATCCTCCCAATGTGTTTGGTACCCGGGAGTGTGAATCAACTTTAATCCAAAAGTACTTATGCATAGGGCCAGGCGGATTGGAAGGGATTGGATGATATTTGAAGGGATTGAAAGTTAAATCCCGGGATTGGCCGGGCGTGCCAAATAGACTGGGTGATTTGATCTCGGGATATAGCAATCCCATGGATCTTAAGACAATCCACGGACAACACCATCATTACCTTTAAATCCCATCCAATCCACCCTACTTGTTCAAATTTGCTTGGGACGTGTTTGGTTCGAGGGATTGGAAGGGATGGGAAGGTTTAATCCTGGGATTGGCCGGGCATGCCAAACAGACTCGATGTAGCAATAGAAATCCCATGGATCTTAAGACAATCCACTGACAACACCATCATTGCCTTGAAATCCATGCCATCCACCCTAATACCATTCAATCCCTTCCCATCCACCCGTCTAAACGGGCCTTTAGGGCTTGTTTGGATTAGGTGGGATGGGATTCAAAAAACATAATTATTACCCATGGCAGGGATTGTCCCTGTTGCCATGGGACAAGATTAATGTCATGCTTTGTTGATAATACGGTGGTACATTGAATAAATATACCCACCATCATTTAAAATGACTGAGAATAACACACGTGTTATATCTAAACCATTCATTTGTTTTGTAACCTCATTTAGGGCATGGGCCTAAAAATGAGGTAGATCCAAAACTTATGTGGCCCGAAAGAAGTTTTCAACAGTAAGTATTCAATCCCCGTTGCTTTCTATGGTGGGGTCCACTTGAGCTTTAGAATTTTTGGCCCATGCTCTAAAATAATCTCGATAAATGGGTGGACGGTGTGGATATAGCCCACACATCATGGTAGGGACCTACACAACTTGCTAACATTGAGTGAAATTGGCATGGGACCCAATTCAATTCCATTTAATGTAATTCCAAGCTTTTCCATTCTTCCCAAACATGGAGTGAAATTGGCACAGGACAAGATGAAACCCATCCCACCTAATACCTTTTAATCCCACAGCCCAAACAGGACCTCACGGGGTGGATTGGAAGGGATTGAATGGTATTAGGGTGGATGCCATGGATTTCAAGGTAACGAAAGTATTGTCAGTGGATTGTCTTAAGATCCATGGGATTGCTATATACGAGTTTGTTTGGCACGCCCGGTCAATCCTGGGATTAAACCTTCCTATCCCTTCCAATCCCTCGAACCAAACACGTCCCAGGCAAATTTGAATGGATTAGGGTGGATTGGATGGGATTTAAAGGTAATCATGGTGTTGTCAGTGGATTGTCTTAAGATCCATGGGATTGCTATATCGGGATCAGATCACCCAGTTTGGTTGGTGAGCCCGACCAATCCCGGGATTTAACTTCCAATCCCTTCCAATCCGCCCGACTAAACAGGCCCTTAGGAGTTTCAACACCCGGTCAAGGGTTGAGTACCCATAGGTGGTGAAATTCCACTGGCGTGAGTGTGTGGGGTGTGTGTGTGCGTGTGTAAAAAAAAAAAAAAAAAAGTACTTATACATAATATATTTACAGGGGTTTAAATTTAATTACTAAATCAACTTTAATATCTCTAATTAGTAAGATATGTAATTTTTGATACAATGGTTGTGATAAGCCCACTGAAATATATGCTTTGCTTGAAAATGATGAAATTCCAAGTCTCGGATGGGCCGCAAGCACAAGATCATGTCTGAGTGACTAACCAACAATTTTTAATTGTTGATTAACATGGACAATGTTTGAATGGTGCTGATTTACATGGGCAATGTTTGGACAGTGCTGATCATCACTAGTGGGCCATGTGCCCAATAGAATGATAATATAGTGACACATATGTTACACCTGCAACTACTGAAATGATTTAGGTGTAATCCAAGCTTTGACCGAAGATTGCAAACCCGGAACCCCTTGGATTTGAACCCCCATTTACTTCATGCTGCCAAATAAACTGGAGATTTGAAACCCGCTCAAATCCCCTCCAATCTATGGTGCCAACAACCCTTTATAATTTTAAGAATTTTCAATTGTGACTTGTACTGTCATTTGTATGTCTTGGTTTTGGCCCATCCAACCCAACGACTGCCTTTGCGGCCTTACATTTGACTGTACAGTTGTTTCAGTTGAGGCTCATTTGAAGTCGACGAGTAGGTTAATCTTGTTTAAGGATGAAGTGTCTCCATGTGGATGGTTTCCACCATTCTAGGACCATGGATTACATGGTAAGTCGCTTGCATCTTTACAAAGCACATGATGGTTTACAAATGAGGCTCATTTTTAAGTAAACCAAGCCATTGGCCTAATGTGTCCCACCATGCACGAATATACCTATTAACCCTTTTGATATGTGCCTTATAGCTATTTGGTTAGGTAGATAAATGCAACAATGGGCCATGTTCAGCTAAACATGGTCTCAACATTAGGTATTAAGATATTTTAATTTAAGGAATTTTTTCTTTTTACAAAGTTGTGGCCATTATATATGTGAGGTGGAGGTGGATTGGTTATTAGCATTGCTTGATTAGATTATGCATTATGCTTCAGAATTGATTAGACAACAAGCTGCTATAAGACTACAGGGATTAGCTACTGACAGGTTGTGTAGTGAGACCACAGCGAAGTGACATTACCAAGTTAGGTGGATCCCATCATGATGTATGTGTTATATCCACATGGTCCATCTATTTGGAGAGATCATTTTAAAGCATGAGTCAAAGAATGAGGCAAATACAAAGATATAGTGAACCCCATTATAGAAAATAGTGGAGAGAGTAACATCCACCGTTGAAACCTTCCTAAGGTCCACCGTGATGTTTATTTGAGATCCAATCCATTTATAAGTTAAAAAAGACATTTAAAAAAGGGAAAACACAAATATCATCTAAATGTTCTCCAAATTGATGGACAGTGTGGATACAAAACATATATCATTGTGGGACCCACAAAACTTGGTGACATCAATTCAGTTTCGAGACTGAGGTCAAACTAAACAACTTTCAACATGCTTTTTGTCCATGAGCTTATCGCTATTGTCCAATCAAATCTTTCACACCATGGGAAGTATAGTACCCAATCTATCTCCATATACATGCTTGGGATTTGAATTCCAATAAGGATCCAATCTTTGTTAAGGAATCTATGCTTGTTTAGATACCCTATTGTGTTAGTATTATATCATAAGAGCTTTGTTTTTATGAGTGTTTTTTTTTTTCTTTTAATGTTTGTTTAAACACATCTCTCACACATGATTCAATGGTCAAATCTAAATGTAATGAGAGACTAGTAAACAAGTTTATAATTATTATAAATATATAAAACATTATATAAATATTTTTTATAAAAACATAAAAATTAATATATATTTTTATTAATTTAATATACTAATAATGTAAAAATATTATCATTATATTGTTTTCGCAACTATCCAAAAAAAAATTAATTAAATTTATAATCAATGCATTTTTATAAATTATTATATTGATAATTCCCTATCCAACTTGATCCAAAAAAATGGTAACGATGTTTCACAAAAGATTTAGAAATGTAAGCTCATAAGTCATCCAAACAAGTATTAGGAATTGTACATCATTAAACAGACGAAGATGATGATCCACAAGTAACAGGACTGGGCTAATTCTACAGTAGGCAATACCCTCTTACAATAGATTGTCAGCCGTTGGATCTTATTTTAAGAGAGAATGCTACCCCATTTATGAACGTGGGCAAGTGCAAAGTAATCATGTCACATAAACTGTCATATGGGCTGTAGAGCTTGCAAGAAAATATCACTACGTGGACGGTTCGATTTGATAAGATGATGTGCACGTGTGCCGCCAGTACACTAATTCCACTCGATGAAGTTCATGTGCACGTGTGCCACCAGTACGGTCTAGTTCCCATCTTCTCTACTTCTCCCTCCATCGTTTCTATTCTTCTCCGTCTTCGTCATGGAAGCTTCGGTCCGACTCTTCAATACAACGCATCATCTCAATCACCATCTCTCGCTCTCCGTAAAAACCAGACTCCAACACCACCACTCTCTCAGACTCTCTTCAAATGCAATTCCCAGAAATCCCTTCTGCGCACCGCGCACCGCTTTTCCTCTTCCAGCCCATCGCGACGGACGGTCTATCCGTACGCTACCTTCCGCATCCCTCTCACCGTCTCACCCTTCAAATGCCCTGACGTTTCTCCTCTCCCTCTCTCTTTCCCCGATCTTCCCTCCTCCTTCTCATGTCGATCGATTGGAATCCTCTGTTGCGGATACAAAGCAGCAAATTTTCGCGAGGAAACGATCTACCGAGGGCGGGAATGTAGGGTTTTGCGGGGAGAAGAGGCAGGATCTGACGGTCGTGATTCTCGGATGGCTTGGGGCGGAGCAGCGGCATCTGAGAAGGTATAGTGATTTTTATAGTTCGAGGGGGATTCGAGCGGTGCCGTTCGTTGTTCCAATGAGGGATCTTCTAGGGTTTGATTTGGGGAGGAAAGTTGAAGGACGGATCGCCGCGTTGGCGGAGGATCTGATTGAATGGCTGTCGGAAAGGGAGAAGGACGAAAGGGAGCCGGCCCTGCTCTTTCACACCTTCAGTAATACTGGCTGGCTTGTGTAAGCGTTCTCATGCCTCATCTTCTTTTTTCTTTTTTTGGGGTTAACTGTTTGTAATGAGTCGTTTGGATGCCTTTTTAAGTACCAGTTAAGTTGTAAGTGACTTACAGGTGAAACTCACTTACAGGTTATCCTGTTTAGATATAAGTTGTAAGTCACTTAATAAGTTAGTTTTTAGAGTAACTTATCTGCAAGTTACCTGTAAGTTATAGGTAAGAAGCTGTTGTATATTCACACCGAGCAAAACTTAGAGTAAGGAATCATTCCACAAATGTTATAATTACATCAGAAATGTTGGCACTAAATATACCATTTTGTTAAACCCATTTAAATAAAGATGTAAGCCAATTCTTAGGCTAAACCAATTATCAAGTGGGTTATAAAAATGAGCCCACAAATTGAAAATACCTACAATGTAGGAACCCTGGTAATGCTAAGATGCTCCAAAATTTAAAAAAAAATTACAAGTCAATGGCGTGATACAACTCATCTGCAACTCGCAAGAAGATGAGAAACATTGTACATGTATGGCCCAAGTGATAAATTGACTGGCCGGATTTTCTGGCTAAGGAACATTCGCTGTGGAGACCCTAAACACATGTTGTGTTGGGATATCTGGCGTGTTTGTGTTTTGGTGCTTGAAGACAGGGGCGTTTGGAATCAGCATTCATCTTTTGGAAGAGCGTTCTGCTTGAAGATGGGGGCGTTTGTGTTTGGTGCTTGAAGATGGTGCCTTAAGTCATTCAGACGGTTCATTTGGTTGGACCCATCATAGATGGACAATGCTCCTACCAACTCCCTCTGATAGTTGACCCGCAAATGGATGGTTCAGCGGAAAGTATAGCTGACAGCCCATACATGATTAAAAAAAATAATAACCCAGCAGTTGGATAGAGAATTTCTTTTTCTAATCACCCATCCATGGCAGGGCCCACTAGTTGACAACTGCATTACTGGAAGATGGACCTCATCAGTACTGAATGATGGAGCCGAACAAAATGCCAGTAATTCTAACTGAGCATTGTATGTATGGTTTCTCTTATTTTGATTGTTATATATCTGTTGATTGCAAAGTTTTACCTCGCAAAATGAACATTATGAACAACGAGAAATTGTTCAGGGGACGCCCCTCCTTGACTGAAGAGTTCCTTTAAGATTTGATGTTTATGCGATTAGTTGTGATTCTATAGGAGAGGATTGCTAAGGGGTGAAAGGTTCTTGGTCTTTATATCATTTGTACTCATTTCTTTTTTAGTAGCTAACTCCATTTTGTTGAGTCTGATTTTTGATAGTCAATTAGCCATATGTGCATGTTTAATAAGGAAGGCAGCCATTATGTTGGCGTGCAGCTATGGAGCCATACTTGATAAATTTCAACAAAGAGGTGATTTTACAAAGAAGATCAAAGGATGCATTATTGACTCCGGAGCTGAACCAGAACTTAATCCTCAGGTTTAGACCAAGAGTTCCGCTTTTCCTATTATGTTTTTCTCACTTGTATTTTGGACAATTACCATAGCCTTCTGGGTTTCCATAGGCCCAAAAAAAAAAAATCAAAAAATCAGATATTCAGAACATTGGGGGACATCGTGACTGTTTGTTTACCATTGCTGTTGATGTTATTTGAAAATGATGGCTTCTGTCCTCAAATTAATTTTCTTTTTGAGCCAAAATTGTATTCAAAATACAGTAATGGTGTGATAACAAATTTCCAATACAAAGGACCGACTAGCGAACATCGTTAGCTAAGGAATTGGCAACATCTTTTACCTCCTTTTGCGCATGGACAACCAGAATGTTTATCCTAGAGGCAACATCCCCATATCTTTTCATATAGAAAGGACTTCCAAGGCTCCAAACAATAAGTAGGTGCCCAGGAGATGACTGTGGAATCCACTTATACAATTGAAGGTAGGAAAATTCCTTCAGTCCTTAGTATTGGTTTTGAGGATTGTCCAACCAACATCTTAGTTAATTATTTTTGACAGGCAGAATAAGATAGGATTTGTCAATGCTTTATCTATATTTCACCTGTGATATTGAGGGGAGAGCTTTGCCAAGCCCACATGTTTGTACAAGTCAGCTAATCCACATGCCAGTGTGACGGACAGGTGCACTATCCAATCTGTCCATCAGAAGGCTACCACTATGTAGATTCCCTCTGCCAAGAATCAGTTTGGTCCACTAGTCAGGTGGGTGACAATTAGCTACACAAATTTGCGATTGTGAGAAGGTCAGAAAACCTGTCAATTTATTTCTAATATCATGGCACCTGTACTGAATGGACTACCTTCATCTAGTTCGGTAACATCTACACAGTGAAGTCCACCTGGTGGATGGCTTGCATATTGCACCTTTCTGCCATGCTGGCATATGTGGTGGTGTGTGCATTAGCTGACATGTATATGCGTGTGGGCTTAGCAAAGTTCTTGAGGGGTCATCTGTTGGTTGTATGATGTTCTATTCGTAGTAAATCCATTCACAGATAAATGAGTGCAAATGTAAATTAAGGTTGGAAATACTGGTTAAAAGACTTGATGACCTCAGAGAAAAAAAAAATGACTTGATGACCTTTGGTCTACCTGAAGTTATGGACCTTGATAGAGTGAAACGGTGGGAAAGGATCCACGTAGCTGATCCCAATTGCTTAGGATAGGGCTTAGGTGGTGATGATGATGAAAGTAAAAATACTGGTTATCTTGTCTTTTCTTTCTCCTGCGTATTGAATTTCATTTTGACCGAGTTTTTAATTGGTTGTTTCTTGTTTGTCGATGACTTGTTGAGTGCGTCATGTTGTTCGGTTTATATTTGATCAACCATATGATTGGGTGGGATACTTTCTCATACTCATACCCTTTAATGCAATAGGTTTGGGCAGCAGGATTCTCTGCTGCATTGCTGAAGCAGCGCCGCCCTTCGGCATACTCTTCAGCTGAGGTCACAGAAGGAAGTCCATTAGATGGTAATGAGAGTAGCTGGCAGATGCCAGATAACAAACCCCTGTTGATTGAGAAGGTGCTCCTGTCAATTTTAGGGAAGTTCTTCTCCAAGTTTCTGAACTTACCTGATGTAAATAGGTAGGCAATCTATGCTACTACAAACCTTCATCCCCGAACCCTGAATTCGTGGGGTAAACTTTCACTTTCTGTTGTGAAGTTGCTGCACTGTGATAGTGGAAAAATTATGTCTCTTTGCGGTCTTTTTGTATTGAAATACACATTGATTTAGGGTGTGTTTGGTTGCACGAAATATTATGATATGTCATGATTAATCAGTTAAATTTGGTGCAAATTTTTATATTTTTTCATGAAATTTTGGTGCAACCAAACATGCCCTTAAACTTGAGTAGACTACATGAATATGCATGTATTTTCGGTTAGTTCCTTGGCATGCATTAATCTTTCCAAATGACCAATGCATGCTATGCCTCTGGTAGAGGATAAAAGATGCCTATGTCACTATCAAATGATGGAAATTCTATTCAACAAATATCTCCCAGTTGACTTGGATGTCAACAAGGTCGATTTTGTTTCGCTGTTCTGGCATGCAAATTCAAGCTCTTATTCTATGAATTGTTGACAGGCTGGAACTACATGTTTGGAAAAATCACCAAAATGCCCCAATCACTTACTGAGTTGGTGCGGGCTTATTCTTTTTTCACAGGAGGTTGAGGAAGATCATCTCCATCCTCTCAAGTGACCAGCCTTCCTGCCCTCAGCTGTATCTGTACAGCACAGCCGACAAGGTCATTCCAGCTAGGTCGGTGGAGTCTTTTATTCAGGAGCAGAAGAAATGTGGGAGAAAGGTATGGGCCCATAACTTCGGCTCATCCCCACATGTTGACCATTTCAGGAGCTTCCCACACATATATGCAGAGAAACTTAACAAGTTTTTGGAGGATTGCATCCCAAAGGTGGGCCAGACGTAAACCAACCCTAGGGTCCAAGGCATCATTGTTCAGATTGCAGGGACCACTTATGATGCTATCTGCTCTGCTTCACTGCTCAGGGCAGCTCCATAGAACTAAAGCTTTGGAAAATATTCCCTTCTTCAAAATGTATTCTGGGGAGGTAATATTTGGTCCCTGTTCGATCATTTTGTTTGACTTCTTCCTCACAAATTATAAAAACTCTCATTTGTTGTGACCAATTTGTTTGGCTTCTTATTCACAACATTACTTCCTCACAGCTTGTAGTAGCCTATATGACACCTTTACAGTCTGATGTGGAAATAGGGAGGCTGAATGCTAAAGAAGGAAAATTTTACATAAAGGAATTTCACTTTGTAGATGACCACCCATTACAGGTAGCAGTAAAAGGAAGCAATGCTCTTGCTCCTCCAAATGAAGGATTGGATGATGAAATTCGTTTTTCCTTTGTGTTGTATAAAACTACCATGGACGCTCACCTAGATTACATTACTCAGCAAGAATGTATGATCAGTCAATAGACCTTGGGACTTGCAATTACATCAAAACCACACAAAATTCAAGCAAAATGACCTCTAGCTGTCCACAAAATAACTTCCTTTTTGTCCATATCCTAAGCAAACGTTCTTTTCCTGTGACATATTATGAAAGCTCCCAAGCTTCCCATCATTTTTCCATGAATACTTTCCCATGCATGCTTAAAATGCAATGATATTCATTTTCAATGACCTTTTGAGTACGAAATGATGAATTTTTAGTATTTCAACCAAATGCCATTGCAAGGACTAGCTCACCTACAACAAATGTATACCCCACTATGGGTGCTACATCACAATGGGGTTTGGTTAGGTTTGGGCAAAGTTGTCTTGACTGGTTGTCCATGTGCATATTGTTGATTTGTCAATCCATTTGTGCATGGGAACCTATTCTTGGTTCCATGTGCATACTGTAGTCATGAATATGTAACAGTTAGAGATGAAATTACTAGTCAATGACGGTCTATGGTTTCAGTGTAAATGAGGATTGCACTTATCTTTACACATGCATACCATTTTTAAATATGCCATGTGTGGGTTTGTCCAAGTTCAACCATCCCATGTGTGTGTGTGTGTGTGTGTGTGTGTGTGTGTGACTAAAGGGGCAATGAGCTGGGGCTGAGGTTGGCCCTAGCCTAGCCTTGGAGCCGTAAGACCTGGCCCTAGCTTGAATGAAGCCCTGTCAGCTAAAGAGGCTCAGCTTTGGAAGAGGGCTGCGATAGGTTAAGGCCGGCTAGGGCAAGGGGCTGCTTTATAAGTTACATATATGTTACTTGTATAATTGGTTACACTTGATGAGTACATGTGTTTGAATCATTATTCTTTCAGAGTATCAAGGCTTGTCATTTGTGGGGTACAGTTGTGTAAAAAAAAAAAAACCGTTCATCAACCAAGTGTATGGTCCACTTAATTACCCCCTGCATGCATGGACTTCAATTGATGCATCAATATACTGTTCACCATCTAAATTGGAATCTACAATTTGAACAGTATCAAGTGCCTGCTTATCGTCTACCTCACTTTGCCAAGAATATTGAAGTTCATATTACTACATCGACTAGTGTACACCCTATAGTCTACATTAATAATACCCATACACTAGGGCAACAGGCTTGAGCAGGGCAATTCATCATTGTCCGTAGCCCAGCTTGGCTTGAACGCCAGACCAAAATTTCAAGCTCAAGCACATCTCTTGAGCCAAGTTGAGTGGCCTAAGCCCTGGCACTTTAGGGCTGTGCTGAGCATCTTAGCCGATTGCCACCCTTATGTGCCATCATTAATGTTCACTCACTTAAAAATTGTGGCACGTGTAAATGTTCACATATGTAAGTGCCTTGCGTACTTTTAAGTTTCCCACATGCAACAATGTATCCAGTCCATTTTCCAGGGTACTGGACAAGGAAGAGACAAAAACTAGTCAGCAACAAGTCCATGACCAGCTAGCCCTGACAATATGCTATTGATTGCATATCGCTGGACAACTTTACCCAAATGCAAACAGGCCCAATCTCTCTCTCTCTCTCTCTCTCACTCATGCATTATGAGTGCTTTGACACTTCATAAATTGCCCAACTGGTTTTTGTATTACTGCGTCTCTCTCTCTCTCTCTCTCTCTCTACTGTTAAGTTACTCTACGCCTCATTATCTTTGTAAAATTATAAATCAAATACTGAAAGTCGGTGTGTAATCTCTAGTGAAGAGTATCCTCAACGTCTGTACTCATGCCTGATGATCCAGGCCATCCAATTGGTGGGTAGGGCAACTCTTTAATAATGGTCATCTAAGACCAAGTATATAACTAAGGATGGCACCTGTAACAATATTCAAGCATGCCCATATAAACAAGTAACTTATTTCTTAATTAAATGCATAGGTCAGGTTTCGCAACTTTACAAAACGACATTACTCACACCACTCATTTGTACAGCAACTAAAATCACAACCTCTCTCTCTCTCTCTCTCTCTCTCTCTCTCTCTCTCTCTCATTTGTACAGCAACTAAAATCACACCCTCTCTCTCTCTCTCTCTCTCTCTCTCTCTCTCTCTCTCTCTTCAAAGTAGAAGCATTCTTCGGGGTAAGTAGAAGTGTTCTTCACGCACTTATGCCTGAACGCACGTCTGGCTTTGAGTTGGAGACGCTTGCGACATGGTACTGTGATGCGTACTTGTAAGAAGGACCTTCCATCGCAGTTACAGGAGGTACGTTCAGAAATGCCCAATTGCTCCTGGTCCACCTGTCACAGTTTTTTTTTAAGCCTTTGAAAAATGAAGGAGACAATAAGTGAATATCAAGAAAATGTGTATCAGATTCCTATCATGTATCAGTCAGAGAAAACCCCTTGTTTGCATGCACTGAAGATGATCAGATAAACAAATATCCTGGTAGTGATGCAACAGCTGGTCCAGGCCCTGGGTAAAGGAGGTTAGTGTTAGGTGGATGGCCTATTGCCAAACCTTTGACAATCAAACTGTGAGAGTTCATGTTATGAATCTCGATTGGGGGAACAGGGTCCATGATGCTGAACCCAACTAGCTGGGAAATGGCTACGATGAGGACAACTATGGATGATTAACATCTCAGGCTGTTGGGGCTTAGATAATGACTTGTAGCAAGCTGACCATAGAGTAGAATTATGAATGGTTAAATACATGTTACTTGAAAAAAACTGACTCTGCTGCATCACTGCACTCGAGCTATTATCATCGAAAATACCAGGTATGGAGCTGATGTGCAAAATACTAGGTGCTTACCAATGTCTAAGCTATTTTTGTTTAGGTTAAAAAGGGAGAATGCTGTGATGGTGTTATCACTGCCATTGAAAGCCTAAATAACAACAATTGTTCTAAAACTCGCTGGTCAACTCGAAACTCACCTGAGTTATCTCAACTTGACTAGATGTCGAGCTGAGTTGCTGGGAAACTCAGACCTAGCTCTGAATCAATCCCGACCCTGGATGACTCATTGAGTCAACTTGACCATCCAGTCAACTCGGCGTGACTCGAACCAAGTCATTGGTGAGTCACAGTATGAGTATTAATAAAATGTCATTAATGGCGGAGGTAAGAAATCAAACCCACGATCAAAGCACCATTGAGTGGTTTGATGACAATGTTTATATTTTATATTACTTAACTATGTTAAGTATCTAATCCTATTCCTTTTTTTTTTTTAAAATTATAACTATTAAATACCGAATCGAGTTGGGTTGAGTCTTTGAGTCAACCCGACCCGGCTGGACATCGATCCGACTTGAATTTTTGAACAATGGTAATAACCAATCTTATCAAAGGGGAAAGAGAGTACAGTTGCTTGGATGAGTTATGTTGGAATCCTTAAGAACTCAAGGCCTTAGGGTTTGAGGACTAGTTATGTTTCACCTACCAATCATTCGTCTTTATGAGCTTCTCTACATCTGAATTGGAGTCACCAATCACCAAATCCTGCCTTCCAACAGTAACGGGCAGTGAGCTAGATCTCTGGAGCACTGCTGCTGATCCTGATTCCGATCCCTGGTATAAGCTCTCCTGTCATAAGTGGAAAAGATGTTCTGGAGATTGAATCAAACGCAAACTTGAAGCATCTTTTGATCTATCTAAGAAGATCAAGACAAATATAAATACTATTTGAAGATAAAAAGAAAAAAGAAAAGAAAAAGCAATGTAAGGTGTGTTTGGTTGCCCCAAAATTTATGAAATATCATGAAATTTAGCACAAAATTAGACCGATTAGTGACTGATACATCATGATATTTGGTGCAACCAAATGCACCCACAGCCAAATAGGTCACACTGAAACATTTGGCACCATAATTTAAAAGCCAGTTTCTAACATTATGTAGCATTTGATTGATTCGACATGAAAAAAAAAGGTTGCATCAGTATGTTAACTAGCAGTTTTCATCTTGTTTTCAGTTAATAGGAGCAAAATAACTTCAAAAACTTTGGAAATGATGAAACTGATTCTTTAATTCATTTGCAATTTTTAGTTTCTAGTAAATAAAATTCAGGTTTTTCTCTTTGAGACCTGAATTGAATTTTAGGATTTTTCTAAGAACAATTTTATACTAATGTTTACTGCTCCTACTCGTAAAACCAAAATAATCAAAATAATAACTGAATTCTAACCGAGACAATGACCTGACTGTTCTGTGGTGAATTGGAGATGGATTTAAGATGTTCTTCCTCTATTCTCTTTTTCGATTTCCAATAAGCCTCGATCTCTCCCTTGGTGAAGGATCTGTTTCTTTGATAGGTCACTGGAAAATCCCAATAGTCAGAAAACACAAAATAGAAAGTGCACATAAAACAACTATAAAAAAGGCAATTTTCTTGCTTGAGAACTAAATCCAATTGACAGAATGAATTTTGGGCAGTTTTGAATTGGCATTCACTACTTTCAATCCAAATCATTTTAGGCACCCCCTTCCAAATCCACCTTGGAACGAAAATCCTCAAAAGGCGCATTTTAAATTTAAAAGAAAAAGTAGGAAGTAAAATCCTAGATTTTGAATCATTTTCAACTATATTAAAATCACACTCTCCTCGTTTTAAGGGCCATAATTAAGTTCCCAATTCCACATCTAAGCTGCCAAACACAACTATAAAAAGAAATGTAAAATTCAGGTCTGAAAATCTAACAAGTTAGAATCCAAATCCATGCAGCCAAACGACACCTGATAAAAAAAACAAGATAGTCAAGTGTGATTACCAGCTTTAGGATCTTGAACATGTGAATCCCATCCAGCCATTAGAGAACCCATGGACCCAACTAATCTTTTGCTCTTGAACAAGAAGCAGTAAATATGTAATAAGATTTAGTTAATGTATGGGATATTTTCAGATTGAAGGTACAACTTGTCGTTGGCCTTAGCTAAGTGCTTGATCTTATCTCCTGTGGTCAGTGCTTCCACTGCTGCTTTTTATTTATTTTATTTGTCTTTGTAAAGGTGTTTAGCTGTACATGCAATATGCAAGGTGGCACTGGCAATGGAGATAAGGACACCGTCACATCGTCTTTTTCTCCGTCATGGGATCCGATGGGACCGGAATCTTCACCAGCGTGTGTTTTACGCAGCTGCGTAAAATACACAAGCTCTGTGAGGTCCACCATGTTTTATATTCTAAATCCAAAATGTCCATAACGTGAGAACCATTATTTAACCACAAATGCAAAATATCAACACAATAAAAAAACTCTGATGGGCCACATCAATGGGGACAATGCAAAATTCTTCTAAAATCTCTAAGTTCACACGATGTGACCCGTTTTAATATTTGGATTAGGTTGATTTTTTTATTTTCACTTAATCATGGTGGGTTACACCTGATTAACGGGTTTGATGGAAGATACACACCATGGTAACCCCACCTGGAGACGTATGGTTGGCATCCTATTTTCATTGTTTCATGTGGTGTGTACCACCTGAGTTGTGTACTTGTTAAGTTTTTGTTACAATTCGTAAAATCATGGATAGAAACCGATGGACGGAGTGGATTTGATATATACCTCACGGTGGGCCTCACAATCTTGGATGTTTATACGCGCTGAGTTTAGCAGGCATGGTAGATGGTTCTGGTCGATCCGATGTTGACTTCTTCTACAGATGAGATGAGGCGGCAACAATGCTTATCCACATCACCTTCTATGATTACGTCGATTCTGACGCGTACGTTTTTACAGCTCATTGAGGTCTTTTTGACCTTATCAACAGCGTGGACGGAAAATAAACGTTCCGCTGGCCATTCAGAAGTTTTTAGTGTTGTGTATTCAATCTCCACTGCTTCGTGTGGCGTGGTCCACTCGACCCTTTGATTGTCCTCCTTTTAAGGGCTTATGTCCTAAAATGATTTGTAAAAATGAATGGACAGCGTTGATAAAACACATACATCACAATGAGGCCTAGAGAAAGGACCCTCATAAGGTGTTGGGTAGTTCCCAATGTGCTCTCGACCTGGTGTAATGAACGCCGGGAGAGCCGCCGACTCTACACGATCTAAACTAAATCCCTCCGGCTGCCTAATTCCATTTGCTCCACTGCCTTTCGTCTTTAATTGGTCACGCTATGACGAAGGTCCAGCTTGATGAATTTGTTGTATATACACAATGCGCTTTTACAGTTCATTGTATGGCATTGGCTAAAAAACAGTAATATATCTAAATTTTTGGTGGACCGTATCACAGGCAATAATGTAGATTGAACACCCACAGTTAAAAACTTTCTAGAGCTTATGTAATGTTTAACATGTAAATAAGGTCATAAAGACATGGATAAAGTGAAATCTAAGGTGTTATAATCACTCCAGCACTAAATATATTAATGTTCGTCACCACTTTATTTGATATATGTTAGAAGAAAGAGATTTTACTCTATAAAAGATTTACACCAGCGAGAACACAACAAAGATGCTTATGATTGTCATTCTTATAAAAAAGTTCAAGTTTTACTCAATTTCTTTGAACTTGGCAAAAATGGAATGGAGATGGATTATACATGAAACGATGATGATGCTACTTAGAAAAAGATTAGAAGGCAAGGAAGTGATTTTAGTATTAATTAAGGTGGAAATTGTTGAAATTGTAACACCAAATCACTATGCGTTTATTCACTTTTATAAGTCCATATAACCTCTGTTTCACATGCTAACAAGGTTCCAGTGTTAGTGGACCATTGGAGGGGTTATTTTGACATTTTTCTCTTAAAAGTGTAGCTTTTAAGATAAATTATGTTAGGGTTAAAAGAGATTGTTATGATTTTTTTTTATTTACTGTTTTTTTGGTGGTTTTAAAAGCCTCCAAGGGAAGAGAGAGCTTTTGCTAGATTGACCATCACTTTGTGCTGTGATTTTTTTTCAAAAGAGTTTTCCATGTACAAATCATGTGTTCTGCATATGGTTGCTTGAATTTTTTTTTTTTTTTTTAATTCTCTTATTTATTTCAATTTAGATTAAGATACTTCTGCGAGGTGGTTCTCCAACAAAATTGTCTAAAAAATTATCGGAATTGTGACGGTGGGCCACATTGGTGTAAATTTATTATTGAATCAAATCATCTGACTAAACGCAATAAGATGAATCAACTTATGTCGGCTATGGCACATGAGTATAAGAGTTCTTAAGCATGATTTTACATCCTTCCCTACCGTACGTGTAGCTACCTAAGTCCTAAATTGGCTGATTTGAGAACTCATGGTGTAAATGTGGCAGCCCGCCTGATGGATGGGGTGGATTAGTTGTACGCACGGTTTCTAGGGTGAGAGGTAGGGAGGGAGAGAGATTCCATGTATCCAAACAGCTCATCTTTCTTGTCTGATGAAAAAAGTTTCCATGTGTGTCCAAACATGCACAAAACAGTAAAATGATGGATGGATTGAAATTTCAAGGAAAACAATCCATTAGTTGCTGCCACATTTTATTTACACAATGAGGAATGTAGACCACCCTCAAAACAATCTCGAAGAGAGCTCATCCTCCATGAAATTTTCTTCTTCAATTTATGCAGTACACCAACACGTGAAATTGTATTCAAGTACTCGTAGATAAAAACATCTAGCAGGGGGGAAGATCCTTGGGAGGAGGTAAGACAGATTGATTTGGGCCTTTACCGTCCTCCACCACGAAAGCCATCTTCAGCCCCCATGATGTGTGGAGTTCCAGATGACAGTGCATGAACCAAACACCTGCAATACCATCACACAACCATTTAAACCATATCCATTTGCACCTTTTCAACTGTTTGTTTTGAGAGATGCCAAGGTATTTGTGAGAGCAGGATTCTTTATTCCTACTGTCTCCATACATGGGTCAATATGGGGCATGCATGAGATCTGAGCCGTTTGTCAGGTGGGCTCCACCGTGTATGTGCTGGGCCTTAGAAGCAGGCCAGTCTGGTCATTAAGCGTGCCAAACATATAAGATGAAAATGGATAGCAATACACCAGTCATCCACCTAATGATCAGAGGTACATGGTGGGGCCCACCTGTTGAATGGCCTGGCTCTCAAGCACAAGAATCCTACTCTTTGTAAGTAACCAGAGAGAGAGAGAGAGAGAGAGAAGACTACCTGGGTTATCAGCTCTGAACCTAATGGCAGTCCAACCTCCAGTAGGAACTCCAATTGTATTCCTCTCAGGTGGATCAACCAAGTTAAACATAGCAGGGTCCTTTGCAGGATCAAAGTTCCCAATTCCCCTTCCAACAACAAAGAAATTGTAGCCATGAAGATGAAATGGGTGGGACTCTACTGTAAGAAGATTAGTATCCTGCAGTACCAGCTCAATACTTGTATTGAAAGCAACCCTACTCAACCTTGTCCCTAATGAAGTCCCAAGATTTGCGGTAAGTGGCGCGCCTGTGTAATTGAAAACGGCAGGCGGTCGATCAGGAAAATCAGCTCGAAACACTCCCTTGATGTTGAAATAGTGAGCTTGAAGAAGCCCAATTCGAGGCATTACAAAAGTTATGTTGTTCAAAGAAGCAGTGAGCTGTGTCCCATTCAAACAGCTAGGACATGGGTTCTGTCCCAGCCCAATTGTGTAGAAGAGATGACGGTCGACCTTGATAGGAACATTCGCAGGAAACGTTGGGGTGTTTAGGCTCCTCAGCTTGTCGTTGTAACTTGAGGCAAATTCCGTGTCATTGGGTGCTGGTAATTGAGGTAGGATTGGAGTTATAGTATTTGGGATGCCTTTGTATTGCAGTATTGCTGTAGCGGTTTTGTTGTCGACAGGGATTGGAACGTCCATGAAAGGGCGTGCGCCCATGAAATATCTAGCTGGAGTTGTGTCTGCTCGAACAAGAACGTTTGTGGTCTGGCCTGGTGCAATTAGTAATGCCTGTGTGGTGAAGGGCTTGGTGTAAACTGCATCAATTTCTACGATGGTCATGTTATGACCAGCTATGGCGAAGAAGAGCTCATCATTGAGTGCAGCATTGATGATTCTCAAGAGATAGGTCTTGCCCCATTCGACCTCCATTGCGAAGGTGTCTGAAACATGCGAAGCGAATAATAGAAATTAGAAGAACATTCTAGAATGCTCACCATTTCCACTTCAACTCTCATCCAATTAATTAAACTTCGGTAGCGTTTGGATGCTCTATTGGGTTAGATTAAAATAATTAGCTCAATGAACTGGAAATGACCATTTTGCAAGAATACCACAATTAAGGGTGGCAATGGGTCGGGTAGTCCGCCTGCCCCCGACAAGCCCAACCCAGCTTTGGACCGGGCTCAGACATTCTATGGGCCATGAGTCGAACCGAGTCGAGCTTGGCCCAGTTCAGCTTGGCCTGGCCAGCAGGCTACCCAACTCGGCTCGGCTTGGTCCTCGAGCCTGAATGGGCAGCTCGGCTCAGCTCGGTCAGCAGTTTAGGCTTGCCTGAGCCAAGTTTGAGCTTGATCTTTTGAGCCGAGTTCGAATTTGAGCCTACGAGCTGAGTTCAAGTTTATGTTTTATAGTTTTTAATATGTATAATATAGATAATATATTATATAATATAAATAATATATAATATATTTAAATATATACAAAATATTTATCCTAAGTGAACCAATCCGAGTCGAATCGATTTGAATCGAGTCAAGTTTTGAGCTGAGTCGAGTCGAGTTTGGTCTAGCTCAGACTTGGTTCAAAATTTTTTTAACTCAAAAATCAACTTGACGCGGCTCGAACGCAATTTCGATCTGAGTCGAGTTGAGCTTTTCCGAGTCAAGTCGAGCAAGTTAACCGAGCTAACTCAGTTCGCGTGGTCAGGCTTGGACTTATGTAATTTGAGCCCGACCCAGCTAGGCCTAGTTATTCTTACGTTTCTCTGAACATGGGAAGAGTGGCCCCGGCTTCCCATTTATAGTATGCGCATCAGACATTGCGGGTGGCATGCCCAACTTGTTCGCTTGCTTTACTGCCTCTTCGACGTCAGTATTCCACCATTCTCCTACATCACATAAGAGTATTGCAGTGAAATTGTCTTAGTGTGGACAATCAGAAGCTTTGAATTTATAGAAGGATCTTGATCTCTAACACACACCTAAGAGTAGATTAACTTCACTATAGGGTTGTGGGAATGGAAATGGAGTTCCTTCTTTGGGCATGATGACGATTGCACCATAGACCGTTGCCCTTAGCCAAAAGATATGAGCATGCCACCACAAAGTTCCTCTCTGTCCTGTCACATTGAAATCATATGTGTAGCTGTTCCCACTCTTGATTGGGCATTGCGTTATATAAGCGGGTCCATCTGCCCAACCGTTTCGGAATTGCTTCAATCCATGCCTGCATCAACCATACATAATCAAAGATTCATGTTCATAACATCTGTGTAGGTTTGTGTGTACACATGCGCAAGATAACATGTGATATACATAAAAATGTAAGTTTGTACGTATTTAATTATCAAGTTCAAGGGTGATTATTCAATGGATTATGGAGATGGCTGGATAGATTAAAAAAATAAAACAAAAATCATTCAAGTTACCAAATCCTACCAATGAATGGACATGTTATATTGCGCATTGTTGGTGACGTTAACAAGAACACGATCGCCTTCTCTCGCGTAGATAGTCGGCCCCGGAAACATCCCATTAACGGTGACAATGGGCTTGGCGTGGCACAACCGGCTCACATTCTTCACTTGAATCTGAGACCCAGAGAAAAGATCATCACCAGAAAGAAATGAAAGTAACATAAACAAGAAGAAAAGAATCATTCAGTGCAAACAGAAGCTAGGAAGAAGACACACTCACATCAAACTGGTACTTCTTCACTGCGGCTTCGGCATCAATGGGAAGAAAAACAAACCCAATAAAGCCCAAGAAGAGAAGGATAGATCCCGAGTAGAAGGTGCATTGTCGTGCCATTTCCCAGCCGGAATCTTCCACAACTTAGTTGTGTTTGGATGAGGTGGGGGTGGAATGGGTGCGGTTTTATATGGGTGGTGCATTTGATTAGGTAGGAATGAGGAGGGGTTGTATATGAAAGCTTGGAAGCAAGTATTGATGGAGACATTCAAAGAATGGTTAAAAGACTCCTCCTAGGTGACTTGCAGCGAATTATCTGGTTTTGAGTCGAGTCACGACTCACCCAAGTTGTGGCTGGATCGGACTGACTCGCTCAAGTGGGAGGTAACTCAGGGGTGATTCGTTGTATTGAACAGGATTAGGTCACACCGAGTCCGAGTTGACTCGGACGAGTCACATCGGGCTTATCCGAGTCTTAAAACCATGCGTGGAGGCTTGAAAATGGGGTCGAGGGGATTATAATATCAGGCATTGGAGTGTGAGAAGTACGTGAGGCCAACCGAAGAGAGCTGGAGCTTTACCGTTAAGTGAAAGGAAATAAGGAATATAGTTATTAGTTCGTAGCTGTTTTTGAGGTTTCTATTTTCTAAGCCCAAGCACGTTTAGAGCCTTCCACATCTACATGCATGTGTATGTGGGCACATGTGTGCGAGATTGGAAATTTTGCATCTGGTGGGCAAGATTGATTAGATCATATGGCTTAAAATACCTAAAAAAATTTTCTAGCCATCCGTTTGTTTTGCATGACATGATCCATATGAGGGGTGAAATGACGTGATCTTTGCATAAAAATATCTAAAAGGTGTGGCCCAGCTGATGGGAAGGTTTGGATCTTACCTACTTATGCCACATTAGCAGGTGTGATTGCATGTGGATGACTACACGCAGGTGAGCCTAGCAATCTTTTTTTTTTTTTTTTGGTTCGAGCATTGGGTATTTTTGAAAAGGTCAGCTTTAAGGTTAGATGAACTAGTCTTTAGTTTCTTTCGAAATGACTTTTGTGCTTCTTAAGATTCTGCACTGTGGTGCCATGCAATGGCTTTTATTTGTAGCCTAGCATCTCTTTGGTGTTCTGATTTAGGTAGGTAGGGCCCATGGTTCGATAATCCAAACCATTGGCATGTTACATCAGACGAGTAGTTGGACCTTCCCTGAATATCTTCTCCATAAGACAAGCATATATTTTTAACTTGTTGCCTATAAATAGTCGATTAATAAAGAAAAATAAATAAAGGAAATATCCTATTTGACTGGAAAGAAAAGTGCCATGACTGATGGCTAGGATCTTCCAGTTTGCGATATTTATACTAATCCACAGTAGGACCACACACATCATTGGTTTGGATTTCATAATCAGGAGACTCTTTCACCGAACTGAAACCTCAATTTTATTGTGCAAACCGAAGATTTTCGTTACTGAAATGTTTCTCCGTACAAATGATTGCACGATTGGAAACAATGTAAAAGGTTTGAACCGTTCATCAAGCGACGCTAATGTTGCATGAAAGAATGCTATGCAGTCGTGTGAGATTGACGGTTTTTTTTTTTTTTGTGGCACATGTGCCACCTTACACGCATCAGAACCACTCATCATTTGGAGACTAGTTCAGATATGACCTGGTTCAAAAGTCAAGGCAATTCACTCACCAGTCGGGCCATGTATTCATGAGAAAAGTGTGTGGTCCACATAATGATTGGACCAGCCAGAGTTTATTTGAGCCAGGCCGGGCATGTTCATGTCAGCCCCACCTGATGAATGTCCTCGATCGGTCTCACACGAACATGAGAGTTGACTTAAACATCTCACCATTAATTCCTCATGCGTGTCTGCGTGTGTAGGAGTGCTTCACGTGTGCACGTATGTGTACGTGTGTAGAGGAAAATAGAGACTGGTACGAGTGTTATGGTCCACCCAATAGTAGATAAATTACATCTTAAGTCATGATTGCACGGCAATCCAGAACATGGATTGAAAAATTACGTAATGTTGACTGTTCAACCGTACACATGGCAATTTGTACGGCAAATATAAAACCAAATAGGATGGAGGGTTGCATATTGCTTATTAGTGTGATGTAAAAGATGCGCCGTCCACAATGGGACCTAAAATTTGGATGGATGGATGGAAGGCTTTACATGAATGCGGCATGTGAGGAGGATGGTCACGCCATTGTCAAAGACATGGAGAGCCTACCACAACAAAATTCGATGATAGGAAGGATTATTTAAGAGTTGTATATATACAATATTATTCAGTAAACAATTCATTAATTTGTGCAATCAATTAAAGAATTACTAAAAAATTAAAAAAAAAAATAAAAAAAGGAAATACGTCCACAAGGTGGCCCTTGAAATAATTCATTTTCTTTTCATTTCCATCCGCCTTATTTGTTATCCACCTTTTCAATTACAGAAGTAGTAGAGGCCCTTCTAAAACGTGTAGGGGGAGGCATAAGCCATTCCCGGCCGTTGATCATGGATTTGGTCAAGAAGGGTGCAACCTCTGCACTTGAAAGCTGGTGGGACCATCCAACTCTCTTGGATACATCGGATCCCGGCCCATAGCACCTGTATTCACCGTAAAACGCAGTCCTGTGTCCACCAATCAAACATATATCATAAATTCATGTCAGAAAATAATAGGTCTGGCATTCTATTGTTGTAATATACATTCGTTCCTAGTCACATGGCTGAGATCTGTGAGGCCCACCTTATATTTATATATCATATGTGTGATATCCAATCTGATAGATTTATCAGGTGAACTTTCTCTTGTTAACCCTACATCACAATAATTTCTTGATCCAAAACTAAGGTAAACCACATTACAGGGATTAGGCTTATTTGAGTGGGTTGGGTAGAATATATGAACATGGTAGGACCCACACACAAACTTATGGTTGGTGTCTAACTCTGCATTGTTTCCTGCAGCATGGCCCACCTATGTTGTGAATCAGGCTTATCTTTTGGCTGCAGGGCTAACATCCATAGATGCACTTGATGGATGGAGTGGATATATCTTATAAATACCATGGTGGGCCACAGAGCTCGAATGTTACCCTCTGCGTATAACATGTTTGTAGAGGATTCTAGTCGGACTAATGCACATGAAGCTTCGTAATCCTAGCCACTTACGGTGGAGATCCTTAGTAACCCGGCAGCGATGAATTTAATAACTGTTTATATGTATTATATATATATATATATATATATTATATTATATATATATATATATATATATATATATATATAAATCAATATTCAACTGTTGAAAATGAAGATTAGAAAGGGACTAGCATTTCCAAAATATGGTGTTTAACATTTGGGGTTTTGAACATACACCCATTGGAGGTTTGAACTTTGAAAATCGCCTTCCATTGCAATTCCTAGTCCCACGACATTTTCTCTTGCATGATTTTCTGGTATTTTAAATGGCACACACAACAAATTAGCCAAGGGAAAAGAATTATACCTTTGATTGGAAGGATTGTTCCAGTCATCCCATCCCTGAGGCAATACCACATTAGCCATATAAGAGAGGGCAAACACCACCCTTGAGTAAGCTCCCCATGGCCTTCCTAAGATGCCACTTTGCGTTCCTGTGACCTTGCAATTGATAAAACTGAAACCTGTATTCTCTGATGGCGACGATCGGCGTTGTGCAGTGATGACACCATTTCCATCAGAGACTGAATGAAGGCTACACTTCTGAAAGATTCTCAATTAGTACCAAGTGTTCATTTTCAATGCATAAGAATAACAGTTTGTAAATTTTTGAATTTTAATAATTTCCAAGGAATGAAAATCATAAAAATTGTGGTTGCAAAAGTGCTTTTTCTTCCCAATAGGACTCAAAAGAACCCAATTCTACAAACTTTGATAACTTTACTAAGATAAGAGATTCCAAAATCACAAATTATTTTCCATCTCTTGAAATGGCCATGAACCAAACTTGGGTTTTGAAGGATACAGTGTCCCTATACCACCCCTTGAACTGCATCTTAGATGATGATATGAACAGTTCATGTGATGGATTGTCCATGCTGCACTTGCCATCCTAAAAGATATTTGTTGAAGGAATGATTATGTATGAAGTTGAATTTGGAATATATATTAAGGTTCTGTTTGGTTGACACTTAAAAATGATTTCATTTCAATTTAGTTAATAGCAATTATGTATTAGATGTCATACTTTATATAAATTATAAACTCATTTTTAAGTGGCAACAAAACATGGTACTAAATAGTAAATTTTTAATGGTTCATATTCATTTGAAGAGTCAAAGGCATGATCATCAATGAAGTACATAATTAAATGGTAGTAATGAGAATATGAATGGTTCCAATCATCATCTAAGATGGAATCTGGGATGCAAATCCGCCCCTTGGGGTACTGCGAAATGGGGCACCCTATCCTATCAAAACCCCTTTTACTTACCATGTGTGGGATCTCACAGTAATTACAAATGCTTCATGATCAAATTAATGAAGGAGAGGGTGATCTGCCGTTCCATCATATGTGTTGCTAGATGGACCCACATGGCTACATGGGTTGGATGATCCTAACCATTCATCTGATGGATGCCCCTTAAAAATTAATACTCCCTGACAGAGAATCTAATCAGACTTTTTGTTTTCCTGTCCTATTGAATTACACTAATTAATGGACCTGATCAGAGAGAAATGATGTGCGAGTAGTGTAGGTGATTGTGTCCTTATCAGAGACTGTAAAGAAAAGTCCAAATGCAGGGTTGATTATAATGAATATGTGTGAACATACTTCAAAGAGAGAGAGAGCATTTCCGCAAATGAAGTCAATGGCTCCTTCAATGTAACAATTGTTGTAATAGTGCCTGCCATTGTCATCAAAGAGAGTGTCCTGATAAGCAAGGATTCTGCATCCATAGAAAGCTGCTTTGTCGCCTGATACTCTTAATGCAACCGCTTGGATCCCTGGCCCATATGTATTCTGTATTGCAATCAAACCGTCCATTAGAATGGTTCAATTATTATATTAGATGAATGGGTTATCTTGGACTTATATGCTTCATTGTTAAAAAACTTTGAGGCCCATGGCATAAAGTTCTTAAACTACATGGTGCTGAAATGGGCCACTCAGCATCTAGACCTCACCGGGTGGCAACACACGCTGGATCCTGAATTGCGTATGAGGTTTACCAAATCATTTACAAAATTTTGAGATTAATAATCCTGACCGTTGGATGGTTCATGATCTATAATGGTATTAAAATAATAACAATAATACAAGGGAGCTGGAAAAGAGTACCTGAATGGTGAGAAACCTTGCTACAAAATTAGAAGCAAGGACAGTGAGAGTTGCAGAGGTGACTACGCTGCTACCATCGGACCCAGTTATTATGGTGGTGTTGGCGTTTGTGCCGCTTAATGTTATGAAGGGCTTATTGTCTGGTATCACAATCTTCTCTCTGTATATATTAATATTACAAATAAATAAATTACACTATACCATAATCATAAAGAAGAACACCTCCATTTTCTTAAACTTATCAACCTTATGATATTGATCTTAACCGATCATCATGTAATTTGTACCTTGGATTTGCCATGTCCCAAAATTCAAAGAAATGGATGTGACCCAAACGCAAGGATATAATGGTTGCAGGAATTTTGGATTGTGTCATGCATGTCTTTAGGTCGTGACCCATCCAAGGTTTGAGATTACCTTATGGCATGTTTACGGGATAGAATGGTTACGATAGTCTCATCCCTGTGATAATTTGGTATGGCCCACCAAAGGCATAGCCTACCGGATGATTGGTCAGGAACTCGTGCACGTTAGCCAAGTGTACGAAGAAGCAAGGTGCTGATAGGTAAGCCAAGGGAAGCATTTAAAACCATAGAATAGTCCCAACATCGATCCTTTGCACGTTATGAACATGGAAAGAGACACACGAACGTATCATGTAACTTTTTACTGGGATCCACAGCTCAGATGTGACAATGTGGCATGGACGGGCAAGATTAAAGTCTTTCCTCAGATGGTGCTCCCCGCATAGAGGCCCAGGACAAAAATCAGGCGGGTCCACTCATATGATGGACCACACATGTATGCTGATTTTGGATCGTCCGTCTATTCTATTAAGGGAACCAACTACCTTTTTCGTAACAAGTGGTCCTTTAGGCCAGCGTGCTGCACTGACTCGACTCTTGAGCAGGGTATACACTGCTGCAAGTGCCATGACTGACAAGGAGCTTGTGTACACGTGCCAATTTAGCACGTGTATCATGAGTAGACTTCCAGATGCATGCATGACATTGGTGTTACTAGTAGGTTTGGGACGCATCAAGCCAAGCCCTTAAACTGAATTGAGAGAGAGAGAGAGAGAGAGAGAGAAGAGAGAGAGAGAGAGAGACCTGTATATGCCTGGTTGAATCCAAATGAAGTATAATTCAGCGTTATTAGAGGGAACGGCATCAATGGCATCCTGAATCTTCTTATAATCTCCTCTTCCTGACGGATCAACCTTTATAAGAATTGCCGAAGAAGAGGATGAGCCAGCACCTGAGCTCCCCATCAAAGAAGCCATTGCAACTGAAATCCACAAAACAAAACCCCAATTTGCTAATCGTGCCATTATCATTTGCTTTTGAACCTTTTCTCTCCTCAGGAAATGGTTACAATTTTTTTAGGAGAGAGAGAACTTAAAATACAAAAGAAACAATGAGAACGTGAATGTTTGCCTTAATATATGCATGTGAAAATGGAAGTCAAATGAGAAAGATGGCCGCTTTCTTGCATGGCAAGGTCAAATAGCCAGCTTCACGTAAGTTTACAATACGATCTACAGTCTTGTGTTAGTTTTGCACCATTTAAGAAATTGTTGGTGACTCTTCAAACATACACAGTTGTAAAGCGATCCTGGCCGTCCAAATCGCTGGCCTAACTATGTATGGAGTATAACGACGGAAAGCCACATAAAGAAAATGACATTAACCATCTGATTTTTGCCCTTCTACTACTTACAATTTACTTCTAACCATCCACTAATTGCATGATTGGGCTGTTTGATCAGTGTAATGTAAGACATATACCCCATCCACAATGGGACATACAATTGGAACGGTCTGGATATCTATAACTCTGTGTAATAACGTGAGGAGGATGATTCACCACCAATATTGTTGAATGCTACAAAACTACTACAGGAATGCCCTTACAATATACATTGCTATATGCGGTATTATACAATGCTTGAGCATAACTGTTGCCCAAGTGGGCCACACAAGGCCCAGTGATAGAAATAGTTCATTTTAACTTGTCCATTCTCAATGTGCCATAATCCCCATCATTCGAAAAATCACTATCCTTTAATAGTAGGTTATAGGAAAATATTCAAACAATATGATGTTCCAATCTGAGATTTTTGGTGCATTGATCGTCCACGTTGAGACTCATCATATCAACGGTTTGGATTGTTGAATCATGGACCCTTTGTACAAACTAAAATACTTAATCGTACGTATAACGGTTGTATAATACGTGGTATGCATGGGATCGTATATGGAGTGTAACTGCATGACAGAGGCGGCTTTTTTGTTACTTAAAGCAACCTAATTAATTTACTTAATTAAGTTTTTTAAAAAAAAGTATGTGTACTGAAATTTCGTCCCATCTAAGTCATGAGTAATTATAGGATACGCAACCTCGTACCTGCCGGTTTTCACGTTTTACAAGTGGGGCCCGTGCTTACGTACTGCAACTGATGGATCATGCCCAAAGTCTCCTGGATAGGATAATCGTAACTTTTCAGTATGTACGTGGCCTACAAATAGACGGTTGAGAAAGAGAAATATAGCAGCACTGCGTATTAACTGAAAAAGATATAAAGATTTGGGGGCATGGACGTCCATACATGTTGGGATACAGCAGAACAGTGGTCTGGATGGGTACCACTTGTAAGAATTGCAAACCCAATTTCGAACAGATGCGTAATTAGGGTGGAAATGGACCGGGCGGCCAGCTTGGGTCCCTAAATTTGGCCCAAGGGCTAGGCCAGAGCTTGAAATCTAGTGTGCCACTGTTATAGAGGTGCAACTGGGGTGGGTTCGGTTCGGTCGAGGGTTAACACGATTTTGATCTGACCTTAAGTGGACCCAACTCACAATCCGCCCCAACCGGAATTCCAGCAGGAGGTGCCTAACCCGAACCTGACCTGAATTGCCATTTACTCAACCTTAAACCGACGCAACTCACCCAACCCAAATACAGGCGATTATTCCCAACCAGACATAAGCCAGCCTGGATTGCCTAGGTAATGTGTATTGGGCCCAACTATGATGTATGTGTTTTATCCACACCGTTCATTCATTTTTCCGTATCATTTTAGGATATAAGCCCAAATTTAAGGGAGATCTATAGCTCAAGTGGACCATACCATAGGAAGCAGTGTGGATTGTCTACCGTTGAAAACTTCCTGGGGGACACAAGAGTTTTGGATCAGCTGATATTTGTGTTTCCCTTAGTAGATGTCTGTGTGACTTTATGAATTATGGAAAATAAACATCATGGTGGGCCCTAGTGAGGTTTCAATTGTGGGCGTCATTATCCCCGCTGCTTCCTATCTTGTGGCCCACTTGAGCTTTGGATCTGCCTCATTTTTGGGTTCACGACCTAAAATGATATGGCAAAACAAATGGACGGCATGGATAAAACACATACATCATGGAGGGGTTCACGGAGTTTTACCATGTATCCATTGCTGTGTTCTCCCCAGACCGTTGGCTGGTGTTTTCTACTGTGTTGTTTGATGTGGGCATCAGGCTTTTGGGCCTAGATCTCCATGCCCTGCCTTGGGCTCGATCTTTAGACCTGATGGATTGGGATGGGTCCGACCTAGTCCCCCTTTGTTCTTTCACTTCCTTAATTATACTGGTGTAATGGTCCATGCATCATACTTGTTTATGGACATGTGAGCCTGTTACTGGCCCAAAAATGTTATGGGTTTGGTCTTACAATAGGCACAAACCCAGTACGTTAACCGTAGGTCTGATGGTCAACCCAACAGGTTGGATTGGAAAGAAACACTTAATTCCTTTCCATTCCCGTTGTCTGAAAATCACTTTTGGGTGATTCCGTTCTATTTTCTCCCATTTCTTCATCAATTCACTTTGCTTTTTGCTAGACTGCATGTGACCTATCCTACTATACATGTCTCCCGTACCCCCACCCAATCCAAACCGCCCAATTAGTGGGACCCACAAAAGTTTGTCTATTAATCTCAATTAGAATTGTGTAATCAAATATTATTTCTATAATAGTGGGCCCCAAAAACTCTGTCACATGACACGTGTACGGTATATCAATTATTAAAAACTGGAAACTTGTTTCGGAAGCATCTAACAGCTGCGTGTGAGCTCAATTGCTTAGCTTAAACTTCCCATCCAGAATAAGGAAACTTCAAAAAGTGGTAAGATAAGCCCATAGCTGTGAACATGCCAATATGGCATACGTGTTTAAGATCCAAGCTTTCTATCTGGCCAGCCACGGTACTGTTTAGATCTTACCCCATAAAAACAAGGTGGTTTCCCTCAGTTGGGTTCTGAAAACTAATTGATGCCTGAGGATTAATTTTAACATTGTTTCTTTTGTTTCTCTGTGGCCCACCTGAGTGAACGGCACAGATTATTTAGGCATAGATCATAGCAATGTCCTATATGATGGAAGACACAAAGCATGCACGAGTGTGCACGAATGGGCTAAAAGAGTGTCCTCTGATGGAAGACACAAATCATGCACGAGTGTGCACGAATGGCTAAAAGAGTGTCCTCACAGAGGACGAGGAAAAAACAAGAAAAATATAAATAAATTCTATAAGATTCGTAATTTAATTGATAAATGAAATAATAAGGATATTTTGCAACTTACTGTAAATAGCACGCAAGGTTTTCGGTTAAAAATAGTAAGTGTCCTATTTAGCTTCACCATGTTGTTATCATAATTATTCTACCCACTTTTCATGTTGGGCGTAACTCCTATAGCCCAACGGATGAAGAAATGTCGACCTAATGATATTTCACAAATCCTTGGCTTGTGCAACCCAGTATAGCCGAGTTGGGTGGCTAAAGTAGCTTGTCCCATCCCAAAATCATATATGGCACGTTGAATAACTCATTCCGGATTGCGAGATACGTCCCTATTTAAGGTCCTATGGTCTGGATCACTTTTATCGTCAACCGGGCCTTTTCTGATCCATCTTGGCCATAAAACCGTCCGCGACCCGCTCTACATCAGATAATAAAAAAGTGGGTCCCATGTCGATGCATGATCCTAGCCATCCTTCGGGTGAATCCAAATCCAATATGCCAAAACATCAAAACCAGCTCATTAATTTAGGTAGGCCAAAGTTTTTTTTAAAAAAATAAAATACAAGTGATCGGTCAGTAGCTATATATTTATTTCTAACAGTGTGGCCCACCTTTTAAGTGGGCAGTCCTAACTGTCAGGCCAAGAAATCTAAATAGCTCAATAGTCAAACACCATGGACACATGAGCATGGCCCAGTAATCAGGTTGATGCACTGCTCAGGTGGCCCACAATTTAGGAAACAAATGTACGGCTTCTAATTCCAATTTACCTGTTTCCAGTATTTGGGCCCATGGACACAGTTTGCACGTATCTCCCATCATCCGATAAAAGTCGGCCTGAATATTAAGATTGGCCTGTTTTCAAATGATCCTTGGGCTTCCCATAGTGGTGAATCCACAGTATAACTCCTCTAATGATGTTGTGTGTGTGTGTATAGATATAAATGAATATAATGCATCTCATGCTATCTTTCTCTCCCCACTCTGCTTTATTTATAATAAAATAAAAAATAATATTGGTACACAAGACTACTGAATATATATAGTACACCCACCACCCTATTTTAATGGCAATGCATGAAGTTGTATTAACATCTTATAGACATTGATTAATAGAAATGGAGTATTCATCAATCAAGGTGAGTGGGTATGTTAGCTAGCCCACACACATGTACAATAATACTAATACTAATGTGCACACCACTACATGTGCCAACGTGGCATATTGGTACAAGATCTAATCCATTCATTAGATGTGTATACCTCTACTTAGATGCTTTGGTGTAAGATTTAGGAAAATTGAATCATTGATTCAAGAAAAGCAGGTTATCTTGATATTTTATTGGGAAATGAAATTAAAGACGATGGAATGAGTGGTTAATGGTCAGATGCAGGTAGGCACAACCTGACAAGTGAAAACGAACATATTAACTAACGCACAGACACAATAACAGAAGAGTTTCCAAAAAAGTAAGGAGACAATAACACATTGTGGAAAGAATCACTAGCGAGATGTTTGGAAAATCTTGGTGGGGCCTCCAAATCAAGGTGTCTGTAATCCTGGGGATTATCATACCTTTTTATATCCATAAAAGGTTTCTTAATTTGGCAGTCTTTTCTTCTTTTTTCTTTTCATTACTTTTTTGTTTTCAGGGTTAAGATAGGAGAGTTGATTGAATGCCTTTAAGGCATGGGAAGTACTATGCACCCATGTCACTGAGACATACATGGATGGATCTGAAACGTTCATTTCGCTGGAAAGTAAATTATTGATCTGGACCATCGACTATGTTAGCCCTACTTTTCTTGGGTCACCAAGAAAAGCTCATAGTGATCGGAGGACTCCTATTTGTCTAATCAAGTTGGTTGCTAGACTTCTTTTGATCTAAACCATCCTTCTTTTGTGGTTGGTCGGATGGAGAAGTTTCAAAATATATATATGCAGGCACAACTTAAATAGAATTGCATACATTGCCTTAAGAGTAATTTGAAACAAAAGAACCAAATCACAAGCCCATTGTAGCTGTATCATGGACGAAAATTACTGCTTATTTATTGGATTGGTGGATATTTATTAGACGGTTAAAAATGGAAAAATAAAATAAAATAAAATCCCATGGTCAGGTACAAGAAGGCTAAGATTGTTCAACGAATCTGACTAAGGATTGTTTGGATACATCCTACTTTTTTCTTTTCTTTTTTGTTTAAACTGACGTATGAAGCAAAGAAGCTAATTATATATATATATATATATATATATATATATATAATAACTACTTTGTAGAGATGACTTATTAGTTTAAACTTAAAGCCATAAGTTTAAAAAAAAAATTACATTAAAAAAATAAATAAATTCTCTCCTCTTTTTCTTTCTCATCTCTCCATGTGATGGACAGTTCATATCAAAGATCGGCCCACATATAATAGATGGTCCACATCAAAGGTGGCCTACGTGATGGACAATGCACATCAAAGGTGGGCTCACATTATGGGCAGTGGACATTGATGTTGGGTCTCAGATTTTGGACAATAATTAGCGACAATGGTTTTCACAATGTAATCAGTTTAAGTTAATCCTATACCACCTGTATAATTTCTGAGTATTGCATATCAAGTGTCAGACTCTACCAGAGTATCAAAAAACTCTTGGGGCTGTTTGGTCATAGAAGTTAAATGATACCATGGTATGAGAAAGTCTATTAGATTGTCAATCTGATTAGCTGTACAAAAGATAGTAAATAGATCCAAATTCTTAATTACAGATTTTCTTATCTAAGATAACAGATTTACAATCTAATAAACTCAGTTTATGAAATTATTTTTCATGACAATTCTTTCATACTTCTACTACAATCAGATCATTGCAAATATTACATTAGTTATCTATCAAGTGCAAATATTAATTTGATTAGGTCGTGGACCAGTGCAAATGTGCTATCCATATGCTAGGGTTTCAGCCTGACCCAGGTGAAAGGTACGGTGTGCCAAGCCATAAAGCTTCATGATTGAAGCTTGGATGGAGGCCCACCTCTCTCTCTCTCTCTCTCTCTCTCTCTCTCTCTCTCTCTCTCTCTCTCTCTCTCTCTCTCTCTCTCTCTCTCTCTCTCTCTCTCTCTCTCTCTCTCTCTCTCTCTCTCTCAACACTATAGAGACATGGAATAAATGGTTAGGTAGGACAATCTAAGCTGGCTCTATCACATACATAGATAGCCTCGAAGCTTCATGATTGAAGTGTATTAGGGAATGGGTGCCTGAACCTTATCTCTTTGGAAGCCACAAATGGGTGTGCCCACGTCCACCTCACTTCACCCATGTAAAATCAACAATAACGGTCCAAAAGATGCAACCACTAGATGTTGGTCCCACTTCCTAGCACCAAATAATTAAAATACAAAGTCCCATGTCTCTTTTAACGTGCCATTGATGGTGGTTTCATCCCCTTGCGCTTGTAATCCTTTTGTCATAAGATGTGATCTAAAAAAAGAAAGAAAGAAGCAATTATGCATTTTTCATTTCATCATTTCCGGACTTGTTCTAGTAATGCTTGAAGGGGATTTTCTCCTCATTCCTAGGTTCGATGAAATCGAACTAGATTCGATATCATCGAATAATTTCGAAAATTTTTCACCCCTGGTCGCTGGACAGTTTTGGTCCGTTTTTTATATCATCGAAGGACCTTAGATGAAATTGAAGGTTATCATCGAAGGACCTTCGTTATCATTGAAGAGTTACGCAGATGGGATTGCGGAAATGCAGATTCTGCGATTTTTGTTTCCTATTTGGATTTTACCTCTTTCTATTCTTATATAAAGGGGTGTACGCGGGATTGAGGTGTATTCCAGGGTATTCTAAGGTTTCCTAAAGGTTTTCTAAGAGGGCTTAGGGTTATCAAATGTGTGTGTGTGTGTGTGTGAGAGAGAGAGAGAGATGAAGCTTGTGGAAGAGAGATTCTGCTCGTAGAGGTGATCTACTTCGCAGTCCACGTCCTCGTGATCGGTGAGATCTCTCTATTTTTCATTATTCTCTTATTGTTAATCCACTCATGCATGAGTGAAGAAGGTTTAATCCAAGCGGTGAGTGCTTGTGATCGATTGTAACGTTCTGCTTTATAGTGGATTGTTGATCTGGACGAGGTCCCGTAGTTTTTACCTCTTTGAGGGTTTTTCACGTAAAATTCTCTGGTGTCGTGTGGTTTATGCTTTGATTTATTTCATTGCTTTATTATCCTATAATTCTGGTTTGTTTTGGGAGGTTAGATCCTAAGGTTTTGTATAATGTCTCCAACAAAGTGGTATCAAAACTAAGTTCATTAAACGGAGTGAGATCGGTTCTGAATTATGGAAGGTGGCTCATCAAGGATGATCAGCCTCAATGGTTCTAACTAAACCATATGGAAGGCTAAGATGGAGGACTTGCTTTATTGTAAGGACTTATATTCTCCAATTTTAGGCATATTAGCAAAATCCAAGGATATGTCTGATG
This sequence comes from Magnolia officinalis, assembly GCA_021015155.1. Taxonomy (NCBI): domain Eukaryota; kingdom Viridiplantae; phylum Streptophyta; class Magnoliopsida; order Magnoliales; family Magnoliaceae; genus Magnolia; species Magnolia officinalis. The sequence goes on from JAJHSJ010000004.1 coordinate 112,701,704, forward strand.
ATGATTGGAAGAAGTTGGACCGAAAGGCGTTGGGGTATATTAGACAATGGTTGGATGATTCTATATTCTACCATGTGTCTACGAAGACCTCAGCCGCTAGCCTATGACTGAAATTACAAGGGCTGTATGAGAGAAAGACAGCCGGTAATAAGATTTTCTTGATACGACGACTTGTGAATCTCAAGTTCAAAGATGGTGGTTCTGTGGCCAAGCACATGAATGAGGTTAGCAATATAGTGAATCAACTCTCCGCTATGAAGATGGTCCTGGATTATGAATTGCAGGCTTTACTATTGCTTAGTTCATTATCTGATAGTTGAGAGATATTGGTGGTGTCTCTAAGTAACTCCGCGCCCGATGAAAAGGTATTCATGGAACAGGTAACTAGTTGTCTCTTCAATGAGGAGACAAGAAGAAAATCTCAGGGGTCTACTCATCAAGAAGCCCTTGTGACACAAGAACGGGGGAGAGGAAAGAACAGAAAGGGCGGAAGGCCCGAGATAAATCAAGAGGCAAGTCGAGTACCAAGAAGGATGTTGAATACTGGAATTGTGGCAAGAAGGGCCTCTATAAGCATGAATGTCGTAAGAATAAGAACGACAAGAAAAGAAAAGGAAAAGAGAAGGAAGATTAATCAGATTCCACTGCGGTCGCTTCAGATGGCGACATTGTAGTTATTCTTTCTGCAGATCATGACGTTTGTCTCACGGCTACGAATTAGGACACCGACTGGGTGATAGACTCGGGAGCCTCTTTTTATGCGACTCCACGCAGAGACTTTTTTACAAGCTACAAGTCAGGTGACTTTGGGACCGTGAAGATGAAAAATTCTGGCATATCAAAAATCGTAGGGGTCGATGATATTTGTGTGAAGACCGATGTGGGCTACACATTGGTTTTCAGGGATGTGAGGCATATCCCAAACCTTCGCCTCAACTTGATGTCAACGGGAATGTTGGATGATGATGGCTATGAAAGCCAGTTTGTTGGTGGACGTTGGAACCTCATCAAGGGTTCGTTGATCGCAGTCAGAGGAAAGAAGTGTTGCACCCTTTACAAGGCAAGTGTTAGTGTGTGCAAGGTGGGTTGAACGCAGCAGGAAGATTCAGCTATTGACATGTGGCACAGGCGTCTAGGCCACATGAGTGAAAAAGGGCTTCAGCTACTAGCGAGGAAGCGACTCCTTCCAGACGTGACATGTATACCTCTCAAAACCTGTATTGATTGTTTATCAGGGAAACAACATAGAGTTTCATTTATTAAATTTGTTTCTCATGTTAATAAAGTGCATGCATTAGATTTGAATTATTCTGATGTTTGTGGTCCTATGAGGACAAAAACCTTGGGTGGGGCATTGTATTTTGTCACTTTTATAGATGATGCATCTAGAAGGGTTTGGGTTTATGCTTTGAAATCCAAGGGCGAGGTCTTTGGTGTGTTTAAATTGTTTCATGTTATGGTCGAGAGAGAGACAACTAGATCATTGAAGTGCATCCACATTGACAATGATGATGAATACATTGGCGACTTTTATGAGTATTGTAAGTCCCTGGGTATACGGCATAAACAGACAGTTCCCAAGACCCCCAGCATAATGGTGTGGCTGAGCAAATGAATCGCACCATTGTAGAGAGAATCAGATGCATGTTATCCCATGAGAAATTGTCCGAGATGTTCAGGGGAGAAGCAATGCACACAGCAGTGTATCTGATAAACAGGTCTCCATCAGCCCCGTTGAATGGAGAAGTGCCTGAGAAGGTGTGGACTGGACAGAATCCATCGTATAGTCATCTTAGGGTGTTTGGATGCAGGGCATCCCTTCACGTACCAAAGGACGAGAGGTCCAAACTCGATATGAAGATCAGGCAGTGTGTGTTCTTTGGGGTACGGTGATGAAAAGTTCGGTTACATATTGTGGGATCCAACCGAGAAGAAGCTCGTCAGGAGCAGAGATATGTGTTTTCTTTGAAGATCAGTGTATAGAAGACATTGGTAAGCCAGAGAAGAACCAGCTTAGTTCAGGTGAGTTAGAGGACATGGATCCGATTATTCCTCCGTAGTGCCAGATGACGGGGGAGTACACAAGGTGCAGAGGACGAGGGAGTTCTTTCAGAAGATGGACCAGGGGAGCAGCCCCCACTTGATCCACCTGTTGAGCCACAGGTGAGGAGGTCATCTAGGGACAGAAAGTCATTCAAGAGGTACTCGCCACATGAGTACATTATGCTGACTGATGGGGCAGAGCCAGAAGATTATTCTAAAGCCATAGCCGACGAGCATAAGGGGAAGTGGTTGAAAGCTATGCAAGAGGAGATGAAATCCTTACATAAGAACCACACCTATGATATGGTGAAATTGCCTATGAGCAAGAAAGCTTTGAGCAACAAGTGGGTGTTCAGAAAGAAGGTTGAGCAGAAGAATTCACAAACGAGGTTCAAGGCCAGACTTGTGGTGAAAGGGTTTGATCAGAGGAAAGGCATAGACTTCGAGGAGATATTCTCACCAGTGGTGAAGATGACATCCATACGGGTGTTGCTTGGGTTGACGACTACCATGAATCTGGAGATAGAACAGTTAGATGTTAAAACTGTTTCCTCCATGGTGACCTGGAAGAAGAGATCTACATGCACCAATCAGAGGGGTTCGAAGTCAAAGGCAATGAGCATATAGTGTGTAGGCTGAGGAAGAGCTTGTATGGGCTGAAACAAGCTCCACGGCAATGGTACAAGAAGTTCGACTCGTTTATGTTGAAGCATGTGTATGAAAGAACGGAGTCGGACCACTGTGTGTTCATGCGCAAGTTCTCATATGGTGATTTCTTAGTTCTGTTGTTAGACGTTGATGACATGCTCATTGTAGGAAAAGACATCAAGAAGATCGACAGGCTGAAACAGGAGTTGGACAAGTCATTTGTGATGAAAGAGTTGGGCCTGGCTAAACAGATATTAGGAATGGAATAACCCGTGATAGAAACAGTAGGAAACTTTTGTTGTCACAAGAGCAGTATATTGAAAAAGTCCTAAAGCGGTTCAATATGATTGCAGTAAAGCCGATCAGTACTCCACTGGATAGTCACTTCAGATTGAGCGACAGGCAGTGTCCCAAGACGAAGGCAAAGGTGGAAGAATGCAGAAGATACCTTATGCGTTAGCTATACGAAATTTGATGTATGTTATGGTGTGTACATGCCCAGACATAGCATATGCGGTTGGTGTTGTCAGCTGGTATCTTGTCAATCCTGGCAAATAGCACTGGGCAGCAGGTGAAATGGATATTACGGTATCTAAGAGGCTCATCCAGGTTGAGCATATGCTATGGTGACAGAAAACTTGTGTTAGAGGGCTACACAGATGCAGATATGGCAGGCGACATAGACTCCAGGAAGTCTACATCGGGATTCATGTTCACGTTTGCAGGGGGATCAGTTTCTTGGCAGAACAAGCTACAGAAGGTCGTAGCATTGTCGACGATAGAGGCCGAGTACATTGCAGCCACAGAGGCATGTAAAGAGATACTTTGGATGAAGAGGTTCCTACAGGAACTTAGCCTGAAGCAGGAGCAGCACGTGGTCTACTGCGATAGTCAAAGTGTTATACACTTGAGCAAGAATCCAAGTCAGCACTCCAAGTCGAAGCATATAGAGATTCGGTATCACTGGATCAGGAATACTTTGAAACAGAAGGTGTTACAGCTTGAGAAGGTCCACACGGACGATAATGGGTCAGATATGATGACCAAGGCTTTACTCAATGGCAAATTTGAGGTTTGTAGAAACCAGGCTGGCTTGAAGAAAGTAAATTCCTCCTGAGTCGAAAAGGGAGAGATTTGATGGGGATTTTCTCCCCATTCCTTGGTTCAATGAAATCGAACTAGCTTCAAATCATCGAATATTTTCAGGATTTTTCACCCATGGTCGCTAGACAGTTTTGGTCTGTTTTCGATATCATCAAAGGACCTTTTGAGGGTTTTCCACATAAAATTTCCTAGTGTCGTGTGGTTTATACTTTGATTTATTTCATTGCTTTATTATCCTATAATTCTGGTTTGTTTTGGGAGGCTAGATCCTAAGGTTTTGTGCAAGGCCCCCAACAATGCTTACCTTGTCTAGTCTTTTAAATTTTATCGGCAGCTTAAACTTATGAGAATACTGTTGTACATCATCATGGACTCATCGGGCCCATGTGTTTGGTCCTTGTCTCCTCATAAGAAAAGTATATGATGTTCGCCAAACCTCCATTTGGATGCCCCTTTTGAAGGATGCTTACATGAAAGTCATGCCTATTAGCTTAAACTTATGAGAATACTACTGTAAATTATTTTACATGTCCGGATCCCATACAAATTAAAGCTTTGCATGTGAAACTTAATGTACCATGGGAGTCTAAATGCGTCCAAGTGCATCTAACTATCTCTGGTGCTAGTGTACAAATCACCTTACATTTTGCCCATCCTCTATTTTAAATGAGAATTGATTGCTCCATGAAAAAGGTGAGCCACATGATGGTAATTACCTGATACAAAAATTAGGTGGATCTGCCCAACATTTGAAACAACCTGATTTTGACACCAATTTATTATAATAACATGGCTCACCTTTTTCACTGATCAAATGTTCTACTGATGTGAAATGTTAGGGGAAAGAAAAGGTTGTATGTAAAAGTAGAAAGGAAATTTGAGACGGACAATTAAAAATAAAGAAATTCAATTTAAAATGAAATAACAATCAATAAAAAGGAAAGTGATCACCCAATTTGAAACAAACCTAAATTAACATTTTCTAGAAGACTAACTGTGGAAAGTATTCCTAATCCGGGGATTAACCGACTCACTATATATAAAACCTAAATGTTTTAATGGAGAAAAACCCCTCTCAACTGGCCCACATAAGTCACGGATTGACTTTATTTTTAATCCCTAGGCCCACCATGGAATGGTGCATCTGACAGATGGGGTAGATGTTGGACACGCTGGCATAGAACCTTTTCCATATATATTGAATTACAGGTCATGATTATATAATTGGGGTTATGAAATACACACATATATAAAAATATCAACTAAAAAATCATGAACTAAAAGTGGAATTAGTCACGTCTTGAACCATATCGGATCAATGATGCACAGCACTGCTCGATGCTGTAAAACTTGATGATGAACGGATCATGATCATGGCTCTTACACCCCTGCATAGTAGGGAAGGGATCTTCCCAATTCTCTTTTAAGTTTGTGCTCAGAGAGGAGAAGCCCTACACTTTTCTAAGTTGGAGGGAAGGGAGATGGGCAAGAGTCTCTATTATACATGGACTAGATTTCCTGTTCTAATATAGAAACTAAGTCTTACGTACGTGGACTTTGAAATTTAGATTTTAAATATATGTTTTTAAAATCAAAGGCTAAAGTAACTGTACGTGCACATATTTGTGTGCAAGTGGGCTACCTAACAAGCTAAACCTATATGGTCAACCCTTCAGATTTTCAAACAAGGATAGGTGCTTGGGTTAGTTATATGATAATCTAGCATAGCGTGTCATTTGCTAGGTAGCACTACTCTTAAATTATAGACATGGCATCAAACTAAATTGACTACTATGTGAAACCCACTCTTGCTAAGTCACAATCTAAAAAGTGGTTCAACAATCTAATATATGACTTGCTGACACTTTTATGTTTAAATAGGATTATTAGATTTTATTTTTTTTCTTTCCATTTTCAACCTTTCAATAAATGTCCACATTTGATAGTGAGATAATTCATCAACTGTGACTTTTGGTTCCTGATACATTTAAATTGAGCCATGATATGTATAGTTGAATATGAATTACATGTGATGTCACCTTTGAAAATAGATATCTAAGGAAGGTGGAGGCAAGTTGGGCGTAAGTGACAACTAGGCATATGTGTACATGATTCACGTTGATTGATGTATAAATTTGTAAATCAACACGTCTGTCGATGACTGGTTTGATGCCATCGAGCAGACTTCAATGCCATCGAAGCCGGCTGTAAAAGTCAAGAAAATTCATGATTTATCGCTGGAACGTTTTAGTATTCAATTCGATGTCATTGACAGTCTGTCAATGCCTTCGAAGCCCCATCTAAGGTGTTGTACTTGATGTCTTAAATCTTGGTTTTGATATGCTCGACCGGTCGAGGGACTGACTCGACCAGTCGAGGCCTGCTCGACTCAAAGTCCAGCGAGCACATGTTTTGGGTGTCCGGGATGCTCGACTAGTTGAGGGTTAGGCTCGACCAGTCGAGGGTGCCCTTCGACCAGTCAAGGACCTGGCTCGACTAGTCGAGGGTTACGCAAATCCTGCGCGGACTGTGTAAATTTGAGACGGTTTCCGGACTTTTCTAAAAGAGGTGCGTAAGTGGAGTTTCCTAAATTATAAATAGGAGTCCCTAGGGTTATTCTAAAGTATTCAAAAGCTTTCTAAAAGTTTTCAAATAGTTCCTAAAAGGATTCTAAGGTTATCAAAGGGTGTAGCAAGGGTGAGATTCGAGGTTGTTCAAATCGGATAAGTCCTCTTTCTTTGTAATTTATGCTTTCATAGTAGATTTTTTTCGCTTTGTATCGTGGTTTTTTTCCGCAAAGGTTTTCCACGTTAAATCTTTGTATTCTCTTGTGTGCTTGGTGCCATTGGATTACTATCTTAGATCTAGATCTGTGTGATTCCGCAACATAAATCCCCAACAGAAGGTGCCATCAAATGATCGAAGATAGTTACGCAGCATTGCGTATTTGCAAAATTTGTTTCCGATTTCGATTGCGACTCTCCTAAATGCTATAAATATGGGTGTAAACAAGATTAGAGTGGATCTAAAGAGTTTTTTTAATTTTCTTAGGATTTTCAAGGACTTGTAAGGAAAGATTCAAGGCATGCTCGAATTGGGTATTCTCTCTATCTCTTGTAATTTCTGCTTCATGGTGATATCTATTGATTTATGCTGTGATTTTTTCCAAAAGTATTTTTCCATGTTCGATTCAAACTCTTTGTAACTGGGCTTGATTGTGTGATTGAAATACTTTGCTTAATTCATATATGTGTGCTTCAGCGGTTCCTGCGACAATTCAATCTACTCAGCAGGTAGGTCTCCTTGTTGAAAACTACCACGGTCAGAAATCTAGAACGTCCACCGATCATGTGGGTCATATGTATGGCCAGAACATGACCCTAGGTCATTTTTCGTTGCCTGTATTTTAAACAAGACAACATTGCCACATGCGTCTGTCGGCCTAATTTTGGTGTGGACCTATTCTTAAGGGTGGCCATAGACCAGGTAGCTTTTGGCCATGACAAGACCTACTTAGATCTGTCAGTGGACTAGGCTTAGGTGGCGCATGGATGGCTAATCAATTTTCAGGACAGGCTTTGGCCCAAGTCATTTAAGCTCAACACAGCCCTTATGTCCTATAGTGCCATTTTAATTCTTAATTAGACAATTCATTTAACTTGAATGTAGATCGATCTTGGTTTTGTTCTTTTGGAATGCTTATTTCTTTGTGTATTCGTGGCCCATTTCAAATGGATAGGGCACATTAGATGAGGAAGAGAAGGCCAACCAATTTTCAGGCTTGAAGCTTGGACCTGGTTCTTAAGTTTCGGGAAGGGCCACCGAGGCCTGGCCCTATTGCAATCGCTGGCTGTTTTTGGGGGGGAAACGGATTGGCTACTCCCCTGCCACCAGCCAATGGCTAGTGGTCGGTGCTCTGTGGGCCCCACTGTGATGTATGTGTTTCATCCATGTTGTCCATCTATTTTTTCATATCATTTTATGTTATGACACCAAAACTTAGGTAAATATAAATGTCAAGTGGACCACAATACAGGAAACAGTGTTGAATGAGCGTCAACCATTAAAAACCTTTTGGGGGCCATAAAAGTTTTGGATCAAACTTACCTTTGTTTTTTCACTTCATCTGGCCTGTATGACCTAATAAACAGATTGGATGCCAAATAAACAGTACAGTGGGCCTTAGTAGGATTTTAATGGTGGATTTCCAATCACTATTGTTTTCCTGTGGTGTAGACCACCTGAGATTTATATTCCTCTTATTTTTGGGATCAAGCCCTAAAATGATCTGTAAAAATTGATGAACGGATTGGATGAAACGCATGCATCATGGAGGGGCCCACGGAGCACCGACCATCAGCCACCGGGCAGCGGGAGTAGCCAATGCGTTTCCGTTTTCAGGCTGGCTACCATGGACGCGGATTGTGTCCTACCCCTGCACGGACGGATTACCGTCCGGGCAGGGCTCTGTGCTGCCCACCATGATGTAAGTGTTTTACCATACCATTAATTGCTTTTCTCAGATCATTTTAAGGTATAAGACAAATATTGAGGTAATTCAAGGGCATAAGTGGACCCCAAAGTAGGGATTGAGCGTTCACCATTAAAAACTTCCTAAGAGTTGGAGAAGTTACGGATCAAGCTGATATTTGTCTTTTCACTTCATCTAAGCCTGCGTGATCTTATTAATAGATTGGGTGATAAAAAAAACATCACGGTGGCCCTTGGAAAGGTTTCAACGGTGGGTGTCATTATCACTACAGCTTCTTTTGATGTGGTCCATTAGAGCTGTGTATCTGCTTCAATTTTTGTCTCATACCTTAAAATGATCTGAGAAAAGCGATGAACGGCGTGGATAGAACACTTACATCACGGTGGGCCCCACATAGCCCTGCCCAGACGGATTACCGTCCGGACGGGGGCAGGACGCAATCTGCGTCCGGCTACCACCGAAGGACCGTCCTATTTTCACCACACGTGTTCCAAGACATTATTATTCTATTTATATATATATCTCACGGAGTAAAGCTTTTTTAATGTGACGAGGCAGTGGCACGTGCAGGCTAGACTGTTGCGGGACTCGGATCTGACAAAGCTCGGGAGCCAATAAATGTGCTTGTGCCGTTCACATGGTATGGGGGACGGTGGGGTTGACGGAAACAGATTGGCTACTCCCCCTGCCACCAGCCTGGTGGCTGAGGGTCGGTGCTCTATGGGCCCCCACCATGATGAATGTGTTTCATCCATTTTTACCGATCATTTTATGCTTGATCCCAGCAATTAGCGGGATATAAATCTCAGGTGAACCACACCATATGAAAACAATAGTGATTGGATATCCACCGTTAAAATCCTCCTAAGGCCCACTGACTGTTTATTTAACATTCAATATGTTGATTAGGTCATACAGGTCCAGATGAAGTGAAAAAACAAAAATCAGCTTGATCCAAAACTTTTATGGCCTCCAAAATGTTTTTAATGGTTGGACGCTCATTCAACAATTTTTCCTCTAATGTGATCCAATTGAGACTGGGATATAACTCGTTTTTTGTCTCACACTGTAAAATGATTTTTAAAAATAGATGGACAGCATGGATGAAATACATACATCATGGTGGGGCCCACAGAGCACCGACCATCAGCCAATGGCAGGTGTTAGGGGGAGTAGCCAATCCGTTTCCGGGGTTGACCGGACACGTGGAGTTTTGCAGTTTGACGAGATCTAGACAACACAATTGGATCCGAACCCATACTCAATAGACATCTGCAGGAGAAGAATAAGAGGGGAATTGCGGAAATACATACTAAGTTATCACACGTGTGAAAAATCTTGGCTACTTGTCAGGTTTAGGTCTCACATATGTGAGGGTGCTGAATATGGCTTACTTATGATTTGCTTTGCAAATTGCAACTGTCCACATTTTCATCGTTAGAGTGTAACCTATTTGATGAGCGGCCAAGGAATAGCATGATTATTGGACTAGATCTTTCACATGTATGGTATGCTGAGTTGGCACTTGTGCTGCGGATTCATCACTTCCAGGTCTTCTTGTGTGAACTAGCTGATAGCTTCACAGGCATGTTTGGATTTGGACTAAGCAGTGCCGTGACCAGCATTCCATCATATCCTCTCGGCGTTAGCTCGTGTTCTTGTTCTTTATAGACTAGTTATTAAGTTCATTTTATTTTTTTAATATCCTTAAAAAAGGCACATGATAAGTTATGGCATATGTTAGAAAATTTCTAAGTTGGTGATCATTTTTTAGTATTTAAAAATTGTCACAGTACATGGGCCCATGTGTGATGATTAGATTTGAGTAATCACACACACATGAGGCATTGAAATATCGTGTGTGCTCCGATGGGTCTAGCTCAATGGCTCTATTATAAGAAGGTATGATACCTATGTCTACTAAAATTATAAGGTGTTACTGACAAGTAATGTGTAATTATTGTCGATGCAAGAATTCGGACCGCCCTCTTCAGACCTCCGAGCACCTGCGCAAGAAAGTGCAAAGGAGACTCTGATTTTGTTTAGCATACACGGGCGAGCTTCCTTGTACTCTCAAACATTATTCAACATGCGTTTGGCACGTTGTCATCCCTCTAGCTCAACCATCACGGATCATTGGAGCTAATCCGAACTGAGTCTTAGGTTATTTGTGTCGAAGCCAAACTGAACCAATCGATTGACCGGATGGAGTTGACCCGAACTGAGTCCTCAATTATTTGTGTCGAAGCCAAGCTGAACCAATCGATTGACCGACCAGGAATTGCTACGAGGAGCTTGGAAGTTCTGCATTGGTTGTTTGGGCTATTGTCTTTTCCAAGCGGAAGGGTGTACCTATTTTCTCATCGGTTCTTTCTATTCTCGATGAACTCTTCCTCAATTTCACCATGTTGATCAATCCCCCAGGTTTGTTTTGACTGGGGGCTTCAGAACAATCCTTGTGAGGTACATAAATAGGAGCTCGGAAACATGCACGGTCGAGGACTACGCTTGAGGATGCAAAGTCTAGCTTCTCTGGATGAGATAGCATAGGAGTGTATGCTCGTCAACCCGAGCCGACCTTGAGGGCGGTCGGACCATATTTCCCCATAACAATTATAATCTAATTGTCTTGTAGCAATGATTTCTTATTTAAAAGCAAATTCATTTATTATCAAACAAGTTGACAAATCATGAACATGTTTAGCCACTCTACCACTAACAATGACGTACCTTCCCTAAAATCTCAACAACTTGAGAATGAAGAGGGATTTGGAGAGGAGAGTAAGCAGTTCAATAATTCAAATAGCTAAGCTTGGCTTGTACACTCATGTAAAAAACTTTTTTTTTTTTCTTTTTCTTTCTTTTTGTTATTTGTTTCCCCAACCCAAGACCTCAATGTTGAAAACACCTTACCAGCTCTATTACGGGGTTCGAACCCTTTTAAGGCTCGAGAGACCTCTCAACGGTACATGTGATGGTATATGATAAAATCATAACCGCTTCATTTGTGGGACCCGTTGCTGATGGATGACATTTGAAAACATAAACATCACGTGATCTTAGTTATCCCTTCACCAAACCTAAAGGTAGATAATCAAGGTGGCTATCAATTTCATAACAGAAATCGTCAAATAGTTGTTGTTTCTGAAAAGCAGGTCATCCAAGTAATCTACGAGAGTTTCATGTTCTTATTGCTGGTACCTAACTTAGATAAAAAAAAAGAATTGGGTCAAGTTGGTGGTCAATGTCAAACTTATGCAGTAAATTTCATCATGAATCCAAAAGATAAGATTCATCTATCCTACCATAATTAATTGAGATAAGGCTTAGATGATCTTAAAATTAGAAATACGAATTCAACCCTAATTAATTGGGATAAGGCTTAGATGACGATGATGATAAGATGTTAAAATTGGAGATATGATCCTATACAAGTATCGTATCCATTGAAAAGGTTGGCCACACCATGATGATCACAGGCTGGTTCATTCATTGAGCAAGACACAACATCAAAATCAGTTGACAGCCAATGGCTTCATTTCAGGTGATCATCATGGTGCAGCCTCTCTTTTGGTTTGCATAGATAAAGTATTCTACACATGTGACATGTCGACGAGAAATAAATTGCAGAGTCCAACCATCCCTAAGTATAATATGCGGCCCATGAATACCTACCATCTGCTATGATTTTAAGTTATTACAAGTAGGACGCAATAATCTAGCTACATATAGCGGTGATATGTGGGCATGTGTAAATTAGTTTGAGACATTAACCATTATATACTTTCTCTTTACGGAAAATGGACATTTTGAACAAAGCATAAATATGCCTTTGGAAAAAGTGTTGATATTTTTGGATGGAGCAATTTACTGTATGAAAAGGCAACATACCAACACAAATGCCATTTTGCACATGGGTTAGATATCCAAGTTGTCTATAATCAGGTGGGTCAAGCTCTAAGAATAATTAGCTCATGTCCGCTAGCCCCACCCTGTGTTGTACTGGGGCCCAAAAGTTAGGCCGATTCAACACTTGTCGCACGCTACATCATAGGAAATGGTTGAGATGGGAAGTCCTACCATTAAATTCATCCAATCCACTCATCTGATGTGCCGCACCAGGATGAATGGCTTATTCTACAAAAATCAGAACATTCCACGACTCATATAGGCCACATCAGGTGAATTCAAAGTTTTAGGCATGATTTTACAATGTTTCCTTACGCTATAGGTCACTTTTTTCTTTGAGTTACTGACTTTTAAGATCCATTAGCAAAAAAGTCCAGATCGTTGAAGGTGTAAGAAACGTCATTTCCAATGACTCAGCTAAAAAGATACGAAATCCCCGCTACTTTTTTTGGTGTGGCCCACTTGAGCTTTGGATGTATCTCATTTTTTGGGCTGATGCTCTATAATAATGTGTAAAAATTAACGGTTAGTATAGATTTAAAACATAAATCATTGTGCGCTCATAAAAGTTTCACACATTAAAAGATGTTGTGTAGTGTTGCTGCTAAAATCTTAACGACCCTCCACTCGGATGCAAGAACTCCGAACTACTCTTAAGTCTTGGACCTGCGAAACAGTGGTAAGCAAAGGAGACCCTGGCTTAAGCAGGGGACCCTCTGATGTCAAAGTCAAGCTATGATCTGGGTCTAAGTAGTGTAGCTGGAGTTTAGGGTGTGAGATATTGTGTACCTTCCAGTATAGATGTGACTCTTATTATAGTGAAGATACAACAATGTGGTCCGTAATTCCAGGCACAATTTCAGCCATTACACGAGATGTCAGGGAGTGATAGATGCCAGCAGTTACACAAAAATCACGTCGTGGGCGGTTACTTCTATCGTGTGTTACTAGGAGCAAATCTCGTACCTAACTGATTTGGCCGAGCCAAGTTGACCTGTCGAGGCTGAGCTAACCTGTCGAGGCCGGGTAGACCTGTTGAGGTGGAGCTGAGCTGCCAAGGCCGAGCTGACCTGCCGAGGGCGAGCTGAGGTACCGAGCGAGTTGGTTTTAGCCGACATCTCTACCTTGGCCATTGAGGAGCTCATTAGTCATGACCGGCGCTGGCCGACCTTATGTCCTGCTGAGCTGTCCAAGCCGACCTCTTCTCTTTAGTCAGACCATTTTTACCCATAACATATAGTATGCAACTCATTTCGAGAGTAATCCCATGTATCTTGTTAGTTGGTATCGTCGGCGAAAACGTGGACACATGAAAAGCGACGACACTGAATTTTCCTGTGCCTTCAACACAGACGATCCGCACTCCCCACCTGATGGATGAAGTAGATCTCTTACTCGTGTGAATGATAGCACACATGGTGTTATGTGCTGATTTTACACATGTAGGCTCAGTGAAAACTCTATCTTGACTCTTTTCATCTTCTTCTGGCGGAGCTATCTTCCTACTCTTCTTGTTAGGTTGTACTATCAAATGTATCAAGGAAAAGGTGTAGACGGCCAGTCTCCCTCTCACATGGTTTCTCGTTTAGCTACTCTGGAAAAGGAGGCTCCATAACTGAAGCTTTTCCCCTGCACAAGTTAAAAGATGTCAGTCACGTGTAACAGGGGTTCAAGGTTGACTCGGATTGCATAGTGTTGGAAACAGTTGCAAAACTCTCTGGCTCCACTATAATTAATGTGCTTCATCTGTAAAGCTGAGGGTACCACAGCAGTAAACAGCAGGGATAATGACGCACTGAAACCTTCCCAAGTTCCATCATGACCTTTATTTACCATCCAAACTGTTCGTGGGTCAAAAAGACAGAACAAGGGAAACACAAATATTAAGGTGGATGGGATTGTAAAAGTTACGGTGAATGCATGTGTAAGGTATTATCTCTGGATTAGGTGTATCCCATGTTTTCTAATACTATGTTTGGAATGTATGCATTAAAAAATAAATCTCAAGATTTACTTTCACCAACACAAGCGAAAAAACCTTAGTTCCATTGAAGATTTTTGTCAGCCGAATATCTTTTCATCAGATATGCTTTTTAGTTATGGTTTTTAATCTTCATTATGATGTATAGATGATCCATCAACTCTACAGTACAGCTTGGTCCGGTCCTAAACAGGCCGGTTGATAACACTATTTACAACGCTTTTAACAGGACGTACGCACTTGCTGGCATGGCGTTCCAATGCAAATCTTCACATCACACATGGCCACATGCCACACACGTGTGAGATCTAGACCGTTTATTAAGTAGGACCAACAGTGAGGATGCCCTCTAATATAAAACAGGCTTTGTCCCTCGTCAGATGTGCTCCACTTGTATGAGCAAAATGGGTGGTGGGGGAAAAGTGGCTAATGGTCTAAATATGTTATGTATATTGTGACCTAGCTGATAAGTTGACGAAACCAATTTACAATAGAGGCCATCATCGAAGTACACCTTAAAACTGGACAGCCTATACATCAAACACGTGTGCAACGTTGGCACGTGAAAACATCGTACATATACCATGTGGTCCCTTTACTGGTGGTCTCGTAGACTCTCTTTCTTTGCATTTTTTGGGTGCAAGACTCGTAACGAACTTTTGCCTTTCCGGCTTCCGCCCCTTTTTCTATTTTCAGTGCTTGATGGCATATATATGGCAACATGGCCCATCTGCATAATATTTAGAGAAATTTAGGACTGGACCCCACCTTTTATCCAGCAGTTTTTACGAAACAATACAAACTTTGTTTTGTACCTTAGACCTGTGCGTATGGACAGTGAATTTGAGGATGAAAATACCCCTCCCTTTCGAAGACGACCGCTGATGCTCTTCCAACCTAGAGTTGTACGAATGGCTCAAAAGAGATCAAAGTTACATGGCCCCACAATTATGTATTTATTATATCCACAGCGTTCATCCATATTTTGAGATCATTTCGGAGCATTATCCAAAAATAAAAAATCATATCCAAACATCAACTGGACCACACCACAAAGAGCAGTGGGAAAACTGATTTTCACGGTTAAAATTTTTTTAGGGCCCACCACTTGATAGTTAGATCCGTCTTATTTTACGTCTCAAACTTAATATGAGCTCGCCAAATAGATGGACGGTTTGCATATAACACAGACCTCATGATGGGACTCACAAAAGGCGGTGGAGGATTACAACAGCAAAATAAATAAATAATTAATTAAAAAAAAAAAACAGGAACCTATAGCTACGGATTATAACCGTAGCTATAGCCGTCGCCCCTGCTTTTTCGATATGTATTGAAGGTCTTTCGATATATTGAAAAAGGTCCCTAACTGTCCAGCGAGTTTGCCTCAAAATTCCTGCAGTCTTCCATATAGCTACGGATTATACCCGTTGCCATAACTGTAGTCCGTTGCAGATTATGCAAATTTTTTTTTAACTTTTTTTAATTTTATTTTTTTTACATGGAGAACTTTATTCTACTTACATTTTTCTCTAATACATATTTATATAAATATATATATATATATAAGCATATAAATTTTTTTTTTCTCTTTTAATTCATTTCTTTGTATATTTATTCAACAAGCATATCTCCTAAACTAGAATGATTTACTTAACATACTACATATGATTTTGGGGTAGGAGAAGCTAATTTAGCCAAGAAACCTAGTTATTTTCCAAGATTCCATTGGGTCGATGGTCGAAAATCCATTTCATTCACTTCGTGGTCAATTTCAATCACTTCGCGGTCAAACTGGAAATTGAGCGGGGCAAAAATGAAATTGAGCGGGGCAAACATGAAATTAAGTAGGGCAAACTAGAAATTGAGCGGGGCAAACATGAAATTGAGCGGGCCAAATATGAATTTCAGTGGGGCAAACATGAAATTGAGCGGGGCGAACACGAAATTCAGCGGGGCAAACTAGAAATTCAGCTGAACAAACATGAAATTGAGCGGGGCAAACTAGAAATTGAGCAAGGTAAACTAGAAATTCAGCGAGGCAAACATGAAATTGAGCGGGGCAAACTTGAAATTGAGCGGGGCAAATACGAAATTGAGCGGGGCAAATTACAAATTGAGCGGGGCGAACATGAAATTAAGCGGGGCCAACGAGATATTGAGCGGGGACAAACATGAAATTGAGCGAGGCAAACATGAAATTCAGCCGGGCAAACGGTGAGAAACAAAATATATTTGTGTTTTCCCCTCATGAATGTTTAAGATACCTTATGAACCAGTTAGATGTCAAATAAACATGTTAGGCCTAGAAGCACTAGTCTGTTTGGAGCTCAAAACTGGCAGGGCAGTACCTAATCCACCGTTAAACTTTCTTAACATGTCAGCACCTCAAATGATCGGGTGTTGTGCCGGAGAGGGAAGCTGATTGGCTGGTGTACAGCTGTTGTAGGTACATGTCATTGGAAGAGGAGCACTGACGCTCCTCGATCTCCACGTTGTACGAACGGTTCAAAGGAGATCAAAGTTACATAGCCACACAGTGATGTATTTATTATATCTAGATTATTTTAGAGCATTATCCAAAAAACTGAATCATATCCAAAGATCATCTGGACCACATCATAAATAGTAGTAACAATAATGATTTTCACCGTTAAACAATTTGTAGGGCCCATCGTAATGTTTATTTTACATCCAATCTTTTCATAAGGCCACAAACACATGAATGAAGAGTAAAAACAAATTTCATATTGATCCAAAACTTCTGTGAGCCCAAAAAGGGTTTCGATGGTAGACGTTCAATCCTCTACTGGTTTTTGCAGTGTGGTCCACTTGATAGTTAGATCTGTCTTATTTTTCATCTCAAGCCTTAAGACAAGCTCCCCAAATGGATGTACGATCTGGATATAACATATACCCCGTGATAAGACTCACAAAACTCTCTCCCATAGCTACTCCCATATATAAAATGCATTCGGTCCCTAACACAGACCTCATGTTTGCCCCACTCAATTTCATGTTTGCCCCGCTCAATTTCGTGTTTGCCCTGCTCAATTTTTAGTTTGCCCCGCTCAATTTCATGTTTGCCCCGCTCAATTTCTAGTTTGCCCCGCTCAATTTTTCGTTGGCCTCGCTCAATTTCATGTTTGCCCCACTCAATTTTCAGTTTACCATGCTGAATTTCGTGTTTGCCTCGCTCAATTTCTCGTTGGCTCCGCTCAATTTCATGTTTGCCCCGATCAATTTCTAGTTTGCCCCGCTCAATTTCATGTTTGCCCCGCTCAATTTTCAGTTTGCCCCGCTCAATTTATAGTTTGCCCCGCTCAATTTCTATTTTGCCCTGCTCAATTTTCATGTTCGCCTTGCTCAAAGGAGATCAAAGTTACGTGGGCCCCACAATTTTGTATTTATTATATCCACAACATTCATCCATATTTTGAGATCATTTGGGAGTGTTATATATATATAAAAGAATCATATCCAAAGATCAACTGGACCACACTACAAAGAGCAGCGGGAAGATTGATTTTCATTGTTAAAATTTTGTAGGGCCTACCATAACATATATTTTCCATCCAATCTATTCGTAAGGTCACGAAAATACCCCTCCTTTCACGGAAACGGATTGGGTACTCCACCTGCCACCAGCCAATGGCGGATGGTCGGTGGTCTGAAAATGAAATTAAGCAGGGTAAACATGAAATTGAGCAGGGCAAACTGAAAATTGAGCGGGGCAAACTAGAAATTAAGCGAGGCAAACTGAAAATTGAGCGGGGCAAACATGAAATTGAGCGGGGCAAACTAGAAATTGAGCAGGGCAAATATGAAATTGAGCGGGGCAAACTAGAAACTGAGTGGGGCAAACTGAAAATTGAGCGGGGCAAACTAGAAATTGAGCGGGGCAAATTGAAAATTGGGCGGGGCAAACATGAAATTGAGTGGGGCAAGCATAAAATTAAGCAGGGCAAACATGAAATGCATGGAATTGACCGTAAAGTGAAGGGGAATCGCTGGGATTAATCGTGAAATGTATGGAATTGATCGCGAAGTACATGAAATGATTGAAATTGACCGCGAAGTGAATGAAATGCATTTTCGACCATCACCCTGATGGAATCTTGAAAAATAACTAGGTTGGTTGGCTAAAGTAGGTTCTCCTACCCCAAAATCATATAGGGTACGTCAAGTAACTAATTTTGGTTTAGAAGATATTCTTGCTAAATAAATAAAGAAAGAAATGAAAAAAAGAGAGAAAAAAAATTATATGCTTATATATACATATTTATATAAATATGTATTAGAGAATATTGCAGGTAGAATAAAGTTCTCCATGTAAAAAAATAAAATAAAAAAATAAAATAAAAAATAAAAAATAAATTTTTTTTTTTGCATAGACTAGCAAAGACTACAGTTATGACTACAGTTATAATCCGTTGCTAGTCTTTCGATATTATTGAAAAAGTCCAGAACTGTCCAGCGAGTTTGCTTAAAATATTGTAATTTTTGATAAACTATAGCTACGGATTATAACCGTAGCGATAACTGTAGCCATAGCAGTGCCGCCCGTCTATGGTTTTTTTTTTTTTTAATGTTATGTTGCTTATGTGGGTCCCATCATGAGGTCTGTGTTATATCCAAACTGTCCATCTATTTGGAGTGATTATATTAAGTCTTGAGACGAAAAATAAGGTAGATCTAACTATCAAGTGGACCACACTCTAAAAGGCAGTGGGGAATTGAACATCTACCATTGAAACCCTTTTAGGGGTTACAGAAGTTTTGGATCATTATGAAAGTTGTTTTTCCTCTTCATACAGGTCTTTGTGACCCAATGAATGAACTTATATGGGGAGGATTTCTCACAAACATCACAGTGGGCCCCCTAAAAGTTTCTAATGGTTGACACTCATTCAACACTATTTCCTATAATGTGGTACGCTTGAGATTTGGATATACCTCATTTTTGGTCTCATACTATAAATTGATCTGGAAAAGTATATGGACGGCATGGATGAAAATCATACATCATGGTGGGGCCCACAGACCACTGACCATCCGCCATTGGCTGGTGGCAGGCGGAGTACCCAATCCGTTTCCGTGAAAGGAGGGGTATTTTCGTCCTCAAATTCGCTGACCGTACGAGCAGGTCTACGTTCCCAAACAAAGTTTGTATTGTTTCGTAAAAACAGCTGGATAAAAGGTGGGGTCCACAGTCCCTAATTTCTCTAATATTCAGGGAAACACTGCATGGATGCCCACCCTTCAATGAAAATTCGACTGGGCCCCACATCTCACTTGTATGTGCTATATGGTTGGCTTGAGAAAGCTGATTTAACGGGAGAAATATTCCATGCACATGGACGCCCTACGTCAAACTAAGAACGGATTGGCTACTCCCCCTGACACCAGCCCCGTGGCTGATGGTCGGTGATCTGTGGGCCCCACTATGATGTATGTATTTCATCCATTCGGTTCATCCATTTTTAAAGATGATTTTAGGGCTTTATACCAAAAATTAGATGTATATAAGTCTCAGGTGGACCACACCACAGGAAAACAATAGTAATTGGATATCTATCATTTAAATCCTACTAAGGCCCACTATACTGCTTATTTGACATCCAATATGTTGATTAGGTCATAATGACCCAGATGAAGGGAAAAAACAAAGATCAGATTGATCCAATACGTTTAGGCCCCAAAATGTTTTTAATGGTTGAAGTTCATTCAACACTATTTCCTATAATGCGGTTCAGTTGAGATTGGGATATACCTCATTTTTTGTATAATACCATAATATGATCTAGAAAAATAGATGGACGGCATTGATGAAACACATACATCATGGTGGGGCCCACGGATCACCGACCACCAGCCATTCGCTGGTGGCAGGGGGAGTAGCCAATCCGTTTCCCTCGTGAATGTTGAGTGGGACCCACCAGAGAAGTGAAAATGCATGAGTTTGTTTTTTGGGACGCGGATTGCGTCCTATTGCCGCCCTGGTTGCATTAAATGCAAGAGTCATCTTTCGTGTGGTCCACTTGAGCGTTGGATCTGCTTCATTTTTGTGTAGATGATTTAAAATGATCCCCGAGAAGGGATGGACGGCGTGGATAAACAGATACATCACGATGAGGCCACCCACGGAACTGCCCGTTCGTTGCCAGAGACGAGCGGAGGTAGGACGCAATCCGCATGCTGTTTTTCCGAGTAGCCCGCGAGACCGGGGCGCGGCTTTGGTGGATCGTCAGATACACCTAGGTGGGTGGGATCCCTGATTGTGCGGCCCATCTTGATTTATGTATCTTACATCCACGCCGTTCATCCCTTTTGAAAGCTTATTTTAGGCTATCATTTAAAAAAAATAAGTAGATTCAATCTCAGGTGAACCACACCACAAGAAACATTTGTACTTAAATCCTCACAATTAAAAACATTTTTGGGACTACTGAAATATTTATTTGCAATCCAACATGCTGATAAGGTCCCAAAGACCTGGATGAAGCCCGAAACACAAATTTGAGTTTGATCTAAAACTTTCATGGCCCACAAAAATTTTTAATGGTCAATCGCCCCTGTTTTCTGTGGTTGGACAGCATAGATGTAAGGAGCGTTACCTCAAGATGGCCCCACAGCTGTCTCATCCACTTTGGTGGTTCCAGGATCCGCATAGGGTGCTGCGACAACTTACAACGATTTGGCGGAGTACCCATAGCTAATATTTTTTTTACGCATGCGCTTAGAAATGCACGCTTGCTACAGACATAAATCAAGCCGCCCAGTTAGTGGGGCACACATCATTAGTATTCATAACCCAAATTTATCCAAGGACATGAATTCATACTGTTGATTTGACGTGACTTGCCTGTATACGACGGCTTGCCATGACGTTTGTGTCATGTCCACTTATCTATTTTCTTCCCAGTTTTATTATTAATGAATATGATGCAAAGGCATTTAAAACTCAAATAAGCTAAACTAGGGAAAATATACAATTAAACACCCACTGTTAAAATCTTTCTAAAATGCCGTTTAAGGGTTACAAATCCTCTCAAAGAGGGGGTTTGAAATTCACTTGGAGAGCTTGGATTACACCTAAAATCATTTTAATAGTTGCATGTGTAACATGTGTTTACTATGCTATCGTTCCCCACTAATGATGATCAACACCATCCAAACATTGTCCATGTAAATCAGTACGGGCCAAACATTGTCCAAGACTGTCCAAACAATGTCCATGTAAATCAATGATTAAAAATTGTTGATTAGTTACTCAGACATGATCTTGTACTTGTGGGATTAGTAATACAATCTCATTCAATACAACTTAATACCTCTGTCCAAACATGCCCTTAATTACATCATCTAATCTTATGATATGTTTAGATTATTTATTATCATCTAATGACATCTGCTTTGACTATTGATTTCAATGTTCGGTTTGTTGGTGCTAAAGTTGCAATGATAGTATATTTGTTTTTTACTATTTTAATGTTAAATCATCTTATTTGTTCACTAATAGTGCTCTTTGATTTCAAGATTAAGAAAAAATAATTGTAAAAGAAATATAATAGTTACAAAATCTTATACTAGTCTTATCAAAATATCTCCATTCCATGGATGAGCTTTGGTGGTGGCAACTATTAGGGGTCGTTTAGCACCGTGGCTTGGCAATCCCCACGCTGTTTGACACCATAAAGTAACTGGGGGTTGACAATCCCCTTGATCTGAGGGTTTGCAATCTAAGGTCCAACCTTGGATTGCCTTTTTAAAGCAGCTCAGCGGTTAGAAATCCGACCGTTTGAAGATTTTCTTTAAAAACTTGTATTCGCATGCAACCAAGCAAATTCTCTGTCATTTATCTTTTTAAAATTGTGACCATTACCGCAACTCTCCGGTACCACGATAGTCGTTGCTATATGGCCACTAGAGTGCAGAAGTTCTGGCGGAAGATCGGTGTGTCATTACTGCTATTGAAGGAGACGGACATGTTTTCTTTGAAGGAGACGGACCAGTAAAAAGTTGGTTTATATTTTAATGTTTTCTTTGAATGAGTTGCAATTTATTATTTGGATGGCTCACTAAAATGGTTATGCAAAATCTGTTCCGACTATGTGATGACTTGTCAAAAATTTATCCGTATGATCAAAATATTATACTAGTTTAGGATTAATATGGGTTCCACCAAATTAAACAGTGAATGAAGGAATGAGAACACTTTATTCAAATGTCCCACCGTTATGTTTATATGGACGGTGTAATCCAGCCATTATATAGCCCATTAAAATTTAAGATTTGAGAAAAAAATTTAGGGATAAATATCATTCACGTGAGCTAGATGAATGAAAACAAATTCAACCATTATAATTGCTTTTACACACTATTTTTAACTGTATGATTAACTTGAACTACCAATGACCCTGAAGTTTAGGTCATAAGCCTAAAATAGGATAACTCATATTATGGTTGGAGTGGATTTTCAACTATCATTAAGGAACATGAAGAACTTTGTTTTTTATAATAAAAATAAAGTTGGTAACGGCCACCAACGTTATTCATGCACCCATGTGCATTCTTTAAAATACGATGTGGGGCCACCGTCATTCATACATATTATCCCCTCCGTCCATCTATTTTATCAGATACTTTTTAGTGAGTTAGCCTAAAAATAAAGCATATAAAAAAACAAAGTGTACCACACCATTAAAAAAAGTGTTAATTGAACATCTACTGTTGAAAAGTTACCAGGGGTTATAGAAGTTTTAGATCAAGTTGATAATTGTGTTTTCACTTCATCCATGTCTGTGTGATCTTAAGAACAGGTTGGATGACAAAATAAACATCACCGGAGGCCTTATAAAGGTTTCAACAGTGGAAATTAATATTTCCATTGTTTCCTGTGGTATGTTCCACTTGAGCTTTGTATATGCTTCAATTTTTGGCTCAACTCCTAAAATTATATGGAAAAACGGATGAACGGCGTGGATAAACCACACGTGTTGATGGTAGGCCCGAAATTAGAGTAGATATGTTTATCTTAACACATGACAATGGTGAAATTTAATGGGTCCACTTTTCTGGCCCATCAGACGTTCGGAAATTTATTTAATTTTCCAATGTGTATATTTTGATGGGTTTGTTATCATAATTATTTATGTTGTTGTATATTTTAATCACTTTGGGTATTTTAAATAATTTACTTGGTCTCCTTGAATATTCATATAAATATATCACAAAATTTGAGGGGTTTCAAATCCACACTCCCAATCATACATTTTACAATCCACGAGTTTCAAATCTAAGGTGCCAAGCAGAAACACGGAGTTCCGAATTGCCGGGTTTGGCAATCCGAGGGTTTCAAATCCACGCTCCCAAACAGGACTTATACTTTTCTTTTACATTATCATGGTAATTGATGGTACAAACATGTTGATGTATTTACTTTTCCTTTATATCATGGTAATTTATGGTAACCGAGGGTTCAAAGAAGCCCTTGTGTTTGCCTATGTTCGCTTGAGCCGAGTTTTGGTCACGTGCCGAAGTCAGTGTGCACGCGTATGAACTATCACCTCCGACAGAGTATCAAAAGTATTTTCCTTTTTATGATGGTGATAAAATAGAGGGAGAAGAGGGGAAGTGAGAGAGAGAGATACTAGGGTTTTGGTTTTGGTGTTGGTTTTGGTTTTAGAACGATTCTATTCCGTTTTCCCGTCTTTCTTTGATTCGCTTTTCCGGTTTTGCCTCATTCGGAGCCGGAAAGATAGGATTTATCGATTTCCACTCTGCATTTTCAGATTTCTGACCACTTCTGCATCTTTTTCTCAAGGAAATTGATATATATTTTTTTTCGGCCATTGATGGGAGAAAAATGGTTTTCCTTTACATTTTTGAGCATTTTATAGCTATTTCTTGAGAAATCTGAGGCATTTTCGTCAATTGATTTATCTGGAGTACCGGTTTTTATTGTTTCCAGACCGGTTCTCTCTAGTGAGAGAACCGGATGCGTTCTCAACCATCCGTATAGTAGAAGACCGGGTTTGGGGTTTTCGGCCGGCATTTAAGGCCATTTTCCGTAGACTTCCGACGAATCTGAGATTTTTCGGACGGCATTTTCGTGAATTCCGAGATATTTGAGGGCATGAAAGAAGGCCTCTTTTCTCGTAAAGAAGTGAAAGAAAATCGTAACGCTCGATCCGGTTTTTTGGAAAGCTGGAATCTTGCCGGTTTGACCGGTTACTGACTGGCAGATCCGAAGGTTGATTTCCTGTTCAGATATCGCAAGTACGCGTTGCCTTGTTAATCACCAAACCCTAGTTTTCTCTTTTCCAAGATGTGAAAAAAAAAAAAAAAACAGAGCAGCTTTCATGAATCTCACTAATTTCTTGTAGAGGAAGATTGGTTGGTGAGGTAGAGATTGTTGTGTTTCAATGTCATTCAAAAGCATTGTTCGGGAGCTGAGAGAGATGAGAGATGGGATTGGGAGCATGTCAAGGCGTGGGTTAGAAGGGAAGCCGTCGCCTAGCCAAGCTCGGTCGCTGACTGTGGCCACTGATGGGGCTGGGTTCATTGCTGTACCGGTTCAGCAGAGCCGCTGGGCGAATCTGCCAGCAGAATTGCTCCTCGATGTGATCCGGCGGCTTGAGGAGAGTGAGACATCGTGGCCTGCGAGGAAGAACGTCGTAGCTTGCGCCTCGGTTTGCAGGTTGTGGAGAGATACTACAAAGGAGATTGTCAAGACGCCTGAGGAATGTGGGAGGCTCACCTTCCCCATTTCCCTGAAGCAGGTTCTTCTCCTTCTTCTTGTAAAATATTAAATCGTAAATCCCTAATGAAGTGAAATGGGTTTTGTGATATGGGGTTTTCTTCTATCTGTAGCCGGGGCCGCGTGACTCCCCAATACAGTGCTTTATCAGAAGGGAGCGAGCGACTTCTACCTACCGGCTGTATCTCGGTCTGAGCCCTGGTATGCAATGTTCTTCATTTACGGTGACCACTGTTTTCTTTCTTTCTTTTTCCCATCCGTTTTGTAAATTAAATTTCTTTTTCCATCTAAAATGTAAGTTTAGATTACTTCTTTGAATCAGTTCTTTGAAACGGTGATCAAAATGCACATAATGGAGGGAAAAAAGAGAATGGGATTCTTTTTGAAAGGCAACGTAAAAAGAGAACGAGAATTACTGGGTTTGCGCTTCAATTTTCTATGGTAGTGTCTGTCCTTAGGGTTGTGGATCTGAAATGGTTTCCAGTCTGTTGTTGGGCTGCTATCTTATTCCCCAGTTCACTGATTAACACCCCCCCTCTTTTGAGAGTGAGAATAATTGATTGCATTAAGAAAATTACGCAGAAACAGTTTCCAAAATACAAGAAGGGACTTGAAGCCCCAGCAATCGAAATGAGGAATATATGATCATTGGCACCCCTCACATCCCAGGCAAACGAAATGTTTAGCCCCGCAGATAAGGTGTTAATTTCCTTGAAAACATCAGAGATAGATTCTGGGATGAATCCTTCCATCTTTCTTTGCCCATTTCAGTACCGTCAAATTGGCCACTTCCCTTCTGATGTGAAGGCCTTGGAAGTGAGTGTAAAACTTAGTGAAGTGAGTAAGCTTGAAACGTTGAGTAGATCTTCATTTTACTGGCAATGGGATTTAAAGAGTAAGCTTGAAGCGTTGAGTAGATCTTCATTTTACTGGCAATGTCGTTTTTTTAGTGTTTGTTTACTCCTTGCTACGAAATTCTATTTTAATGAGGGTTTTCAATTTCTTCTCAAAAATAAAAATAAAAAATGAAAGAAATTTATTTCAATTTTTCAATAAATTATTTCATTTGCTTTCTCTGTGAAAAGTCAATAGCCATTGGTGAAAATCAGGAGAAGCTTATGATACGAATGAAACTGCACTTAGATCAGATGGGGTTTTTTTAGTGTTTGTTTACTGGCAATGGGATTTAATGAGTAAGCTTGAAGCATTGAGTAGATCTTCATTTTACTGGCAATGGGGTTTTTTTAGTGTTTGTTTACTGGCAATGGGATTTAATGAGTAAGCTTGAAGTGTTGAGTAGATCTTCATTTTACTGGCAATGGGGTTTTTTTAGTGTTTGTGTACTCCTTGCTACGAAATTCTGTTTTAATGAGGGTTTTCAATTTCTTCTCAAAAATAAAAAAATAAAAAAAAATGAAAGAAATTTATTTCAATTTTTTAATAAATTATTTCATTCGCTTTCTTTGTGAAAAGTCAATAGCCATTGGTGAAAATCAGGAGAAGCTTATGGGTCGTTTGGCACTGTGGATTGGAGGGGATTTGAGGGGGTTTCAAATCCCCTGGTTGTTTGGCAGCACAAAGTAACTGGGGGTTTCAAATCCAGGGGGTTTCAAATCCCCTCTTTGAGGGGGTTTGCAATCCACGGTGAGAGCTTGGATTACACCTAAAATCATTTCAATAGTTGTAGGTGTAACATGTGTGTCACCATACACTATCATTCTATTGGGCACATGGCCCACTAATGATGATCAGCACCATCCAAACATTTTCCATGTAAATCAGCACTGTCCAAACATTGTCCATGTTAATCAACAATTAAAAATCGTTGGTTAGTCACTCAGACATGGTCTTGTGCTTGCGGCCCATTCGAGACTTGGAATTTCATCATTTTCAGGCAAAGCATATATTTCAACGGGCTTATCACAACCATTGTGTCAAAAGTTACATATCTCACTAATTAGAGATATTAAAGTTGATTTAGTAATTAAATTCAAACCCCTGTAAATATACCATGCACAGGTACTTTTGGATTAAAGTTGATTCACACTCCAGGGTGCCAAACACACTGCGAGGATTGCAAATCCAGGGGGTTCCGAATCCAGGGGGTTCCAAATCCACGCTCCCAAACAGGCCCTTATGATATGAATGAAACTGCACTTAGATCAGATGCAACTTATATGGAACTGTTGAGAATGACTGTTTTAGAGACATTTCATGTACAGGAAGATAACCTCTAATGGAATTTTGGGTAGTTGCCCTTGTTGTTTGGATACTTTAATTACTTTATTGTAGCAATCAGTTATTTGTTCAAATCTCCCAGTTTTTCTAAAATTTTATTATATTACTCTTACCCTCTGTCAAGGATGCTGACTGACGTAATCGAAGCTGAGTAATTTCTGTGTGCAATTTTTTTTTTTTTCAATTGATGTGTCTTCTGATGAAAATTACTATGTTCCTGTGGCTATGGTGGGATGTTGATTTCCTTCTTCACTGGAAAGAAAAAAAATGTGTTGAAAACTATAATATAAAATTCTAGAATGTACTTTAAGTTGGATGATGCTGACAGTTTTAATGGAATTGCAGCACTGCTGGGGGAGAATGGCAAATTGCTGTTTGCTGCCAGAAAGTTTAGACGCGCTACAAGCACGGAGTTTGTGATCTCGTTGGCCTCTGATGATTTCTCCCGAGCAAGCAACACTTACATCGGAAAACTTAGGCAATCTTATCTATAATTCACTCTGATGTTCTGGACATTTTCTCTGTACTTGTTTTTCCTGGTCCTCATTGTTCATGTGAAACTTGTACCAGGTCAAATTTTCTGGGCACCAAGTTCACAGTCTATGACAGCCAGGCTCCATATTATACTGCAATTTCCTCAAATAGCCGTCCGAATCGAAGAATCCATTCCAAACAGGTATCCCCAAGAGTACCTGCTGGCAACTATAACATTGCTACCATCTCGTATGAGCTTAATGTCCTTCGGACAAGAGGCCCAAGGAGAATGCAATGCACCATGCATTCCATCCCTGTCTCTGCAATTCAGGAAGGTGGGACTGCCCCAACCCCGACTGGATTTCATCACTCCATTGAGGAACAATTCTCTGTTTTATCAGTGACAAAACCCAAGGACCCAGATGTGGATTTTGGCTCTACAAGCCTCTCTGAGCCACTGAGTTCAATCCAGGGCACCCGCGAGCCACTGGTTTTGAAGAATAAAGCTCCTAGATGGCATGAGCAGTTACAGTGCTGGTGCTTAAATTTCAGAGGGCGTGTTACAGTGGCCTCCGTCAAGAACTTCCAGCTTGTGGCAGCTGTGGAGCCTTCCCACCAGGTTTCATTAGTGGAGCAGGAAAAAGTAATCCTTCAGTTTGGAAAGATAGGCAAAGATATCTTCACAATGGACTATCGTTACCCACTATCTGCATTCCAGGCATTTGCAATCTGCTTGAGCAGCTTTGATACCAAGCCAGCATGTGAATGACTGAGCTATTGCCTTGAACAGTCGCTTCTTTGGTTCCATCACTGATGCTTTGCTTCCTCCAAAGCTGGTGCTGTAAATAAATTCTTCAATAGAAGCTCTATCTCTTCCATCTGCCTTTTGTCATCACTGAGTGTCTTAGCTGTGCAGGCATTAGTTACATTTCGGCATGATGGCAGGGACTCAAGTTGTGTTGTAAGCTTCATATTTTGTTTATCTGCACCGACGAAGGTAATCGGCAATCTCTCTTCCAAATATGTGGCAGTCTCTTTGCTGTATTTCATATTTGATTTTGTAGAGATACAGTGGAATCATTTCTATTGCTGAAAGAATATTATTCATTGCTTCATTTGTCTTCTTGATTTATATGATTGAAGAGACTCAAATTGGAAAATGCAATGTGGATTCATTGTAGTACATTAGTGCACTTCTTAACATAAAGCTGCAGCATGGACATCATGTATTTCGAATAGAAGCGTTACCATCCTTCTATTCTTATTATACTGTTATATTCTATTATTATTATTATTATATTATATTATTATTATTATTATTATTATTATTATTGTACTGCATACATTCATTATGTTTAATATTCTTGGAGAAGTGGTAGCAGATACACCAACTTTAGCCGTAGCCTTCATAGAATCATTTGCTACCTCCACCTTCCTTGGCATGGTGATTGCTGCCATTGCCATTTGTTTCAGAAGAGGGACCCTCATTTTTGCCCTTTTCTTTCTCTGCACAACCATAACGGCAACCATGACGCCGGGGCTTCTGAGGGTTGTCTTCATCAGACTCACTAGATTCCAGGAAAAGGCCTCTGAGGCACCTTCTTCTCACGACGGGCTCATATGTGAGTTTTTGAACTGGGGTTATGTTGAAATCAGCCTTGTGAATTTTGAAGGTTTCCATTCCACGCTTTTCTTTGGTAGGTTCAGCTGGCTTGTCGGAGAGGGTCAAGTGAACCCCAGGGCTTCTTTCGCCACAGGAACTGTTGAACAGAACTGAGTTGTTGATACTCTGCACGTTGTTGTTAACGCATGTGGTAATCTTTGGTGTACTGCTCCTTGGATTATTAGATCTTTCCTTTGAGCCGTCTTCCCCATCACTGGTCACTTCGGCACTGTCATCTTTGTTGAGCTTGTAGCCCCTTTGAATGTGTACTGAGCCTTCTTGAGAACCTGAACTCATGGATGCTCCTTTATTGTCACCAGCCAAGGTTACGACACTCGCTGAGCGCTCATCCCCAGGCTGCATTGGATGCTGTGCAGCCATCTTGTAGACAAATCTCGATACACCTTCCCTGATTTCCTTATGCAGGGCTTGGTGTTCCCCATTGTATATTGGAGCCCTCAAGTGCATTTCACTGTCTGTGCTCCTGCCCCTTGGGTTGGTGTGAGTCTCAATTTTGCTTGTTTTTGTAGTGGGAACTGTTGGCGGTCCATCCTTTCCATCAACAAGTGTTTGCTCCTCCAACGGCTTTGTTTTCATATCCGTCATTTCTGTTGCGGATTGAATACCCATCTCTGACTGAATTTTGGAGCTAGATTCCATTCCGAGAGGCTTACTGTCCCTCTTTTCCTTCTGTTCTTCTTCCTCTTTGGCCGTCTCTTCCGAATTTGCTTTGGGTTTCTCATTTTTGGTTGCTTCTGGCTTTGTTTCTGATTTTGGCTCCGGATGAAGATGAACGGGAACAGAAGTGGCCTCTGATGCTGGTGGATGAGCAGGGGGCTCCACAGCAACCTCAGAAGCAGGCATAACCAGTGTCTTGGAGCCTGATACCTTTGCGAGCTGGTTTTCCCCTTCAGCTGGCTGAGAGGTTGCTTCTGATGGTGTTTTGTCCTGTGATTTGGTTTGCTGCTGGGTTGGTGGCTGCAAAGCTGGCTCAGACGAGTCTTCTGGCTTAGGGTCTTGAGAGAGTGTCTGAGATAATGCAGGTAGGGGTTGAACTGCTTCGGGATACGTTGGTTTGGGTTGAGAAGTTGGCCTAGATGGTGATGGGGGCTGAGAGTCTCTCTGATGGGCTGCTGTTTGTGCCTGAGGGGCCACTCGAGATGGAGATGGTGGTTGAGAGGTCATTCGAGTAGCTGGTTGTGATTGAGAAGTAGTGTGTGGAGATGGGAGCTGAGATGCTGCTCGGGTAGGTTGAGAGCTTGGGCGAGAAGGAGATGTGGGTTGAGAGGTCTTTTGACTCACTGGTTGAGACTGAGAAGCTGTGCGAGATGGAGATGTTGGCTGAGAGGTCTTTTGACTCGCTGGTTGAGGCTGAGAAGCTGCGCGAGATGGAGATGTTGGCTGGGCTGGTTGAGACTGAGCAGCTGTGCGAGATGGAGATGTTGGCTGAGAGGTCTTTTGACTCTCTGGTTGAGACTGAGCAGCTGTGCGAGATGGAGATGTTGGCTGAGAGGTCTTTTGACTCTCTGGTTGAGACTGAGCAGCCATGCGAGATGGAGATGTTGGCTGAGAGGTCTTTTGACTTGCTGGTTGAGACTGGGCAGCTGTGCGAGATGGAGATGTTGGCTGAGAGGTCTTTTGACTCTCTGGTTGAGACTGAGCAGCCACGCGAGATGGAGATGTTGGTTGAGAGGTCTTTTGACTCACTGGTTGAGACTGAGCAGCTGTGCGAGGTGGAGCTGTTGGCTGAGAGGCCTTTTGACTTGCTGGTTGAGACTGAGAAGCTGTGTGAGATGGAGATGTTGGCTTGGAGGCAGTTCGAGTGGATGGTTGGGGCTGAGAAGCTGTACGAGATGGAGATGGGGGTGGAGATGTAATTCGAGTCGCTACCTGTGACTGAGAAGCTGTGCGAGATGGTGATGGGGGCTGAGAGGCTGCCCGAGTTGCAGGTTGTCCCTGAGAAGCGCGAGATGGAGATGGAGGCTGAGAGGTTGTTCGAGTCACGGGTTGTGACTGAGAGGCCATGCGAGATGGAGGCTGAGATGTTGTTTGCGTTGCTGCTGGTGCCTGGGGGGGCGTGTGAGGTGGAGATAATGGTTGAGAGGCCATTCCAGTCTCTGGTTGTGACTGAGAGGCTGCGGGAGGTGGAGATGTGGGCTGAGAGGCTGTTTGAGCAGCTGTTTGTGGCTTAGTGGGCGTGCGAGGTGGAGATGGGGGCTGAGAGGCTGTTTGAGCAGCTGGTTGTGGCTTAGAGGTTGTGGGAGGTGGAGATGGGGGCTGAGAGGCTTTTTGAGTAGCTGGTTGTGGCTGAGTAGCTGTGCGAGATGGGGATGGTGGTTGAGAGGCTGTCTGAGCTGTAGGCTGCAATTGAGATGCTGTGCGAGATGGAGAAGGGGGCTGAGAGGTGGTTCGAATCACTGGTAGTGACTGAGAGTCTGTGAGAGGAGATGCAGGCTGAGCTTGGGGCGGCGGAGGCCGCTGGGTTGGTCGAGGCGGTTGAGGTTGAGCAGGTGGAGCTAGTGGGTTGGACCAGCTGGGGAACAAGTAGCGGAATCGCTGCCTCCCTGTCCGATCCGCCATTGCTGCAGACTACAAAGATGATTTTGGATGAAAAAAGGGTGAATTCAGGCTGTTTGTTTTTATTTTTTATTTTTCTTTTTGCAAGAAGAAGAAGAAGAAGATTGAGGATGGATATGGAAGAGGGGCTTTGGTGAAAGGGGCTGATATAGGTACGCCGGATGACATCTTTTTTCCCTGTGCGTATAGATATGCATCTGATTCTTTGAAATTTCCGGGGTTTTGAGATTGGCATCCCTAGGCAGTGGCTGCCATCCAACCTCTACTATTCTGGCCTTTTAATGGAAGCCTCTTGTGAAAAAACTGATATTCTTTTCCTGTCTTCCTTGCTTGTCAGGTCTAGCATCCCCTTTTGTTTTTATCAAAACCTCAGTCCTTGGCAATTTCTTTACGGGGAGTTGATACTCTGGCTGCCAGCAGTATGCAACTCCATATGCTAGCCCCCCAGAAATTGTACATCAGGCATATATTAACTTGCATTATACCAACTAAAATGTTTAAAGCCTCTAAATCACATTTCCAAATTCCTTTTGTTTGAACAATCGTATAACTAGTTTTTGTTTTGTTTTTTTTTTTTTGTTGTTGTTGTGTTGTTGTTGTTGTTGTTGTTGTTATTGTTGTTCTTGAAACGGGACTGTTGGATATGTGCATTTTAAACTGTCCAATGAATATTATACGCAGATCTGATAGTAAATCAAGCAAGCCTAATTTTTGGTTTACGATACATCCAAATGAGGAACTCCAGTTTCGGCAGTTAAAGTTGAATTATTTGTATTTGACGTTTGTGATTTCTAAGTAATTTATGAGTGCATGCGTATCATACATCACACTCTGGCAGGGTATGAAAGATTTTCTCTTTTCTTATAAGCCTCATCTTTTCTAAATTTGGGGACTAAATTGTGGTTTTGGAGGATTTATTTATTTGGCATGAGATCCAAACCAATCATCAGTTAGGATATACCTTTGATGGGCCATACCCCCAACCTCACAATCCTAAAACCCATTTTATTGGAGGAATTCTTGGGAAAGAATGATAGATGTCCATAGAGAAGACAATATTCCTTTGACTGCCCAAGCAAAGCTCTCTGATCCAAGGGTTAGGATTGTATAATTGGTACGAATTCTGGGATGAGCCCATCAAAGATGCATCTTACCCATTGATGTGGTTAGATTTCATTACACGTTTCCACATTGAGTGTCAGCTATTTGATACTGTTTTGAATTTATTACACTAATAATAATATAAGCAAGCAAATTTAACAAATTCATTTCATTTGCTAAGATGAAAATTGCGATTGAATTATTCCCAACAATGGCAATCTAAGTGCCAGGCCTGTCAACAGGCTGGGCTTCTAGTCGGCTTTGGCCAGGATTCTCAACTGTTCAAGCTGGACCTCTATTCAAAATTTTATTGACAGCCCTACTCAGTGCTCTTGCAGATCTCTGGAACATTGATGGAATAAAAGGGTGTGGCAACTCTTCCACCGTGTATGTATGTCTGTCCATCCAAATCAAAATAATGAATCATTTGGATGATGGGGCAGAAGCTGAAAGCAAAGCTGAGCTGATGAGACATTTCTTTATGCTGGACCGTGGGGAAAAAATATAATGCATGATGACCCCATCAGTAGAGTACTATCAGATGGTTAGAGCCATCCTGGTGATGTGAATTTGACTGCATCCTCTACAACCTTTGTAGAAAAGGCTTTTTCTACAACTCTGCTTGTGTGGCTTGCTGTGGAATGTGTACAGAATCCAACCTGTCTGAAGGGCTGTCCCACCAAGAAAGTGGGATGTCCCAAAAATAAGGCCGATCCAACTACCACTTGCACGCTGAAGTTTTTGGGAGCATGCCCTCTGGCACAACTAATGATCACCAAGTTCTGATAATTGCAGGACTGGCAGCAGCGGTTACTGATTTTTGGGATACAACAAAAAAAAAACTTTTATCTAGTATAGGATATGTTACTACCTTTTGGATTGGACCCAAATATTTTTCGCAAAACATTTGGATTGAGTAGACCTGATTGTTGGGGCATCCAATCCAATCCTAGGACTCACTTGATGAGCAGGTTGGATGGCAAAGATGATTCAGGTGGGTTGGAGTGGGCTTTATTTTTTTGGACATTTAAAGGCTGCATTGAACTCGTTTATTTTATTTTTTTGCTTTCTTTTAATAATATGAATGCTTATGGAAAGTGAGTGGTCTATTTTCTGTAAATATCCGATCTCAGGTGGAGCATTTCAGATGTGCATTTTTAGAAGATCTGGAATTATGGGCAGGATATTTCACTGAAGAAAACACCCCAACATTGGCGGACCAGGATATTCCAGTCATGGTTGGTCCATCCATCCATCCATCAATCCATTGGCATGTCCAACAAATCTTGGGACCCACTGTTACTAAAAACAGAAAACTCTGTGATTCCTCCACCGATTAACAAACAATGTCTTTTCACCCTTTCCCTTCCCTCTTTTAATTAAACGTAGCCGGACCTCATCTTCCACTTTAAAATAGTGGTGCATAGAGTTTCAAGTCATACAGTACAAGTCTTGCATAACTTTTGAGTTGCAAGGAACGACTTGGACTTGATGTGGATGAAATCCACCCTGTCCATCAAGTTTCCAAGGGCCTAAAAATCAAGCAGGTGGGCTATTGCACATGAAACCAGTTGAGATTGTCCATTGTAATCGTCTAAATTGTATGCCATCCAATCCACTCCTATGAGATGCCACACCAGGATGAAATGGATTTCCCAAAAATCAGGACATTCCGAGACTCATGTGGGTCACATCATGTGAATTTATACATGATTCCATGGTAAGACCCACCTGCCTTGGATTGGACATATTTGTATTATCCATGGTGAAAATGTCCCACACACCAGATGGACGAGGTGGATCTAATTCATGTTAGTGCTTATATCCCAATCACATACATAGGGATTTATTAGATCGAGGTCATCTTCAATGACCCAATGAGGGATGCCCGTTATACTTTCAGATTGAAGTGTCAACCCTATGATTATTCAAAGGTTAAAAAGATTGTCCATATTCCAAAGGAAGAGAAATAATTCACAGGCTAAAATATTCCAATATAAGGGGTTTTTTATTTTATTTTATTTTATTTTTTACACTTGTTAAGCAGGGTGAAAGAAATGGAGATGTTTCTCAAGTTTTATGTGATCGCGGTGTACCATTAAAACTAAAAGTGAAATTTAAATAGGATACATAAAAGATTAGCAATGCTTCATGCGATATAAAGTTAGAAATAAATGTAGCTAAGATATTCATAAGATGAATGTAGCTAAAAGGAAAATGTTGAGATGGATGAATGGCAAAACAAATGTAGAATTAGAAATAAATGCAGAACTTAGGAATGGTGATCGGTCACATGGCAACGGAGAATAACAATTGTGACAGTTGGGAGTGAGTTGGGGCGAGGGAAAGGCCCAAAGGGAGGGACGTGTGGAGGTAGTAAGAAAGACTAGATGACCTATAGTCAACTAAAATTTTAGCCCTTGATAAAGTGGAATGGCAGAACAGGATTCATGCAGCTGATGCCAATTAATTTCATTTAAGGTTTAGATGATGGAAGTTTTATATGTATCTTTTAGAATATCCACAATTGAACATAAGGCCCACCATATAAACAGCTGAGGTCATTCACATATAAAGTTCCCAGCTGTCCTACTGCATTATGTGGGGATGTACTTTAGCCAACCTATAAGTTATAAGGGTCTGATGCATCAAAGCATTAATTGTCTCACTGCATCCATTTTATAAATGAGGCCCATAATTTCATTCATCTAAGACCATTGATACAATGGGTCCCATAGTGGGGAGCATGCACTAAAAACATTGCAGATTGAATGATCCTATCAAACCAATCTATGCCAGTCATAAAGCAAATTTCATCTCTTTTCCCTAACCATTTGTTCTGGCTCTACTGATCCAAGGGTCAATGACTGATCTGGGGGATTATTAATTAATTAAATTATTTTTTTTTTTATAAAAGCATTATGCATTCATCACCCAAAGCAAAGGGCTCAATTAAAAATAATCTTGATAACCAACAATCATCATCTCTAACCATGATTGTGATGAACAAAAATGATACAAACACACTAATATGCGTCAGCCAAACAGCAGAACTGAGAGTATTAACAGCATCTTAGTAATAGCTTTGCAGACACATGCACCTCTACGTGCATCAGATGGGCTCCATATGTCAATGACAAAAAATTCAGAATATATGGTGGGGCCCACTGGAAGCATGAGATGGAAAAACATGTCAAGTTGGCGTGTCGAGTGGCAAGCAGATGCTTGTGTGTGCATAAACCTGCTTAGCAAAACATGTTCTTCTTCTATGTTTCAGGGGCCACAGTGTCTGGAATGGTGTGATTCTGATAGTGATTGGGTAGGTAGAAGATAACTTCCAACTACACCTCTACTGGAAGTGGGAGTGCAGGAAAAGAAAGGAATGATTTTCTCTCTTTATCTGAATGGGCATCTCAAATTACTCAAATTCCTTGTAAAGGTGAAAGCTTCTTCTTATCAGAGCATCATTTAAGCTTTCTTCATGCAATCCAATATATTGCTTAAAGGTTGGAGATTCCAAATCATCAAAAGTCTCTCCAAATGCTCCCACCGCAAGTCATCATATTCTCCTAATGCTTTTTGCTCATCCTAACTAATTTTATAAAGAGACCACAAACAGTTAATATAATCAAGTTAAGCACCCATCGATACCTTCTCCTTCCTCTCTCCCACAAGAAAAGTACCTGCCAATGTACCACCCTCCAAAAATTAAAAAAAATAAAATAAAATTACTATCATATACCTCAAGAATGCTCCCTCCCTCACTTCCATTGCCATCAGATCAACAGATTCATATAATTACAATCACCCCACTACAAGAGCTGCAGAGCTGTTGGCATTGGATCAACAGGTTCATATAATCGCTATCACCCCACTGCAAGAGCTGCAGATCTGTTCCAACTCCGCTCTTGAGGTATATTTTCATTTCTGATAATGGTTCATTCATTTCAACCATGATCCCACCCACTTCCCTCCCTCCCTGGCACTCTCTTTCTTTTTTCTTATTGGTAAGCTGGGCATGAACCTTCAACTGCAACTTGCATTTTCCATCTTCAGTATGCTCCATGAATTACAACCATGTGAACGAATGATCTCCACCTTATCATGAACTGCAGTAACATGGAAAGCAGTCTCAAAAACTGTAGTAACACTCCATACGGGACTTACTAACCAAAGTGAGTTTCAATAGAGCTCAAAGATCAGCATGAGATTTCACTGTTTCACCTAGGATTTTCAGCTTTCACCTTTCCATATTTGATCCTCTTCTGGCTGCCTTATTGAGGCCCTGGTGTTAAAATCGATTCGCATCTACGTACAAGCATGTAAGTTTCAAGACTAGAAACTCATATTAAACATGAAAAGGGCCAAATCGACTTGAATCTCATACAGTCAATTTGAGTTTTTCAAGTCCGAAAAACACATATATTGCTACTATGATGGGCAGATTAGGATCGATCCTGCATTCCTGATGTTGCATAGCTCCAACTTCCGAGTTTTCAAGCAGTCCAGTAGAAATTTCCAACTACAAAATGGAGAATTCGACTTGTTCAAGTACTCTGGTGGGACTTTTTGGAGTTCTTGAAGGAATTTCCTTGCATTCTATAGAAAACCAGTCGCTCTAACAGAAGCAAGGCAGTCTGAGTTAACGAATTTAAATGCACTCAAGTTTCATAAACTCTCTAACCACGAGACTGATGGATCCATAGAAGTGTGTTCCAGTATGTTTAGTCTATTCAGAAAATGAAGAAGCCAAAAATGCATTCTGGATAGGCAGTGATGTCTCCATAAACATGTTTTCATCTCCTTTTGATAGGTCAGAAATGCAAGGAGTTACTCGAGCCATTCCTGCACTCAAGCATGCAATTCTACAGCACCCCCATATGAAGGAAACTGTTTTCAGATCCAAAGCGTTTTCACGTTCCGAATGTATTTTATCTGCTCCTACAGAACATAAAGGACTTGAGAATACAACTGTTGCAGAAGTTCTAAAAACAAAAGGAGAAGGTGCGGATCGGTCATTGCTCTGGTGTTGCATTGATGATACTGTTTATGATGCCGTGAAACATGTAGGTATTCTTATGAGCTTGGAATATACATACTCAAACACATAAATTTGATTTGTATACAACAACTTAGGTTTCACCTCTCACACATTAAAAGGTTCAAACTGCAGATGACACAAAACAATGTTGGATCTTTGGTGGTTTTAAAGCCAGGGGAGCAAAAACTGATTGCAGGAATCCTTACTGAAAGAGGTAATTGCAATCCATGTTTTCTGCTAGGCCAGGTGTTAACTAAAATTTCTCATTTAGAGTCGAAATCGCACATTCCATTTGAATCACATGGAAACAAATCATGACCCACAAGAATCCTGCTTCAAAATTTCTCATTTAGAGTTGAAATCGCACTATTCCATTTGAATCACATGGAAACAAATCATGACTCACAAGAATCCTGCTTCATAAACATCATACATGAATTGTAAGATTCACGCAAAAATGGAATTGTGCATAATTTTAAAATTCTTAATGCTTTGCTGGTTAGTTTTATCTTATAGTTATGAAGGGTAATGATTGGAATTGTGAGTAATGTACCAAGTGGTCGTTTGGATTAGGGGCATTTGGATTCCCAGGAATCTCAATCTCCAAAATTGAAGTGTGATTTTTATAGTTGGGGGCTGCTGGACATTGGAATACCCCGATTTCAAATGCCTGCTGGGCATATCAATACCTCAAAATGGGGGTGGGGGTGTCACAATGTCCTAAAAAATACAAGGACTTTTGGATTTTCACTAGAAATTACCCTCTCGAGGGATGGGCAATCAAAGGTGGAAAACACGTGATGCTTACTCCCATTTGACCAAAGTGATTTTTTGAGAGAGAGATAGGCAATCAAAGGTGGGACCCACATGATGGAGGGTCTAAATAAAAGATGGCACCCTCTGTAGTATGGTCAATATGTCATTCATTTCTAGAAATTGATTGGACAGCTAGAATCACCTGTAGAAAGTTATTCTGAGAGGGCTGGGCAATCAAAACTAGGACCAAAAAATTATGGATAGTCCGGATTGATGATCGGACCATTTTAGCATGATCAATATGGACTACCCATTTCCCTGTGCATTTATTAGACGGTTACTATCATCCAACCAAAGTGACTTTTTTGATAGGGATGGCCAATTAAGAGTGGGGCCCACATGATGGATGGTCTAGACTGATGATCAGATAATTTGTAGTATGATTAATATGACTTTTCATTTCCAAGAATTGATTGGAAGATTAGGATCATCCAACCAAATTGAGCTTTTGAGAGGGATGGGGAACCTGGGGCAAGGCCCACATGATGGATGGTCCATATCAATGGGCGCACTGTTTGTAGTATGATTGATATTGACTGTCCATTTCCCCAGCCATCGAGGATCATTAGACGGAAGTGATTTGTTAAGGGGGGTGGGCAACCAAGTGTGGTACCCACATGATGGAGATGGTCTAGATAATGAGTAGACTGTTTTATAGAATGATCAATCCCACCCCTAATTTTGAACTTGTAATTGAACCAAACATAGGTATTCAAATTCTAGGAATTATGATCACCTGCTCCAAAAATGTTATCCAAACACAGGGACGATAATTCCAAGAAATTACAATACTTAGGTATTGAAATATCTAGGTCATTCGAATGCCCCCATCCAAACAGCCCTAAGGTTCACATTTCCCATGTTTGTTTAATCTAGATACTCTATATGGCTCATTACTACATGAAAACACCATGGGATGTTGTAAGTTGACCAAACTATGACGTGAAAGGTTGGATCTAGCTCATTTGCCACATCTTGTTTCACAATACTTTAAGAACGCATTATCATTATCATTATTATTATTATTATTATCTAAGTAACAAAATTTAAGAACTTAAGATTTGTGACCTGATTTTATAATTCAATCAAGTTGTCCCTCTTACAATCTTACAATCTGATACTATTTTCAGAAAATTGGTTATATCTTCAAAAATGAATCCTCAATTTCTGTACAAATACTTACATGGACAACATCAAGCAATCCAAATTTTGCTTTCTGCTGCAAATTTCTTTAACCAGTTGTGGGCCACAGAGTACAAAAAACACAGACAAAACTGAAAATCCAAGTGTGTTTGAAATGGTTGTACTGAATGCCAATGCAGACTACCTAAGGAAGATAGTAGTGCAGGGAAGATCCTCCAAAACCACTAGAGTTGGAGAAATTATGACTGATGAGGTTGATTCTTCTCTCAATCATTTCCATAAGAGTCAATTTTTCCCTTTCTCGTTCTGCTATAATGCTTTCAAGTTGTCTTTCACAGAACAAGCTCATCACAGTGACCTCCGATACAAACATTATGCGAGCGATGCAATTGATGACAGGTAAATTAAATGGCATGTTGACAGCTGAGTTTTGGATTTGACAATTTTGGTTTCCATTAAGTGCTCGAAATGCACATGAGGGTATCAATAACAGTATTTGGTATTTGCAGACAAACACATTCGGCATGTGCCAGTAATAGATGCAAAAGTGGTGGGATTGATCTCGATTGTGGATGTCGTTAGAGCAGTGGTAGAGCAGCAGGGTGCGGAGGTGAAGCATTTGAGTGAGTTCATCAGAGGGGATTACTACTAGTTAATGCAAAATTACTTCTTTGAGTATTGTATGAGGTGCTTTAAAGCTTAAATGTGTTTCACATCTTTGCTTGAAGATAGTGAAGAGACATGTATAAGTACAAAGTCAACTAACTATCCAAGAGCCCCATAAATGAACATTGGAAAATTTGTGTTGGACACACAGCAATTACGAATGTTGTACCAAGGAGGCTGAATTGCACTTGGATGCTGCACTCATTTAAGATAACCTTGTCCAAAAAAAATGAAAATTATGCTGTCCAAGGAGGGGAGACTTTGAATGCAGCTACCCAAGAAAAGGTTATCCAAAAAATGGAAGAAGTGAAAAAAAAGAAGAAGAAGAAGAAAAAGTTCTCTGCTCCACATCCTCAATTGCAACCAGTAGCCAACACTAAGTGGACTGGATTTCAAGAGAGTGCATGTTCACATTTTAGAACCGACTTATTACGGGGTTCAAGTTTCGCGCACATCTGCCGTACTGGTATATGTCCCACAGCTCATCTCTTCAACATATACTCTTCTTCTTCTTCTTCTTCTTCTTCTTCTTCTTCTTCTTTAGAGAAGCTCTTCAATGTATGCTCATACAGCCCTCTTCCAGGAAAAGGTTGTCCAAGAGGTGTCATCCAAATGCAAAACAGAATCATCCATGGACAACCCTGCCCATGTGTCCAAACACATGCATGGATGTCAATGTCCAGGAATTAAATCCTGGACGTGGACATCCTTGTCTTTAGTGATTTATCCACTCATCCAAATGGCACCTAAAGTACACTGAAGGAAACGTATAAAAGTAACTAATTTACTACATTAATAAAAACTCAGTATCTCAGTTTTGTAAGTCACATCTATGATGCAAAAGGCATACTGGATAATTGCAAATAATACAAAACCGGTGGAGCTAAAGGTGGATTTAATAAAGTCATAGTGGTAGAAGGGATGTCTAACAAATAAGAATCCATGCATGTGTAAGTAGGAACTAGAACGTGTCAGCAGGCACGTATGGACTGCATGCTCTAGAAATAAACTACTCGCAGATTCCCCTTTATGGGAAGCACAAAATAGTTGCAGTAAGGTGTAGCATGGGATGAGAGCATGCTGGCATGTGATAAGTAAAGCACATAAATCTAAGATAAGTAAAGAACCATTTTTTTCCAATAAGTCCCTCATGGAGACATTCGAATTAGGAGACATTGCCCTAGTGACTTTAAACAAAAAGCACAAAGTGATACTCCCCAAATCCCATACTAGCCAAAACTGAATTACCCAAGGAATTGCTGTCAGACCTCTACTCAAGAAAACCCACCAGAAGGGGGTTCCCAATCCACCACCCTATTTTCCACCTGAAACTAAACAGTGTCAGATTGATATCATATCTAATAAGGAGATAGAATGATCAAACCAAAATAATAAAACAAGCATATATTACTATGAACACATAATGTGAATATCGGAATATTTGGAAAGGGATCTTTGTATGTAAAATCCATGAGGATATATGACTTTGCCGGGGATCAGTTCCAGATAAGGATATATAAACCCACCCAACTGGCTTCACGAGTTCCACAATTTTTATCTCCTGGAAAAAGAAAAAAAAGAGAGGGATGTGCAGCATGAAGACCAAACTTCCTGAAAGAGTTTAAGCTGCATTTGGATGCACAGTCGAATTGAATTGCAAACATACATTTTAATCAATAACAAATGTAAAAATGAGAGAAAAAATAAATAGAGATGAAGTTTCTGAGTATTCATAATGATGAAGCAGCCCTCAAATTGCAATAACTTCCATTTCAACTCCAACTTTGAAGTAACGTAATTGAAATTTGGAGCCTACATCCCTTAATACGAATGCTAACAAAGTAAGGGAATTACACGTGTATGATTTTTTTTTTTTTTTAAATAGCCCAATTTATTAGACCACTTAATGCAATTCAATTCAACGGGGCATCGAAATAATTCCAGTTGGTACAAGGCAAGGTATATGATTACCTTCAAGTTGTGGAAACTATCCCCGGCTCGAATCGAAATCTTGGTTGGGGTATAGCTCTCATCGAGTTTGAAATCAACATAGAGTACAAGCAACTAGGAAGGAAAAAAAGAAGAAGAAGAAGAAGAAGAAGAAGAAAAAGGTTCCAACTCACCAAAGATATAATATAAAACAAAAGAGAGAAAAGGGAAAAAGAAATGTAACTGGAGCTTGACTTTTTTTCTGGAACTGGATGTTGATAAGGTGGGGCTGAGCAGCATCTGACCCGAAACAAGGCAAAGAAACAGTGAGATTGCAAGTATACAGTCATCGCG
The DNA here is from genome assembly GCA_021015155.1 of Magnolia officinalis. Lineage (NCBI taxonomy): Eukaryota > Viridiplantae > Streptophyta > Magnoliopsida > Magnoliales > Magnoliaceae > Magnolia > Magnolia officinalis. The sequence continues at coordinate 112,744,645 of JAJHSJ010000004.1, forward strand.
GAAGGAATGGACGCCATTGACGGGCTTGCAAGAGCCGACGTTCCAAACAACCTTCTTTCCCATCTCCCTACGCCATCTGATTTTTCCCTCTCTCTCTCTCTCACACACACCACACAACATAAGAGCAATGGAAGGTTTTCTGACTGTTTGAATTCTTTCGAGTTTAGAATATTTGTTCAGAAGAGGAGTATGAGCCCATTGCTGTGTCCCCGGAAATGAACGGCCCAGAATTGGGATGCAGATCAGCTGTTACTGGGATAACAGCTTAGTGGGTGTTACCCTAACCGTGTGGGGCCACCTTCCATCCATTTTTACATCTCATTTTAGGACGTGATCCCAAACCTTAAGAAGATCCAAATCCCAGGTGGACGAAAAATGATTAAAAGCTTTTTGTGGGCCACAAAAGTTTAGGATCAAGATGATGTTTGTATTGTACTTTCATCCATTGAATGTCTACCATTGAAAACCTCTTGGGGGGCAGGTCCCACCAGGGAATCGATACCAAGACTTAAAACGATGTCTCTTCACTCAATCTAGCACTTGAGCTATGGATGAGGGTGTGCCATCCAACAAGTTGATTACTATCACTTATCCAAAAGCATCCAAAACTCTTGCAGTACCAAAAAAGCTTTTAACGGTGAGTCGTCAATTACTATCGTTTTCAGACGTGAATTACACGTGGGGGGTTGTTTTGCTCAGGTGTTACCACCTGCTTCTCTGTAGGGCGTGAGCTCAGCTTAACTGACGCAGGGATGAACATGATGAGGATAATTACTTCGAATCCACTTAGCTTCTTTGGACTCCTTATAGAGACTTCTCGAACCCATAAGGAACGAAAGTAAAAAATAGAAATAAATTCTAAGAAATTCAAAATTGATTAATTCATCACTAAAAATGAGTTCACAACCCTTTAAATAGGGGTACCAAGCAATAGGAAAGAAATCAAAATCAAACTACAACTAAAACTCCAAGAAATCGTGACTTATTATAAATAGTAAACTTACTATTTATAGATGGTCGTAATGTCTACTAGTGCGCAAGGTTTTCGGCCAAAAATAGTAAGTGTCCTATTTGGTTTCACCAAACCGTTCTCCTAATTATTCTAAGCTCTTTTCACGTTGGGCGCAACTCCTAGAGCCCGACGGATGAAGAGTTATAATCAAACTAAAACTTACTATTTATAGTAAAAACGAAATTAAAACAAGGAAACGACCGTCGATTCAAGGGTTTTTCACAATTCTGGGCATCGTAACCCGACATAGCAGGGTTGGTTGGCTAAAGTAGCTCGTTCTACCCCAAAATCATATATTTTACGTCAGGTAACTCATTCCAGATTGCGAGATACGCCCAATCTAAGGTCCGACGGTCCGGATCTCTTCTGTCATCGACCGAGCCTTTTTTGATCCATCTTGGCCATGAAACTGTCCGCGACGCGCCTACATCATTCACCCCCAGCCGGAGTCAACTCCTTCACCTTATCTGACCTCCTCCACTTCTCCACTTGCCATTTAAGGCAGCCCAAGCTATATTGTATGTGTGGTCCTGACATAATGTAACTGCCCCATAGGCCCCACCATAATATATATGTTTTATCCATGTTGTTTATTTTTTATTTTTTATTTTTAAATAAAAATTTTAGGACATGAGCCCAAAAATGAGACATAAATCTGATATAGATCAAACCACAAGAATTAATAGTTATTGAATGCCTACCGTTAAAAACTTCATGGGGCCACAAAAGTTTTGGATGAAGCTGATACTTGTGTTTTCCCTTCATCAAGGTCTGTGTGATCCAATCAATAGGTTGGATGGCAAATAAACATTACAATAGGTCTTAGGACATTTCTATGATCACATATTTATTTTTTTTTTTTTTTTTTTTTGTGTGGTCCATTAAGAGTTGGATTTGTCTTATTTATGAGTTCATGTTAAAAAATGATTAAAAAAAAAAGATGGACAAGGTGGATAAAACACGCATATATGATGGGCTCATAGAGCACTTTACAATAGCCACCTTGCTACTCGCAACGTCATGAGGCAATCCACGTCCATTGTTTCTTGTGGTGTGGTCCACTTGTGATTTGGATCTATCGTTTTTTTTTTTCTTCTTCTTCTTCTTCTTCTTCTTTTTTTTTTTTTTTTTCCTTCCTTCCTTTTGTTTTAGCTCATGCTCCAAAATAAGCTAGCAAAACGAATAAAACATATACATCAAAGTTGTCACGCCCCAAAATTCAAGTGTAGACTTTGCACCATCATACTTGAGTTTTGGTTGGTAATTCTTACACTGTGTACACAACAGTGTCAACTCTATAGGTTAAAAAGAGGCAATAAAATATGTTCATTCTAAATTTCATACAAATCCAATTATTGACATCCACATACATTGATTTACCATCGTTCATCCGAACGTTTCAATGAACAGAAACCATTCCAACCCTAATTAATAGATTTCAACAAACAAAACTCAAGTGAAAACTTACTCATGCCTATTAAATAAACAATTGTAACCAATCCAACACTTACATTTTAAAATCCAATGCCATCATGCAATATAATTTGACCAAGATAATCATATCTAAAGAAACTTAAAAATGACAATAATCAGGTACGGTCCACTATGGCCAGATCCTCTTCTATAAGGTACGACCACATCTCACGTGGGTCGTATTCGGGTTCCAAGATTGTAACGCCCTGGAAATCGGGGGTCGTGTATATACTCAACTCCCGAGTTCTCAGGGTCACTTATGACCGGTTTTTGTTAATTATGTGATTAATCCAATCAATGCGCAGTCTGGAAAATCCTAGAACATGAAGCACAATCACACGAGTCTACTGAAATGAAAGAGACCAAAAACGAATACATGTATATATATATAATATATAATATATATATATATAATATATATATATATATATATATATATTACATGTCCAAAAGAATAAAGGGGTCGCACATGGCGTTACCCACAAAATCCCAAAAGAATAGCGAGTCCAAAAAGAATAGGACTGAGCCCACAACTCAGCGATCCGATCCCGTCTCTCCAGCTGGCGGAAAACCATCCATCAACTGGAAGTATGACAACTCCTCCTCGTCGAGAGTAGCATCACCATGCTCCACCTGCTCCGCCTCCCCTGCATCTATGAGAGAGTTTGGTCAGTGTTTTAAAATACCGTCCTAGAGTAGGAGTGAATGATCAACTTAGTGTGTACTATTAATTTTAAGTTATAACAGACATTAATTGTAATATGAATTTAACAAAAGGCAGGCAATCATCAACACCTAACAACTCTTATTAAATGAGCATGCATGCGAGATGATATGATGCATGACCTTACACAACGCTCCATTGAACGATTCCATCTAACGATCGTATATGACCACACTCCCTCAGAGCGACCTCGACTTCCGAGTCGCCACCCTAACTAATATAATGCAATGTGATCGTGTTAGCCGAGTTATTAATTAAGTCCATTCATCTAGCAGATTGGGGGATCTGATATACCCCACGTATCAATGCCCTAAACTGGTTATAAGGCCAAGGCCCCATCAACGGGTGAGGCCGGTGTTCACTCTCCAGTGCAGGGTTGTGATGTAGTAATAAACTCGGTAAGACCGAGGTCGAATCCACAGGGACTGAAACCTGTACATATTCTGAAACTAAGCAGAACTAGAACTAGACTAAGATGAAATCTAAACTGAATGAAATTTAGAGAATAATTGTGGAATAATGATCTAAAACGTAGAGAAATTCAGAGGTAGGAAACTAGGGATTCCGAGGATCCACTTGTAGAGATCAGGGAGAACTACTCTTGATTCATGAAAATCAATTGAACTTCCTTTGATATAGTTTTTAAGAGATGAAAGGTATATGAATTAAAATGGATTCCATCACCAAACCATGCCCATGAGACAAAGTAAACAACATCGAGTTGCACGATTAGTGGGGCCCACAACGCAAAAATGCAAAAACGCAAAAACGGACGGACAACGTAAAAACGCAAAAATGCAAAAACGGACAGACAACGCAAAAACGCAAAAACGGGCCCCACCTTGATGCATATGTGAATCCGTTCCGTCCATCCATTTTTTCATAACCTTTAAACCATCGAAACCAATTTTGAAGCATATCCAAATATCAGTGGGTCCTAAATCAAGAAATTATGGGTTGATCCGTCCGTTGGGCCACTTCTGCAGAGATCCGAGGATTAAAATTTGACGTGTACGGTTCATTTATGGTCCTCAGGCCACGTATGGAGTTTCGAGCCGAACGGATGGTGGAAACCTTGTGATCTTGCATTCTAGATGATTCTCGGGCCACTTGAACTTTGGTTTATCCGTTTTCTCGGATCTCTGACGGGTGAACTGTTCGATCTTGGTCCCCTGGAGTCCGTCCCTTGCCTTGGTGTAGTCAGATCGTTAAATTCATGCCTTTAGCACCTTTTTGTAGTCCATGCTCTCAAATATACCCTGCAACACACACAGTTAAAACCGGGCGTTAAACAGTATCATGCCCGTAAATCAGGTAATAAATGGGGTCTAATATGTAATATTTGACCCTCAACAGATGGGACCCCGCGGTCCGTGATCCCGTCGGGTTCCTCATCCCCGACTTCAAGCACATGAGGAGTACTGAGAGAAATGGATCGCTCGCGGTCACTACGGGGAGGCGCGGTACCCAGCGTAGGCCGACAGCTCGGACACAGTGTCCCATTTCACCATGCCCGGCTTACGAAACTGTGGACCAGTTGCAATCTAGGTATCAATGGGCTACAATGGTTGTAAGGTGTTCCAGGTTCCATACATACGTGAGCAAACAAGGTTAATAAACAAGGTTGGTCAGATAGTAGGCTAGATCGCACGAGTCAGGCGAGCGTGAGACGAGTGACCTCGGGCACAAGGGACCCATGTAGTCGAACTACAGCCACCCGAACACTCCCGCCCAATTCACAGATCTAGCCCTAGCGTAGTCCTACCGATGGGACTACCGTCTCTCATCAGGTTCCTGACCAACCTAAGAGGGTAAAGGGAATCCATAACATGCCAACTATCCAAGTCATCAAGTAGCATATCCACATCATGTTTTCATGCATCTCAAGCATACGAATCAAATACTCCTAACAAGCAAGCTATCGCTATCATGAAACAAAGTGTATGTGAGTTGTGTGGATTTATGAGGAAGTTAAGCACTTCCTCCATCTCAAGAAATCATGTGTACAAGAATAATGAAATATACATATTATGAAGTACAACATATGGAAAAATTAACAAAGCATAAGCATGTGATCATGCATACACACAATCATGTGAGAGGTAAGCAAAACGTCATGAGAGAGCTAAGCATGCACATCTATACCATTCCAACAAACATATAATTTCCTAGGGTTTCTCTAGAATTTTAAATAGAACACCTAAGCAATCAAAATCATTAAACTCGTACTAAAATTGGTGCTAGGCCACCTAAGAACAATAGTCTGCACCTTCAGATTGTTGAAGATTCGGAAAACGACTTAGGAATGAGGGTTTTGAGGTCGATTGACTGGAATCCCTAGAGCAAGCACTTGCATGTTAGAGATCCAAACCAAACCCTTGTTAATACATGGATTTCAAGAAGAAGGGGTGAAAGATCTTACCTAGATGACTCACGGACGATTGTTGAGGTTGTGGTGGAGAGTTTCCTTCGGAGGAAGGATAGAGAATTGAAAGGGTTGATCCTCTAGGGCCCCACCTTGATTTAGGGTCCACCTTAGCTCAACATCACACACACTTTCTTCTCCTTTCTCTCTTGCTTCCCCTTTTTCTCTCTTTGGTGGTTGTAGTAAAGAGGCAGTTATGAGAGAGCTAGGTTTTATGTCCTAAACTTGGGTCCTTTGGCCCCAAGCTTTCACAAATTTCCAAAATAGCCCTGTGGAACTCCATATTGGTGTGGGGGCCACCTTAGCACCCCTCTGGCCACCAAACTTGGTGTGTAGGTGTCTCATGGCCCGATGGGGGGTCATGCAAAGTTTGGGAACAAATGGATGAACGAGTATGAGGTTTGAGCATACGATTTTGATCTTCAAGTGGCCCAGTGGGGCCCATTTCGATGATTGAGGTGGCTCTGGTGGCCCCCCGGCCACGAAACTTATAGAATAGATGCTCCATGGCCCAGTGAAGGGCCATGTAAAATTAGGGAGCGATCGGATATGGGGTTTGATCATACGGGTCCGGTTTACGATCAACGATCATCATTCCACGATCGGGTCCTAGATTTGGTGGACGGGCGTAGAAAAATACATTAAACCTTCACTGTAAATTTGGAAGAAATCTGATGGCTGGAAAGCCTGGTACCTCGGTTTAATTTGCAAGTGCCAGATTCCAATTCTGGCATTGGTGGGGTGCATTTGGCAAGTGCCAGATCCCAACTTTGGGTGTTCACTGGGTCCGCAGTCCGAGATGGACCATGAGCCCGGTGAGATATATGATTTCCTAAATTTCTAGATTTTTCTGACCCTCCTCGGTCGTTGGGTGGCCCACACGGGCTGTTGTTAAGTGTAAACAGGTCATCTTGCTTGGCGGGCCACACTTGGTCTAATCATGACCAGACAGGTCTAGCCTAATGGGCTAATCCTAGGTTTAATTTACTGGTGGTACCTCACCCTGAGTAGTTTAAACGGATGGTCCTCCGACAAATTCTACGTGGACGCCCCAGGACACTGTGCTGGTTGGACGGGACGTTACAAAGGTACACAAATATGAATTAAGCAAAATACTCCAATCGCACAATCAAGTCTAATCGCAAACACTCCAAATTTAATGTCGAAAACTCTTTGCAGGAAAAAACCACGACATAAAGTAACAATAATGTACTATAAAAGTAGAAAATTACAAGAGAGATAAAGATTACCCGATTTTCACAAGCCTTGAAATACCCAAGCTATGCCGTTGAAACCTTAAAATGAATTAGAAAGCTCTCTCATACCATAAATTCCGATTACACCTATATATATAGCATATGCAAGAATCACAATCGAAATCGGAAACAAATCCCACACTAACGCAATTCTGCGCATGCGCTCGATAATACCTTCCATGGCACTTTGATGACATCGATAGACTGTCGATGGCATCAAACACCCTCAATGTCATCAAGTTGAACACCAAAACGTTCTAGTGACTAAATATGGATTTTTCGGATTTTTTCGATGGCATCTTCGATGGGACTTCAATGGCATCGATGACCCATTGATGGCATCGAACCCCTTCCAGAAACTAACATGGGATTTCCGAATTTTCTCGATGACATCGAACTGCTGTCGATGAAATCGAATGATCTTTCAATGACATCGACAGACCTTGTTGCTGAAAGATTTGAGACATCAACAACATCTAGAATACATTCAAATGTGATAACATTGCTTGGAATCTGATTTTTTGGACGAGAGAAGAATAGAAGCCAGCCCAAGAGTCCCCTCTCCAAGCAAATTTGGATTTGTTAAGGGGCTGTTTGGACTTATAGGTAAGTCTCTTGCAGGTGCTTTTTGAGGGAGGAAATTCACCTGCAAGCAAAATGCCAGGAAACTCATAGGGCTGGGGAGAGAAGTTACTTAACTGAAAGTTACTTTCAAAGTAAAAGTCAGTACTTGAAAACTTGCGGGCATCCAAACACAACCCACAATTAAAAAGATGAATTCCATCGAACTTGCAAAGTAATGGAGTAAAAGTCGAGTAGAAAAAGGAAAGACGGGACAAAGGCATGAGAGAGGCAAAACCATCTTTCCCCATCCATAAAAGAGGAGAGGGTATCTTTACACCACCACCTCCCCATCCATAATCAAGAGAAAGGAAAGGCTGTCAATAACCCAAAAGAAGTAAGGAAGGTGGAGAGAAGGTGCCATAAAGCAGGGATGGGCCTTCGAAATTACACAGCAAAAACATCTCTACAAACAAATATCAGTTCCAATCCTACAAAGATAGCCACAACAGTCCTAACCGTCTGTATTATAGTCTCTATGGGTCACTTTCTACACGGGGGAGAGAAAGGCAGTAGGCAGGCCACGCTGTGTCTGTTGCTGATCCAGTCACCACCTAGATAGCAACCATCGGGCCCCGCCCATTTGCAACCAACTTTCCTCTCACTAAATTTAAATTTTCCTCCAACAATACATCACACTCTCCTTTATGGCTCCCTACCGGTTAGGTATCTGTGGTCCTCTCTTGTCTCTCCTCCTGTCCTGTTAATGGGCATGCTCGGCGGCTACCCCTCACTGAAAAAATTCATTAGTCTCAGTGCCACCGACCCGTAGATTACGGGTCTGCAGGTCTAGGCTTGTCTTGGCCAGTATGCTATTCAACTGATCAATGTCATTTGGAAGATCTATCTTTAACAGATTGATGTCATTTCCACTTGCAGGGTTGTCAATTATAAATATTTGTGTGAACACACTCCAATCTTGCCCACTGGCCTTGGCCTGATTCTTGTGCAGGACTAGGTCCAGGTGCAGGTGCAGCCCCAGGCTAATTGGTTATTACTGCTGAAACCCAAGCCCAACCTTCCGTAGAGACCTATGTGTTGGAGTGTTAAAGTCAAGTCCCTTGGTATACATTGATACCCCATGGGAGTGTTGGAGTGTTAAAGTCAAGTCCCTTGATATACATTGATACACCATGCTCTGATGGCTTGAGCTTTTAGAGAAACTGGTCGTTTGACATGGTTTCAGAGCAGAAGTTGAAGTGTTTGAATCGTGACGGCAGCAAATATGCCCGAGTTAATATATTCTCCCACAAACTAACAGTCAGGAAGATGAAGGAGAAGGACAAAGGGAATGCCCAGGAGACGAAATCACTAAAACAACTTAATATCTGTTACAGAAACCAACTCATGATCCTGAATCTCTCAATTCTCACATTCCTCCCGCGTTTATATACAAAAGAAACAACTAATTTGATCTCTTATAATTTGGCTAAAACAGCTAGAATCCAAACCACTGAAGATTTATCTAACAAAAACCCGAATTTTATTTCAATCAGAACTCGGATGGCAAACCTACAACGCATTTGTGGAATCCAGAAATGTCTTCCATTTAGATTATCTATTAACCAAAGACTCCAAACTAATTTGGATACTTTCTGAAAGCAACTGTCTAAACTTGGTGAAGTTTCTCAACAAAGGAAGTACTTGCACCATAATGGAAGAAGGTTGAGATCATTCTGGTTCTTCTAATAGTGTGGACTTAGTGTTATACAATGCACAAACAAGTAAGATTGATGGTTAATATGTATTTCTTGTTATTATTACTAGAATACAAGTATGGATACACATATACATGTACTTAGAAAAGAATCAGCCTCTCTCCAGCAACTGGGAATCGCTCCAACAAGAACTGAATATATCTAGGATCACATCTCTGTCTTGAGATTGTTAGCTTCAAGGTTGCCTGCAAAGATAAATGAGGCTGAATCTTAGATTTCCTATCAATGTATTACCATTGTCATCACTACTACAATAAAAAAAATGTTAAATGGAAAAATCGTATAGACTTTTGAGGCTGATTAAGGGGCAAGAGATTCAGTTCTTCTGGTAAGTACATTGGTGAAATTTGAAGCTGTCCTTGGCCCCAATGCTTGCCTAAGCTAGGACACCATCTATTCTTCTTCTTCTTGCTTTTTTTTTTATTTTTCCCCTTTTCCTTGAAAGATCTAGGACGCCATCTATTCGAATGCCGATTTCCTCATGAATGGACCAAAATTTTCCTTGTGAATACCTATCCCACCTTTCTCTCTCTTTTATTCTTTATGAGAAGCATGCAGCATCATGAAGACATTTTAAACGAATAGTTATCGCATATGAGGGTTTCAATTCACTCAAAAGAAAATGGTGATGATCCAACCACTTGCTAGATGATACTGGGAAAGGTTGATAAGCATCTTAAGAATGATTATACTAGGAATTTTATAACAGCTAGGATGCTTTCTTTCTTTCCAACACCCCCTCTGCCACCCCCTCACCCCTGTCTTCCACCTCTTCACATGCTTTTATGTTCATCTCTAATGAATTTATCTTTAAACAGAAGCATAGGATCATATCATGAAATTTACCATTAAATGGTTGAGAAGGAAAGGCAGATTGTCTTCCTTGATGGAACTCTGTATTGTAAAGAGTTTGCAGATCAATGTCCCAAGTTGAAGAAGATCCATGGGCCTGTAATGTAATGTAATGTAAGTGGAGGAGAAACAAATGCAAAATGAATTCACTCATATAATTCGCTATCTAATACATGATTTTAATGAAAAAAGGAAAATCCTTGAAGGGTAGATGAAATACATGAAAGTAAGAGTCCATGAATGTATCGGGCAAAGATACAGGAGCGCTAGTAGTTCTGCGGAGCGACATATCAGGAGGATTTATCGCCATATCCAATCCACAACATGCAACAGCTTGCTGCACTGGGTTAAACTGAAGGTATGATGGATTTGCCAGTTCTGGTGACATTCCAACTGCTGGCAAGCTTCCACTGCAACCCGGGAACATCTGTACAAAAAGTATTAGGAGTTACTTAAATTCACCTCCACTAATAATAGCTTCGAAAAGAGGAAGAAGAAGAAGAAGAAGCAGGCAGCGAAGAATTACAGTTTGATCACTGAGGTGAATATGTCATGTGATTTTCAAAAGGGTCCAGTAATGTAAATTCCTTGTCTATGTTTTTTGGTAAGACATCAAAGAAGCTTTGCTTTCTTCTTCTTCTTCTTCTTCGTTTTCTTTCTGTCCTTTTTCTTTTCTTTCGTTTCCTTTTATCCTACCATCTCTTAGAAAGAAACTTTTCAAAATGGGTTGTGCTTTCAATACCTCTTTTGTGAAGAAGTTGTCAATGTTGAAGTCAAGCCTTGGATTCACAGCGGCAAGTTTCATGGACAAGAACTGGTTGTAATAGTTCCAAAGCAGAGATTCTTAGAAAATGCACTAGAAGAAGAATAAGATGATGACCAAAAAAAAAAAAAGGAAGAAGGAAAGATTAGTAATTGATTTATTACCTCTACTTGTCTCTGAAGAGATTGAACATAGTTGATAATTTCATCGAGCATTCCAGCCTTTCCTGTGATCTTGTTGCATCCAGGGACTAAATCCTGGAGATATTTCATCCTTTCGCTTATTTTCTCCCTTCTCACCTGCATCAAGAGCCAAAATCACTCAAAATCCGTATACATATCACTGAAAGATGTATAATTGGTATTAGGGAACTAAAGTATTCCAACTTACTCTCTCTGCCAAGCTATGACTGTCAGTGGCCTGGCCTCGGCGTGCCCGAACATGGATGTAGTCGGGCTTCTGAACCTCAGAAACCTTAGAATTCTCTTTCGACGTCTCAGCAGAAGTTTCTCCATTATTATTGTTGTTGTTGTTGTTGTTGTTGTTCTGTTCCGTGGCCGTGGACTCCCCCTCATTTTCATCTACCTTGTTTCTCTTGTCTCTTGTATCTTCACTAAAATTAGCCTGCCGAGCCAAAATACATGAATTCTTCTTGTGATATTCCTCTACATTAAACAATTCAATCTACATTTTTTAAAGAAATAATTCCAGTGCATTGAATTTTAATTTCCTTTGGCTGAAATTTTAGAAAAATAAAAAAAATTATGACAAAGAAGATCACGTAGAAAAAAATAAAATAAAAATCAGAAGGCAGAGAGAAACAGAGTAATTCAAATTGAAAAACATACCTTTGGGCTGTGCCCCTTATTATCGGCTTTCCGCTTCTTGAAGCTCTCTTTCCCAACAGGAGAGGCCATCTTCTCCCGCGTAAAGGAATTTCCCGGTTTCTCATTAGTCGCTACAACATCTGCCTGAACATTCCCGGCAACCACAGGCGGGCAGCTGGACGTCCTGGAGAGGGAAAAGTCGAGTCCACGGGAAGCAGAGAATCCGCCGGTGGCGAATTGGGCGGGAGGGACAGGGAGCGGGCACTTGGCGAAATCAGGCCAACCATTTTCAAGAGAGGCGACGGTCTTAGAGGAGAGTGGAGAGAAGTCTTGGAATGGAGTTTGAGAAGGGAAAGAGTCGAGGGGTTGGGTATTAGGGAGATTCAAGGAATTGAGATGTGAGTCGGCTAGGAAGTAGCTCTGCTGCTGGGATTGATGTTGCTGCCATTTTAGATGATTTCTCTGCCTTTCTAAGACTGTGAAGTCTGTGCTGTTTCCAGCTTCATTCTCTTGCTTTTGAAGACAGTGTAGCATTTCTGGTAGTTCTTCGTTAACGTCTCACCCACAGCAGAGAAAGAGAGAGAGAGGAGAGAGAGAGAGAGAGAGAGAGAGAGAGAGAGAGGAGGGAGATGGGTTTTGTTTAGGAAAGGTAGGAAAATTTCATGCCAGAGGTGGGTACCTCGTTTGATGAGGAAGAGGAGAAGAAGCAGGGGCACGCCAGATGGCTGCCAGTGGTTGCTATCGTACGCTTTGGGCGAATCAAATCACCTAACCACTCACTCACACACTCTCTCTCTCTACTCGGAGAAACGAAAAACGAAAAAGGAAGTCGCGATTCGATCGCCGTTTCTCCGCCTTTATTACTTACCTTATCCTTTTGGAAGAAACAAATGCAAAGCCGAGTGGGGGAGATGATAGGGAGCTTTATAAGCAGAGATGAGTCGCCGGGACTCTGACACACTCTCCCGTTTTCTGACATTTCCTGCCTGGATAATAAATTTTATAAATACTGAAATCAGGTAAACTTTTACACTCTGCCTGCCTCTCATGGATGATACGCACGCACTTAGAAATTACTTAGAAGTTGCATACATTTAGCTAGTTAAACCGTCCAGTATATATTAGACAATGTAAATGTTATCTTAAATTAAAATTTAATCTTATTTAATTATATAAATATTGGATTGGTGGACCTTTGTTAGACGGTTAAAAATGAAAGTATACAACGTCCTATTTTTTATTTTATTTTTTTATTTATAAACATGTGTCCACGAATCAGAGGTTAATATTGTTCAACAAATCTGAACTTTGAATTGAATGAAATGCACAGACTAGTCGGTTTATTTGAGTTATTATATACCACGTGTATAATGTGTAAGTGCATGCGCATCAACTGGCATGAGCAACCTGAGTATATGTAATTCCTTAAAATAAGAAAAAAGAAAAAACAACGAAAAGAGGATAGATGAGAGAGAAAGAAAGAAAGAAGAGAGTAGAGACTGGGTGGGAGGACGGGCCTGGTGCAGAGAGCCCTCCAAGGTATCCATAACGGCTGTGGCCCCCACTGACATGACCGCCACGCGGGCCTGTCTCCATAGAGACGGCCCATTCTAACTGGAGTCCCGCGCATGATATGATGAACGTTGCCTCGCCACACACATTTGAATGTGGAGATAATTGGAAAGATCTGATACCTTGAACACTCAAAATCAAGACGGTCCAATCAGCAGATCCGCCAAACATTCAATGACAATGGTTCATTTGATGGATTTCGTGTCACGACGTGGTCACCTTGATCCCTCTCTACATAATGGCTTGGATATGTCTCACTTTTTACAATCCGGCACGTGCGGTGGAGATGGACGCTCTCCATTTCAGTCGCGGGAGTCCTGTAGGAATCTAACAACTGAAAAGGAAAGTCGGCTGGCTCAGCCCGTGAAGGGAGGCGGGGGACTCGGCTCGGCTGACGTCTTCCCTCACGTGGGTTCTTACACGTGGCGAGCAATGCTTGTTCGAGATGGTATACGTGGCAGGAGAGGCTCGTTTGGGGGACTCCACATGGGCAGTTGGGTAACCGTCTAGGTTTTGGTTCTGACATGTCAGCATGCGTGATGACGTGGGGGAACCCGGTTCTTTAATCTGGTAGACGCTTGGGCGCGATGGTTGGCCAGAGAAGGAAAGGATTTACTGGCCCGACTTGCAATCCTTCTATTCGTACACTTCACATCGCACACGTGCCATTCTGCAAGTTTGTGAGAAATCTGAACTGTGTATAAAGTGCATGCATGGCTAATCCAGTGTGAAAATCATCACCTACGCGAGAACTACATCGAAGAAGGAAGAAGCGGATTGTCTGTGTACCACACACCAGCTATGTAGCTGCTGTAAGTACGTGTCGTGCAAAGAACAAGCACTGAATCGTACGAACGGTTCGAAGAAGATCAAAGTTACATGGCCCCTCACTGATGTATTTATTATGAGTCCGGATCCTCTGTTGCCCGGTAAAGAGAGAATTCCTAATACCCTAAAATTCATTGGTCCACGTCAACACCACTGAAAAAATAAAAAAATTAAAAAAAAGCTTCGACGCCAAACCACAAGGGTAACAGGAAAATCCTGTTGATTCGATGACAGAGGATTCCGACTCATTTATTATAGATATACTGTTCATCTATTTTTAGGGCGTGTTTGGACGGGCACATCCCATGGGATTGGATTGTATCAGGGTGGATGGCAAGTAATGATGGCTGTGTCAGTGAATTGCTGGGATTGTTATATCCAGGGAATTCACCACCAGTATGTTTGGCTGGCCTGACCAATCCCGGATAATGACAGCCAATCTCAAGATTGCTCCGTCTAACCAAACATGTCCCAAGCAAAAAAGATGGGATTAAAAGGGATTGGGTGGATTTTAGGCCCTGTTTGGGCAACGGGATTAGAAGGGATTAGGTGGGATTGGATTCATTTGGTTCGTGCCAATTCCACTCCATGTTTGGAAAAGCTTGGAATTAGATCGGATGGAATTGCATTGGGTCCCGTCCCAATTTCACTCAATGCGAGTAAGTTGTGTAGGTCCCACCCTGATGTGTGGGCTATATCCACACCGTCCACCCATTTTTTGAGATTATTTTAGAGCATGGGCCAAAAATCAGGTAATTCTAAAGCTCAAGTGGACCCAACACTGAAAGCAACGGGGATTGAATACTTACCATTGAAAACTTCTTTGGGGCCACATAAGTTTTGGATCTACCTCATTTTTCGGCCCATACCATAAAATGAGGTTACAAAACAAATGAACGGTTTAGATATAATACATGTGTGTTATTTTGGTAATTTCAAATAATGGTGGGTGTATCCATTCAATGTACCACCATATTACCAACAAAGCAGAGCATTAATCTAATCCCATGGAATCAGGGGACAATCCCTGCCATGGGTAATAATGATGTTTTTTTGAATCCAATCTCACCTAATCCCTTCTAATCCCGTTGCTTAAGGTAATGAGGTGATGCCAATGGATTGCTGGGATTGCTATATTCAATTTCTGCCTGTTTGGCAATCCCAGTCAAATTTTGGGATTGCTCCTTTCAATCCATCCTAATACAACTTAAACCCATCCACCATGCCTGGCCAAACAGGCCTTAGAAATCATTTTAGAGCATTATCCAAAAAATAATCATATCTAACTATCATCTCATCGACACTAAAAATAGCAGCAGAGATAATGATTTTGGCTGTTAAACAATTCGTAGGGCCTATCATAACGTTTATTTCTCATCTATTCTGCTCATAAGGTTACAAATACCTGAATGAAGAGGAAAAATAAATTTCATATTGATCGAAAACTTCTGTGAACCTACAAAGGGTTTCAATCGTAGACATTCAATCCCCCATTATTTCTTGAATTGTGGTCCAGTTGATAGTTAGATATATCTTATTTTTCGTCCGAAGCCTTAAGAAGAGCTCGCCAAATAGATGACTAATTTGGATATAACACATACCTCATGATAAGACCCACATGCAGGTATATACCAGGTGTGAGGTACTGTAGACACTGAAAAATCGGCGTCCACGTTGTTGGCGTTGTTGCTATAAAATGTTGAGTTATGGTGATGCTGGGGGTGATTAAGCTGACTTATGATTGTTGGAGTCGCCACTAGCTGAATGATCTCAGAATCCCGCGGTCGGCTAGAACCACGGAATACGTAAGGTTGGAGAAATCCGAAGATTCTCCGACCTTAAATGACTCCTGGTCTACGATACGGGATTCCGGGTAAGGGACCTCGGTTACAAAGAGGGAAGGTGTAGGCACCCTCTCTGCCCGTACAAGTGTACGGTTGACTTAGTGTGTGTTATATAAAATAATCTCAAAGGATGATGATGATGCTATGGTCATGAGGGGACTAGTCACACGTGGATTTCTGATGTAGCAAGATCCGAGTATTTCGGCAGGCTACAGAGCATACGTCCGACAATGCGTCTAGAGGACGATGATGTGATGATGCTTATGCAAAGAGATAAGAAAAGTGGACTAGATCGCTAGGAATTTCTGATGTGACAGGATCGATGTACGGCAAGTCACAGAGCATACGTCCACTAGAGATCTAGAGGAGCAGGGGGGTTTGAGAAGGGAGTAGATGTTATGATGAATGCTTGTAGGATGATGGATCTTTGGCTTGATTCTTGAGTAGGCTAAGACATGAACTGAACCATGATCATTCTGGGCCAAGCTTATGGGTTGGAAGGGGATGAGGTGAAGGCTGGGAGATGGCTGGAAAATTTGGGCTTGAAGGCTTGGGAGCTCCTTCCCTTCCTTCACTCTCTCTTCCCACTCTCTCTCTCTCTCTCTCTCTCCTCTCTCTCTCTCTCTCTTTCTCTCACTCTTTCTCTCTCACTCTCTCCCTCTCTCACTCTCATCCATGTGTGGTGAAAATGAAAGGGGAGAGGGCTATTTATAGCCCTCTCCAATGGTTGTTTGGTAAATAGAGGATAAGAGGAGGGCAAATGCTGATGTGGCATATGGTGATTGGTGGAGAGGAGAGAGATGCCACATGACATGCTCCTATTGGCTAAAGGGGCTGGTAAAACGGTAAATAGTGAGGATGGGGAGGGTAAATGTATAAGAAAGTTGACTTTGGACGCTGAGACAGCTGTCCCTGCTCAGACCGCACGCGGCGGAACTCCGATTACCGCCGGCGGTAATCCGACAACCGCCGGCGGCAGTCCGACTACCGCCCGGACCTGGTTGAGTCCGGAACTCGGTGACTGGCTTCACGCGCGTTTTCTGGGAGGAAGCGGTAATTGGACTACCTCCGGCGATAATCGGATTACCACCTCGGTACGGTTTTCCTCAAAATTTATCCGGTGAGTCCTTTTTTGGGTCCTTAGAGTAAAACAAAGTTCGTTTTGGATATTTGGCTCAGAATGGCTTGAAATTAGCTCGATTGTTACCCGAAAGTGACTCAAGAAATGGATCGGTTCTGGACATGGTCTGGATTGAATGATGACTCATGATAGCTCAGGTTAAGATTAGGGTTATGTTTTAGGATATGATCATGATTCTCGGATCGTCTTAACAAAATCAAGATATTAGCCTGGGTGGGGTGTCTACAGGTACACTAGCCAATCCGCTTCCATAGAAGAATGGACGGTTCAGGACTTACTACTATGTAGACCATCATTCATTGTTCACAGCTCAGATTCCTTACATTCTTACAGGCTCACACGTGTCCACATGTAAAGAGCGCGCAAGGAGAACGAGGGCGACGTCGCTCGAGATGGATGGATGCGGATTGTGTACTAACGATCTCTGAGGGGCCCACCGTGATGTATGGGTTTATCAACACCCTCCATCCATTTTGAGATATCATTATAGGCTATAAGATAAAAAAATTAGGTAAATCCAAAGCTCAAGTGGACCACCAAATGGATATTAAACTTCTACCGTTAAAAATTGTAGAGAGCCGCAGAAGTTTTGGATCAAATTGATATTTTTGTTTTGACTACATCCAGATCTATCTGGCCTTATGAACAGGTAGGATGGAAAATAAAAGTCACGGTAGGCCCTAGGAAAGTTTCAACAGTGGAGTCATTATCACCCATGATTATTCCTATGGTGTGGTCCACTTGAGCCTTATACCTGCTTCATATCTGTGATTTTACCCTAAAATGATATGAAAAAAATGGATAAAAGGTGTTGATAAACACATAAATAAAGGTGGCCCCCTCTGAACTCCAGCAACAGCCAAGAATTGTATTGAAAACTGTGAACGGCGACTGATCGCTTCGCCGCAGGCGCCACCATGTTTTGTGGGCCTCATTATTATGTATTTGTTCTATCCACACCGTCCATCCATTTGGAGAGACCTTTTAGTGCATGAACCAAAGAACAAGGTAGATCCAAAGTTTAAGTGGACCCACCACAGAAAGCCGTGGGATTGAATGCCTACGTTAAAAACTTACTGGAGGCCACATAAATTTTAGATCAATCTAATATTTTTTTCCCTTCATTCATGTCTTTTTTGTGTAACTTATAGAAAATTTGGATCTCAAATAAACATCATGGTGGGCCCTAGGAAGGTTTCAACAGTGGATGTCACTGTCCCCACTATTTTCTATGGTGGGGTTCACTTGAGCTTTGGATCTACTAATTATTTGGTTCATTCCATAAAATGATCTCTCCAAATGGATGAACGGTGTGGATATAACACATACATTATTGTGGGGCCCATAGAGCTTGGTGACGTCACTTCGATAGCCTGTATGGCCACTGAACCAGTAAGTTAGTTAATCCGCGTGCGCCTTCGTCTTGCCTGTGTCGCGACTCATTAATTCCGGCATGTGTCACCTCATTGGGACTCACGTGATGAGATGGTGCGTATGATTTTAAGCGTCTATCCTCTCTTTACTATCGCAAGTAATTCACGACTCCATAATTACGCTGCGTCCAAGATCCCGACCGTCGATTTATTAACACATTGAGAAATGTAAGTAAAAAAAAAGATCTGTATCCATCTACCCATATTTATAATGAAAATCAAGTGTAAGTTTCCTATGCTGGCTCTAATAGGCGGTTCTGATCATCAGATCGTCTCCTCACGTGGGCCATGCGGGAGATTCCGAGTAACGACAGAGGCAGTACCACTCGACTGGTTTAGCCGAAAAACTGTCCGGATAACAAGGGCTTTAATATGGCTAAAAATAGAAACATAAAATCTACGCTTTACTAGTGAAAGATTAGAAATAATACGGCGGAAACGGATTGTGTCCTGCACCCGTTTTAGATGTATCGGATTTATATGCGCCCTATATCCATTTTTGTAGATCATTTTGGCATATGAACCAAAAAATAAGGCAGATTGAAGGCTCGAGTGAAACACAATGGCAATTAAAAACTTTTTGTAACCATAATAAGTATTGGATCAATCCGGTAATTTTGTCTTTACTGCTTCTAAGTTTATATGAACTTATGAACAGGTTGGATGACAAATAAATATCATGGTAGCTAATAGGAAAGTTTCAACGGTGAGTTTTATTATTCACGTTGCTTCCTGTGCTTCTTGTGGTGCAGTCTTGCTTAATTTTTAGACTTAATCTAAAATAATTTGATAAAATGGATGGACGGATGGAATAAACCCATATCACAAATCCCTGCCTGGACGTATTAAGTACTTAATACTGGGAGGACGCAATCCGCTTTATAATACGGCAACTTAGCGGCGCTAGGTGCAGACGTGACTCATGCTCGAGAACTACTCATTATTAACCGTGCTATTTTTTTTTTTTTTAAAAAGATCCAAGCCGCTCATGACGCTGTTAGGTCAGGCATAAACACCTTATCATTTGGGTTTTAGTGGTAATGAGATTGAAGTCATGACCTCAGCACTGAAAGTGTATGCCAATGACCATAAGCAAAAGCTGCATGATCTTTGGGATATTCTTTTATTATTTACTAGTTGTAAGATTTTAAATATTTATGGCCACTTCAAATACCTTCATTTGCAATATTACAAGATGAGTCTTTGAGTTAACCCGACCCAGCTGGATGTCGAGTTGAGCTGAGTTTTTGAATTATTGACAAAAAGAAAAAATAAAATAAAAAGAGATGATGAGATGGGTTAGAGGGGCAGTCTCAGCTCAGTATCTGAGACATGGCTGGTCGGTAGGTGGATCCATCTAGTGGGTACAGTTATCTTATGGCCATTAGCTAAAAATACTTCAATTTCTCCGGGTGAATCAATTTTCATCTCACCCATCAGGTTGAAGGCCACCAAAGTACGTGTTTATACGGATAGGATCAACCATGGGATGGACGGTCTGGATACTCTAAACCACCTGAAAGAGTGTGAGTTATTACTAATAGAAAATCAGGTACACAAGGAGAGTAATGAGATGCATGTGTTGGGAAGACGGTCTTGTCATTTGAAAGGTTCAAGTGAGAAGAAAGACATACTTTGGGGATGGTGTGAACAGATCCAGAGGGGATGAAGGCTCTCTCTCTTTCTCTCTCTACCTATAGTGGGCCTCTCTCTACACCCCACTCCATCCATCAGCCCCACTGCACGTTTACACATAATCCACATCCAAACCAGAGGCAGGTGGACCCCTATCTTTCTCTTTCTCATACTTACCCATCCTTTTCATTTATTTTTTCTTTTTGCGTGTGTGGGAACTTGATCAAGAAAACCTTCCTGGTCTTCGCTTTGATTGTACCAAATTCCTAATAGAAGCCAAGTGCAATGCATTTCACCCGTATGCCTTTTGTTGGCCCATTAAGAGCAGTACTCTTGTCTCAAAATAATGAGGCCTTTTTGTGTAAGGTGTGTATTTTGACAATTAGGTAATGCTTCCTTACCTTTCAATTCACACTTTTATGAAAACTCTCTACCTTATTAACATAAGTAGCCCTTGGCCAAATTTACCCCCACAATTAGTCACATCCAGTTTTGAATTTTTTCTATTTTAAAAGGAAGATGAATGTGTTTAGCCCAAGGCATTTTTGTCATTTCATTTCCTTCATGCCACTAATATCCTCTCTCACATCTCCTTATCTTTGCGTGTAGCTCATACTAGTAATGTAAGTACAAGAAAGGCTCTCTTGAAATTACTATGATAGTTGTGTAACATCTACTTCTTTTATATGTTGCATCAGCTCATGTTTGGGCATCAACTAAAAAAGGTAGTATATATAAATGAAAAAAGTGAAGATGAGTCGCTTACCATTGAAATCATTCTAGACACCTTTCTCCCTTTCTCTCTACATGTATAAACACTCCTTCCCTAAATTTCTCTACATTTTTTTTTTCATCCCTAATCTCTGCACATGAAGTGCAGGTGCCACAGCTGTAGTCTTTGATGAAATGTCCACGAAATATTCTCTACCTTAACCTGAAAAAATTAAAGGACCAATGATATGATGAGGTCAATTTGCAAGGAAGAATAATGGGAGGGATCCCCATCCCTAGAATATGTAATTTTGTGGGTGGACCCCTCTTTCACAAGTGGGGCCTGCAGTTCACTGGTATAGGCTTCTCATCTGATGGCCTCACAGTTCATGTACATTGCAGGAAAAATATCCCAAATGGGCGATCCAGAATCCTCAATTAGTGGCTTACAACTAGATAGTTAAGAAAAAAATAATTGTATCAACAGTCCACGCCAGAAAAATCGTTCAAAGATTAGATAGTTTTTATGTTCCAATTTAGAAAAGATTTTATTTCATAGTTCATCATTCTTGTTGGCCCAATCAGATCAACAGTCTGGATCACCAAAACATGGTCACACTAGCACAGATGGACAAAGATACCATGGATTAAAGGAATATATAATTCTTGATTTGAGAGGATGATGTTTCCACACACTCTCTCTCCCCTTTCTTGGGTGATTGGATTGAATTGTGTGAAATAAATGAATGGAAATAATGGAGAGACAGAGAGGGTGGTTAAGGACAGCAGCAGATCCAAGGTAAGGAATTCTCGTTCTCCAGCCCCCAAATAAAGGCAACGCCAGAACTGATCAAATCCAACGGATTGGAACCCTTGATGGTTCCTACTTCTTCCAGTTACATATATGCCTGCTTTTCCTTTTCCACTCCCTTATCACTGAGCCCAAATGCACAGGTTCGATCGTCTAATCCGAACCATACATTTAATGAGCTCTACTCCTAATGGGTCGAAGACAAGGCTTCTTTGTCCGAGGCAGTGGCCCCAGCAGTAGAAGCCTTCAAAACTTCAAAGGAGAGGAACGCCGAGGCCGCCAAGTTTTACAACCGTGGCTACGATGATTGTATCGAGGCGGTCTAAGGCATGTACTCGGACCTTGACCTCGACTCCCTATTGTCCGAAGAAGCTGGAGAGATACCCACTGACGACATCCGCCCGGATCAGGCCCACGACGCCCAAGCTCCCCTGCCACCTGCATAACCAAGATTACCCATTTTTTCCATTTTTTTTTTGGACTTCTGATGAGGGTTTGTGGATGTTGATTATTGACCCTTTAGAGAGGGCGTATGAATGATGATTTTTTCTTGCACGTTGATTTGTAACTGATTTTTTCGAATGTTGACTGTAGATTGCTTGATTGTCGAACTTATAGGTTAATCTTCTTTAAGGCATGGCTGATCCGACCCTTTGACGGGTCAATGTTTTCCAATGCCATCTCGTAGAGCTTTCGGAACTTTTACGGCTCGTTCATTGAGTCCAGACCCATAGAGAGTCAGCTCGTCCCACAATTGGCGAGAACCTTCTACTTTACCCGTTAGTTTGCGAGCCGACTCTTATGTTAAGGGAGTCGGGTCAGCGTTTAGGCTTTTCCCCTAACTTGGATGGGATACCGTGTAGAATTTTTATGGGATAATATACTAACCCCTTTTTTAAGGGATTAATCCATTGAGTTCGCCCCTGCATATGAGAGACAACTTTTCCTTAGTAGATAATTCGTTCATGCAGATGAGAAGAGACAAATTTTATTAAGAGCCTTAAAGGCTTGTCGCTCGGAGGCGTACATTTCGCTGAGGGCCTTAAAGGCTTGTCGCTCAGAGGTGTACATTTATTGAGAGCCTTAAAAGTAAGCCCGTCATGGGTAATAAACTTTCAGATGCTCGGCATTCCAAGGGTGGGGGAGCTGACGACCCTCGAGGTCTTCTAGGTGGTAGGAGCTTGGTTTGGTGGACCGGATGACCTGATAAGGCCCTTCCTAGTTTGGTCCGAGCGTTCCAGCCCCCGGCTCAGCGGTATTCTGGAATACTCGGCGAAGGACTAAGTCCCCTGGTCGGAATCGCCTAGTCTTGACCTTCGAATTGTACAATCGCGCCATTTGTTGATGCCGAGCAACGACTTGGAGTTTCGAGATATCTCTACTTTCTTCGAGCAAATCCAGATTAGCTGCAATCTGCTTGAAATTGTGACTTTCTTGGTAGTTCTCGACTCGAGCCGTAAGGAGACCAATTTCCACTGACACCATCGCCTCCGAGCCATACGAAAGTGAGAAAGGAGTCTCTCCTGTTGAGGACTGAGCTGTGGTCCTATAGGCCCAGAAAACGAATAGAAGTTCCTCGGCCCAGCTGCCTTTTGCTTTTTCTAACTTGGTCTTGAGATGGTACTTGATAACCTTATTAACTGTCTCTACTTGTCCGTTCGACTGGGGATGTCGGGGAGAAGAGTATGCATTCATGATGCCGAGTCCTCGACACATACTTCAAAATTTGTTGTTATTGAACTGTCGGCCATTATTTGACACGATGGTTTGCGGAATCACGAACCGGCAAACGATGTTTTTCCAGACGAAGTTAATCACCTTCTGCTCAGTGATTTTGGCGACGGGCTCTACCTCGGCCCATTTGGTGAAGTAGTCGACAGCGATAATGACGAATTTTATTTGTCCTTTTTCTGTGGGTAGAGGGCCGATAATGTCGATTCCCCACTGGGCGAACGGCCAGGGGCCGCTCATAGTAGTCATTTCTTCGGCTGGCTGCCTCAGAACAGCTGCAAAGCGTTGACACTTATCGCATTTTCAAACATAATTCTTGATGTCTTCCCTGATAGTCAGCCAGAAGTACCCTTGTCTGAGTATCTTCAGGGCCAAGGCCCGACTTCCGGGATGATTTCAGCAGATTCCTTCATGAATTTCCCGTATGACGTATTCTGCATCATCAGTTCGGAGACACCTGAGGTAGGGCTGAGAATATCCTTTCTTGTACAGGATACCATGTAGGACGATATAGCGGGCTGCTCGGACTCTTAGTCACCTGGCTTCCAACCTGTCCGAAGGAATCTCGCCTGTCGTAAGATAATTAAAGATCGGGTCCATCCAGCTCGGACTTACTCGAACTGGATTGACTTCTTTCTCTTCCTTTCTGATGCTTGGTTGCTCTATGAATTCAACGGGAATGGTTCGAGGGATCTTCCCTTTCGCGGCTGAGGCTAGCCGTGCTAGGGCGTTAGCCCATGAATTTTCCACTCTCGGGATTTAATGGATAGTGCAATTCCAAAACCTTTCGATTAGTTTAGATAAGCAATCATCCTTGTTTCCTTAGCCTCGTACTTGTTAGAGATGTGATTTACGACCAACTGAGAATCGCATCGGACCTGAAGAGATTGGACACCCAGACTCGCCGCCAACCTGAGTCCGGCCAGCAAAGCTTCGTACTCCGCCTCATTGTTTGAGGCCTTGAACCCCAGTTTAATTGCATATTGAATCGTTGTGGAGTCAGGCGCGATCAGGACGATCCCGACCCCGACCCCTTTTACATTTGACGACCCATCCACATAGAGAACCCATCCGGAGTCCGATACCGCTTTTTGGTCACTAGGAGG
Organism: Magnolia officinalis; assembly: GCA_021015155.1. Taxonomy (NCBI): domain Eukaryota; kingdom Viridiplantae; phylum Streptophyta; class Magnoliopsida; order Magnoliales; family Magnoliaceae; genus Magnolia; species Magnolia officinalis. The sequence goes on from JAJHSJ010000004.1 coordinate 112,769,128, forward strand.
AGCGGGTGAACTTGCTTCAACTTCAGTACTAATCTCTCTGGGGCTCGGAGTAGTGAATTCGGCGATGAAGTCGACTACGGCTTGGCCTTTGATTGCTGTTTTCAAACGAAACTGAATGTCGAATTCACCAAGTTTGATGACCCACTTTGTCATCTGTCCCGACACTTCGGGCCTTTGAAGTATTTGTCTGAGAGGGGAGTCTGTCAACACGATCACAGAATGAGCTTGAAAGTATGGGCGCAACCTCCGAGCTGAAATAACGAGGCTAAGTGTTAACTTCTCCAGGGGCGAGTACCTTATTTCTGCCGGTACCATGGCTTTGTTCACGTAATAAATGAGGTGTCTGTTTACCTCCGACCTCCCTGATCAGGGTCGAGCTGATGGCTGAGGTTGAGACTGCGAGGTAGAGGAATAGGGGCTCACCTTCTTCAAGTTTAGACAGTAGAGGGGGTGAACCCATATATTGTTTCAGTTGCTGGAAGGGTTGCTCGCACTCCGATGTCCATTCTGCCTTCTTATGACCCTTCAACTGTTGGAAGAAGGGGAGACATTTATCCGTTGCCCTGGAAATGAAACGTCCGAGTGCCGCAGCTCGCCTTATAAGTTATTGGATTTCCTTGACATTTCGAGGCGAACTCATGTCGAGGTTCGCCTCGATTCTCCTCTGACTGACTTGAAAACTAAGGAATTTTCCTGAGCCGACTTTGAAGACGCACTTTGTCGGATTCAGCTTCATCTGGTATTCTCGGAGGATGGTGAACGTTTCTTTGAGATCCGTCAGGTGATCGAATGCTTTAACACTTTTCACTAACATGTCATCAACATATACTTCCATGGTACGTCCGATCTGCTTGGAGAACATCTGATTCACTAACCTTTGATACGTGGCCCCAGCGTTTTTCAGGCTAAATGGCATGACCCGGTAACAGTAGAGTCTTTTGTTCGTGACAAAGGTAGTCTTCTGCCTATCTGGGGGGTGCATCGCGATCTGATTATATCCAGAATATGAGTCCAGGAAGGAGAGCAGTTCATGACCCGCCGTACTGTCTACCAGCTGGTCGATCCGAGGCAACGGGAAGCTATCTTTTGAACAAGCTTTGTTTAAATCTGAGTAGTCTACGCATACCTGCCATTTCCTGTTAGTTTTCTTCACAAGGACTAAGTTTGCGATCCAATCAGGATAATGCACTTCTTCTATGAATCCTGTGTCGAGTAGGCCGGAGACCTCATCGGCTATTGCTTCGTAGTGCTCGGCATTGAATAGCCTTTTGTTCTACTTGACAGGTTTGTGATTTGGATCGACATTCAGTCTGTGGACTATGACTTCTGGAGAAATTTCGGGCATATCTTGGTGGGACCATGCAAAAATATCCCTATGATGTCACAGAAACATTAGAAATTCAAGCTGTTGCTCAGGATTCAGTGATGTCCCAAGCTGAACAGTTCTGCTCGGATCGGCCTCATCGAGCGACACTTTCTTTAGGTCTTCCACGGATGAGCCTTTTGCAGGTCCTCGGGTGTCTAAAACATTGATAGCGAGCACCTTCTTGACCGATCCCTTCTTTACCGCCACTGCATAACATCTCCGAGCCTCTCGCTGGTCGCCTTAGAGGTAGCCTACCCCGCCCTCGGTGGAGAATTTCATCATCAGGTGATAGGTGGAGACGACTGCTCTCATTGCGTTGAGAGAGGGTCTGTCAAGGATAACGTTATGTACAGATGACACATTGACAACTAGGAAGTCCATCATAAGTGTGACTTGATGTTGTCCTTCTCCCACAGTCACGGGGAGGGAAATGGCTCCTTCGGAGATCACTCTTTCCTCGACAAAGCCGTGCAGGGGGATTTTCACAGGTCTAAGATGAGACCGTGGAATCTCCATTCTTTCAAAAGATTCGGAGTAGATCACATCGGCTGAGCTCCCGGTGTTGATAAAAATGCAGTATACTTTACTATTCGCTATAGTTATGGTGACTATTAGAGCGTCGTCATGCGGGTGCTGAATCCCGCGCGCATCTTCTTTCGTGAAGGTCAAAGTGCACGGACTGATCCCGAAGTTCCTTATTAGGTCGCTCGGTTAAATGGACGTAGTGTTCCAGTTCAGACTTCCTTGAGTGAGCCTTTCGTGCCCTATTTGAATCTCCTCCACCAGACGAGCCCCCGAAGATGGTACGGATTTCAGTGGGTTCCTCCACGGCGTCATTTGGCCGTTCTCGCTCCCTTTCTCCTATCAGAGTGACTTTTTCTTCCTTCATGTATCGACGCAGGTGTCCTTTTCGAATAAGGGCTTCGATCTCATATTTAAGGTCTACACAATCATCCGTATTGTGGCCGTGGTCTCAGTGGAAGCGGCAGTACTTGCACTTGTTTCGATGGTTCGGATCGGCTCTCATACAAACAGGCCAATTCAGCAGTTTTTCTCCTCGGATGTCCAATAGGATCTGCTCGGCAGATTATTAAGGGGGTTGTAGGAATGGAACTTTCCCTCTGTCCTTCGGGTCGGACGACGATCGCGAGGAGCGTGGTCGTCAGTCCTTTTGTTAGACATCTGGGATTCCTCGTTCCGAGGCCTCTTCCCCTTACCATTCGGCTCAGTCACCTGGACACTTTTACGGGCATTAGTGAATTCTTCCGTGTTGGTATATTTTTGAGGTCCAGCCATAAGTTCAGCCAGCGTCTTAGGTGGGTTCTTCCCAATGGAGAAGGTGAACTTCCCTTCTTTTAGGCCGCTAAACACAGCAGCGAGTGCCATTTTGTCATCATAGTCTTCTACTAGTAATGCTTCCTCGTTGAAGCGAGCGATGTAGTCCTTCAGCGACTCCTTCGGCCCTTACTTGATAGTAAGCAAGTGAGTGTTGGGCTTTCAACTTCTCTTACTGCTGATGAACTGGGTAAGGAATAGTTGGCTCAACTCTGCGAAGGAGCTGATGGAGTTTGGCTTGAGTTGCCGGTACCAAATCCGAGCGGATCCTGTAAACGTGATCGATAACCCCCAGCACATCATAGCATCCGTCGCCGTCTGGATCTGCATCCAGGAGCGGTAGGCTTCCACGTGCTTGAACGGCAGCGAGAACCGACGTTGGTTATTGCTTCTTTTCCAGGGCCAAGAATTTGTCATTGAGTTCCTCGAACCGCTTCTCCCATGGGTCTTTGTTCTCCGCTACGATTTCTTGGGTGTTTTCTATCTCCAGGGTTTTCCTTCCCCTCCTCCGTTTCAGCCGATGGCGAAGATTCGTCGGTGCCAGGGCCGAAGTAACCGAGGCATTGGTCGGAGCTCGCGTGGCGGTGTTCTGAGCCGAGGGTCGGATCTGGGTTGGAAGAAGATGCTGACTCGACACGGGCACCTGAGGATGCTGGGGCACCTCGGGCCTCACACTCCTTGGCGCGGAGTGAGCTTCCACAACCGTACCGACTGATTCAGGGACAGGATTTCCTTGAGTTGGATGCAATCGCGGCTCATGTTGCTGTTTCATCTTATTCACTTCGTCACGTAAGACTTGTATTTCGCCCTGCATGGTGCGATACTTACTCGCCCGATTGCGAGAACGCTGGGAAGGCCCCGGGGCTGACTTCGCGTGTTGTGAAGAGGAGCGAGTTTGTTCGTTTGGCTTTGGTTTCGTAGGCTACTGCTTTCTTCTTTCCTCTAGCCATTATACTCGAGAATAGGAACCTGACTTTTTGTATCAGATTCCCATAGACGGTGCCAAAAATGTTGAGATCAAAATTTGGATCGCTCTCCACTCCTCGATTAGACCCTGGTCCTGCACAAAGGGTGAGCAAAGGAGACCCTGACTAAGCCGGTGGATCCTCCGATGCCTAAGTCAGGTTAAGGGAATCGGGGTCTAAGTTCAAAAGTGAAGGGAGAGTGCAAGATGTTGCGTACCTGTAGCAATGGGGTCCTCATGTATTTATACCTAACTGTAGGATGGTCTAGATCCGTCAATCACGACACGATCTGCTCAATCAAGGAGATTTTCAGATCATGGAGATACTGCGCGCAATCCAAAGATCCATGCTCCACTTTACGTGCATCGTGCATATCTGTGAGCAAAGTAACCGACCATGTTCACTTATGGCAGTTTCTAAATTTGGCCTGATGAGTGTCCGCCTCGGAATGTGCAGTCGGCTCGGACCTTCAGGCAGGTACCGCTCAGAATAGTAAATCTTCATTGGATACCGTCCGTTCTCAGAATGTCTTGTAATTCGAGCCGATCTGTTAGCTCAGAGGATGTATCTTTCGGATCGGATCAACATGGCATTAGACCTCGAAATACCAAGGGACTCGGATCTTCCCATAACAATAATAATAATAACTGATTGGATGATCCTATGCCTTGTGGCTTTTAGCCTTAAATGCATGGTGAAAATAAAATAAAATGATCAAGTATCGTTACCCAAATGGCAAAACGTGTCTTATCATCCAATATATGCACCTTTTGGCCTGTAGACCATCCATCGGTCCTAAACATGAGTGGTGGTTCAGGATTGTGTCTAGGACCTGACTCATTGATCACATGGGTCGGGCTTATTCTGACTTAGACCCAACCTAGATTTTCCTGAGTTGGGAGTCCTTAGAAATAAAAATACAGACCTCGAACTGACCTACCCATTTTCACCCCTATCCAGAGCCTACTATTTATCTTTTTTAATATGCTAGCAATCAATTATAATTCCAACAATCTCATATGATACAATCTCCATCCTATCATACAAATGGCCACCGTTACATTGAATCTGAACATTCCAATTGACAGCTCCTACTTTGATTTGCAAATGACCCAAAAGTTCCTTTTAAAAAAAAAGAGACCATAAACCTCTTATTATAGAGGTTTCGGTGCTTGCTATGAGGGGTTCTATGTCTGTTTACCCCTTCCTTGTACAGAAGTATTGGTGCCTAGCTAGCTGTGTTATAACTTATATGCCTGTTTTTAATAGTCATGTGATTTCTTACGTCTACCCATAAAGAGCAAGCAACCATTTTGACCATGTCACCATGCACAACAGTCCACATAAACTGCCATGTCATCCATCTGTTTATATAAATGTCACACGGGCGCGCCACGTACATCACCAATTGAATAGTTCTGTCAAACCTTGAAACCAGGCCCCATGTCACTAGATACCATATATAACTCAGTGAATAGGATGACACTAGGTCTGTTTCTACCATAACCATTCCAAACACATGGCTAAATGCATGGCTCAACTTGGGCCTAGGCCAATTAGGAAGAGGTTTTGAGGTGTATCTGGATAGGAGTTATCTATAATTTTTCATCGAAAACACTCCCACTGGCACCGAACCACTCCACTTCTTGGGAGAAGAATGTAGAAGAAGAAGAAAAAAGAGAGGCTAGATTCATCATTGGTACATTGTATCTAGATGGGCTATAACACAAACATGCACACAAACAAAATAAATAAATATTGGGCACTTTCAAGTGTGGTTAGGATATCAAATGGACGTGGGTCCCAGATCAATGGTGTGAACACCTACCTAAACGATGGGTCTCACTTGTCAGAACCTAAAAAGGACTCTACTCCCTTTGCCAAAAGGGGTCGCTCATCATATGATATCATTTCGTTCGTACTATTCAAGTAATTCTCACTTAAAAAAAAAAAAAAAAAAAAAAAAAAGCGGCAATACAAATAAAGCCGAAGAATGATACGATTTGAATTTTTTGCGGTGCAGAGGGCATCGTAGCTTTATCTCAGCAGCTTCTTTTCACTTGTGTCTTCTTCATCTTCCTCATCTTCCCTTCCTTATTATTATTATTATTATTTTATATACTCCCTTTTCTCTTCATGCATGCTGAATCGTCTACATGCATGCTGCTACCGTGTGAGTGCTTATCCGGAAAATTTTTATTTTTTTTTTGTTTAGAGAGAAAATTTTCGAAATGAGCCATTGACAATTTTTCATGTTGATTCTGATCTTTGATTTTTGGAGTTGAATATGAGCCATTGACAATTTTCATTTCACTGATCTAAATTCATCTACCCATCTTTAGTTCAGCTTAATTTTCTTATGTTGTCCCGGGTAGCATAGCATTTAGAATATGTATAGTTTCAGTCATCTTAACATCTCACCATGTTGGTCCCGACAGGCGCCACCAGTTGGGATGTGACTAGGTAGAGCTGGAAGAGCCCGAATTAAGGTTGGACCACCTATTCGTTGTGATGGATAAATAATGAGAGTTATCCAACTCCTAAGGTGTAGCTAGATGCAATAGAATTACACGGCTAAGATTGTAGAAGAACAACAAAAACTCACATCAAATGGTAAGAACACACTTGATAGAAATCATGAATATGAATTTTATTTAAGCACAACTATAGGATCTGAGGGGACTACTCAAGTAAATCCTAAATTCAAATCACATGAAACAAATACAAATAAAACATGAACACATGATTTTACGTGAAAAACTTTTGTGGGAAAAAACCACAGTACAAAGTAATAAGCTAATCCACTCTAAAAATGAATTACAAGAAATTAAATGAACTTATAAATGCAAAGCTCTTCAAAAAACCGTAACCTCTCTTTAGAACAAGTCTCTCTCTCTCCTTTTAATAGCTTAGAATACCCTAATCCTGCATTAACCCATACTTATAAGTGACACTAGGAAAAAGAAACGATTCGTGCAATTACACGAAACTGCGTACCCTGTCAATTTAAACATTGATCAATTGACATCGATTGATCAAGCCCCCACAGGTTTGATCAATTGAACATGCTCAAAAGTGCCAAAAAGTTTATATGAATATTCCAAATTTTGTCGATTGCACGAACCCCACAGCCAATAATTCAAATAAGTCCAAAATTGTCTAGAGACCAATCCGTCTAATCCAAAATTCACTCAATCGATCAACTCTACCCCTCGATCGCTTGAGACCTCTATTTCTGTACAAATTGAAGATATCCAAATAACAAGCTCTATAACTTAAACTCATGAGCACAATTTCTCACACACATATAAAACCCTTTAATTATATATAGGTCCTATAAAAGTTTCTAGCCAGGTACATTCTAGAGCATTTACTACTCATTACAATTGATTTTTCTAGAGCTATTATAATCATATGAAATTTTATGCATTTCTTCTTTACACAATTTATAAATATTTGAAAATGACAATTTTATCCCCACCTACACATTTCTACCAAATTACAAAAAATGCTAGTTAATGTTAGCTATTTGTGCTAACTTGAAGTACAACCCAACCATGCACAAAATTCTTCTATTCGCCACTTGATCTTCGGTACTTAACACCGATCAACTTCCTCTCATCCCCAAGAACCCTCCTTATAGATGAAGTCGTGATGAACTTCTATTTTCTTTGTTGGGCAACCAGAGTTGTAGCCATATATCGTTGATTGTTTCATTCCACGTAAATAATGTAACCCTAAAGTAGATAGTCGAGTGCTTGGATCGCTCGTCCAATCTGCATCCTTGAAGTCGTGAAGTGCAAAATCAATAATTTATTGTATAACAAGCCATAATTATAAGTACTTCTCACATATGAAAGAATTCTTCTAATAGCATCAAGATTAAGTTTTCTAAGATTTTGATGAAATGGCTAACAGCTTTGATGGCATATGAGATGCGTAGTCTAGTAACTGTGAATTAAATCAAGCTTCCTACCATCATTCAAAATATAATAGCGCTCTTGAGTTCATTTCCTTAATTTGCCTTGAGCTTGTGATTTAATTCAAAAGAAGCTATCGATAGCTAGCTTGCATTTTTCTTTGCCAAACTTCTTGAGCTTATTCACAAATTGCCTTTGAGTAATAAATAATAATTTTTTGCACATTTTTACCTTCAGACTAAGGGATTGTTTTAACTTTCCAAGGTCTTTCATCTCAAATGTAATTGATAGTTCTTTACAAAGTCTTGCGGTTCTTTTAACATTGCTTTCTACGACTATCATATATCCAAATACAATAGTATTATAGTATGCTTATTTTCATCAATCTTAATAACCAGAAAATATTAAGTATACAGAGATTCACCATACCATGCTCTAAAGAGTGGCATAAGTTCATAAATTGCCTTCTTGAGCCTTTTTCTTTCTTTCTTTTTTTTTTTTTTTTTTTTTGAAAACAAAATTTTATTAAAATAAACGGACAGATATACAACCTTTTGGGTTGGCTCCCACAAAAAGGAAGGAGCCACACTTATCATATACCGACTCCCCCACAAGACCAGACAAAAACAAGGGCAAAAACCAAGGAGCTATACAAAAAGACCGAAAGAAAGAAAACCAAAGCCACAACAGGGGCTACACTTGCAAATTTCCTAGACCTGCCTTATCTAGGACCAAAAGACCTCTTATCTTCCTCAGTAAATCTGACAAGGAACGATAAAAGGAATTAGGGCTGCCTTCAGACGCCAATTGCCTTCTTGAGCTTGCATATATAATTTGAATATTTTTCTGTCTTACACTTGAGTGGTTTCGCTATGTAGATCTCACGATCAATTTAGCTATAAAGGAAAGCATTCTTCACATGTAATTGCATTAGCTTTCAACCATTGCATGCCGCAAGATATATATAATATATATATATAGATATATATATATATATATAAAATCGTTCACGTAACAAAAGTTAGATTTATTCCAAGTTTCCCTACAACCCTAATCATGGGCGATAACTTGTATAGTTATATAATTACATGCGGTCGTATTATTGGCAATACAAGGATTTGAATGATGTTAGGAGTGAGATGGGGCTTGTCAACTTTTTATTTTTTCTAAAAAATTTATCTGTTTACGCTCTCAACATGGCAGACAGATATAAATGGAATATAACTAATATTATGGTTGGCGGAGAGGCCGACAGAAGGAGAAGATAATTCCAAAATCAGTGTCAATGTTTATGTAACTTTAAGACCATCTTAGGGACTAAACTCCCATGTTACCTTTTAGAGTTATCAAGACCAAAACACCAACAGGGATAGGTTGGTGGAGAGACTGTAGCTCTCATTTTCATGGCGTTAGACGGTGTTATGTTCCCCTAACAAACACCAACTGGGTCCACTAATCTCTTTTGAAATTGACATTCTGACCCAACAGCCAATTTAAGATTGACAGATGCCATGAGGCATGTTGGAAGTCCTCAGTTAAAAAAAAAAAGGATTTTCCAAAGTCCTCAAGTTTCATTAGTTATAAGGTGTCTACTATTTTTAAGACTTAAGAGCTTTGCTAAACCCATATGTGTAAGCAAGTCACCTAATGCTATGGCAGCCTGGCAGCCATGTGAAATATGGAAGCCATTCAGGAAGTTAACCTCACCATGTAGTTATTATTGCTTAAACATAAAGGTGGTTCATTTCCTAGGAGTCCCATGATGGTAGAAATAAGTTGACAGGTAAGAGAAATCCGGCAGTTTTTTTTTTTTTTTCACAAATGTATGTTTTTTCGGTTAATTAATGTGGCCCACATGACTATTGCTCCAATCTAATTACTTTGATAGGGAATCTACTAAGTTATACCCTTCTGATCGATGGCTTGGATATTAATTGCACCTAGCTGTGATGCTGGCATATGTGGTGGCATGTGCATTAGCTGACTTGTACATGGTGTGGGATTAGCAAAGCTCCTATGTTAATAGGTATTGTACTATAATAGCAGCAGTTGATGTGAATATCAAACAGTTACTTTTATAGAGTGTTAAACGTGTGAACAAGTGGGAATGGAAAATCATAAGTTGTGATTTGAATGGTTTCTTAATTCATTGATAGTGATTGATTGATTTATCAAAAGGCCCATCAAATGAATCTAAAAGAGCCATCAAATGGATCTAATCATGGGATCCAAAGAGCCAACAAAGCATGCATGAGAGAGAGAGAGAGAGAGAGAGAGAGAGAGAGAGAGAGAGAGAGAGAGAGAGAGAGAGAGAGAGAGAGAGAGGGACGGACTAATGGAAGGACTCAAAAACAAAGGGCTACAGATTGGGTTGAACTTTTTACCTATCACTAGCTAGCTATATTTCCGTTTGAACAATTCGCTCATGTCTAATATCAAAGGCAGTTTCAAGATTCGGACAAACAAGGGCACATGAACATGTGCACTTTCCCAAGGAGATAAGACCCATGAATACTTAAAGGAGTGCAAGGTGGACTGGGATTATTATAAGAGTTTCTACTCTAAAAGCAAGGGTGCTTGCATATATATCACATGAGTCGAGAGCTAGCCATGTCAAAGACAACATGTGCCAAATATTCAGCCAGCCAACCCCAAACCTTACTCATCACACACATGGGCATTTCCGTTTGAGATGTGAGATAGGCCATGCTCTTCAGAATATCACCCTTCTTTCTCCCTCTTTAAAACCCAACTCATTTAGGTTAGAAGATTCATGTGGCAACTTTTTTAGGTGTATGACATCCAACCTGGCCAACAGATGAATGTGACCGCAAGAATCAGATTAACTAAAAATGGCAGCTTATCCAATTATAAGGTGGTGCAATACAAAAACAATATACACCACCAAAATGCATTCAAATTCACCTGTAGCCCATTTGATGATTCGTTCTGTCATGATATATGATTTTACTGGTCATCGTGGTTGGTGCATATATATGATGAATTGGATATCATACGCATACCACATGAGCCTCAAAATTTCCCATTTATCACTTAAAAGAAAACTAAACATGTGCATTTCGGTAATTGTATCCATCAAAAAGAACTGCATGAGGAATTCCATTTAAGGGATGTATTATTTGGCAAAATCCTAATCCCCAAGCATTTTGCAGTAAAATTCCCATATTCATGCACAGGAATCTTGCTAGCATGTACCTAGCCTGAGTATCTCACAGTAACCTTGTTTAGGTTCCTGCTGCTAACCAAGTGCCACATGGGTGGAACTTTCATAAGATCCACCCTCTCCATCATGCTCTGGAACCCAAAAATCATGATGATACAAAACTCAGGTAGTCCACAGCATAAGAAATAAATCATATGGGACTTCCACCGTTGTTTTGTGTAGGGTCGACCACTGTGGTGTTTATATGCCATCCAATCGATTCATCTGGTGTGCCACATCAGGATAAATAGATTACCCAAAAATACCAATAAAACTCATGTGTGCCATACAATACCCCCCACCGTGATCATGCATGCGCACACGCAGAGGGAGGGAGGGAGGAAAGGAGGGGGAGAGACAGAGAGAGAAGGGGGAGGGGGGTGTTTTTGAATAAATAATAATAATAATAATAATAATGCAAGTTGATAGAGAGAATAAGAGTAAGGGAGAAAATGGATAAGAAGACATGGGTGAGACCAGGTGGGGAGACCAAAGGTTTGGGGAGTGTTGGAAGGCTCTCTCCACCCTTCATATGGGTGTGTCTCCAGATCATGGGCCATTTCAGCCCTCCTCTGCCCCCACCACTCCACTCTCTATTCTTTCAACCCTCACCTTCCTCTACCCTTCTGTCCCCCTATCATTAACACCCCATGTCCACGTGCTCCCTCCCTCACCCGTCACAACTAAATTCAACACTGCATATTTGGAATTGAAATTCAACTACCATATTCTAATTTCATTTGTTCACTATTCATTTTCACATGGAGTAAGTGGGTCCTACCAAAATAAGGTTAATCCCAATTTATTTAGAAGGAAATCCCTGGACAATGGAACCCTCGATTGTTTGCAGTCCATCTAATTTCCACCCTAACAAGTCTTGGACACTAGAATTGAGAACATCCATATCTAGACTCTCCATCAATTCTAGCCCCCTCTTCATGTGCCCTACCGTTCATCCTTACCTCCTGATCATCAATCACCATTTCTTCACAACCACCACTGATTGGATGGCTAGGATTGCCATATCAAAATGAAGCTCAAAATGGGCCAAATACTGGATGAACCATCAACTTTGGTGACTGCATTAGTTTTTGTTAGGAAGTATATGGACTGGCTATTTTAC